>CM055900.1:41292252-41612235 GCA_029582155.1 Panopea generosa
TCAGTCTGACTCATTTTGAGGTCTTCCTCCACCAATAAAACTGGATATGCCATATATAACCTATAATGCGTTAAATCCCAATTAAAAATGATCTTGGGGAATGAAAATGATCATCGGTAAAACATTTAAATATACACTTTCGTTTACTGAATATGATAATTTGTTTTACGCTTAAATCTGAAATAAACTCATTTTCTTGAAAATCGTTGTCAATGTAATGTGTGTCATTTTAGAGGCTCCTGTGTCAAGCCCAACACTAAGAGTCCAACGCAAAGATAGTTTCATTTGATAAAGTATATGTATATAACTTCACCTTCACGAACATACACTCTGATGCTATACATTTGTTATTCTTTGATAAAGAATTAAATCTGACATATTTCTGTTTTAAGTTGTCTGTTCATGTCCTATGTCCGCTTTATATAAGAGAAAGAAACAAGTGCGATAATTTTACAGTCTATCCGAGAGTCTGATATCTCACGAATAAGGTATTTAACCCCTAATGAAATCTCAGGGAATTCCATGCCTATCCCATAATTCCTATCTATTAAACGCTTACTAAACTATGATGTCATGCAAACTTTCTGTTGAAGCAGCTGACCAAACAACGTGTTCTATTGTGGCTTTTCCAGCATTGATATTTAATGGAGCTTGGTCTGTTCTACAGACTAGTTAAGGTAATTTGTAAGTATACTCGTATTAATAAATGATATTGACTCTATCACACTTATTTACAATAGTAAGAGAATTAGTGGTAGTGTTTAAAAGCAGAATTGAATGTTGTATATGATTAGATGTAAATGTGTACGGTAAGTTAACGGTATTACAGATGAATGGGTCGGTCCCGGTTAGCTCAGTCGGTAACGCGTCTGACTGTCATTCAATGGGACGTAGGTTTAGATCCCACCCCGTCAACAACTCCGTAGTGATTGATATATGGCATTGTGTCTTATTATCATTCGTATATCATCACTGATACAAGTGGCGATTGGGTGTGCTAGTGTATTGGTTGACCTTTTCGGATCATGTTAAATGATCTTCTGTTAGCCTTAAATGGCATAAACATTACGCTAAGTATTCAATCAGTCATACAGATCCATGTAAGTTTAATTAAGTACATAAGTTTTGTTCAATATTTTTACTTTAATTTATAATAACCATATGTGTACGAATAAATAAGTCTTCTTTATAAACAAAACTCCAATGGAAATGTTAAACGCTAATGTGATAAACCGTAAATAACTTAACAAACAATAACATTGTATTGCTGTCAGACAGCCACATTTATATGTAGGATGAAATCTCTGTGGGAGGAACGATGCAAACAGTAGTCCATTTAATGTTGTCATCACGAGCATATTTGTTACAAAAGCTGCTGAAGATATCTATGGAATATTAAAGAATAGAGATGGAATTTAAGCGTTTATATTATTTCGTTATTGAGCAATACATGCCATTACTTTTATATTGATAATTAACCTTTGAAAGAACTAACAACTGACGCATTTACGTATACGTAGTTAGTAGCAAGATACACTAAAAATAATTTGCTAGAGGATGTTTTCGTTATTTGCAACAATAAAAAACCTTCACTTACATATCAGAAATAATTGAGTTATAATGAAAAAACAGATACATATAGAAAATAATTGCAAGAAGCACTTAATGATTGCCACTGGATGTTCTCCTGTTTCGTAATTATAATAAATTATTTCACATACACGTCACAGAAGATTGACTTATAATGGAAATAAAAAAACATTTAAAATAATTGATAACGTTTCATATGAAGAATAAAAAAACTTTTGATGATTAAAAAAATTCAATGTCCAGAAAGACATGTTAACTACACAATTCACAATATATTGGTTTAAAACGAACTAATACAATTCTAATACAGCTCTCCAAATAAGGAAATGTATGAAAGCAAACTTATTTCAGGTTTAGAAAAAAAGTTATACAAAGAATGATGTGTTGAAGCATAGTCTATTCAGGAGAGTACGGAATAGAATTTTCAAAATGACGTTTCCATTGCTTCAGAAAAGCCTTACACATACCTAAATGAGAATTCAAACTTGTAATTCTTTAAAAAATCGGTTGTGTATGATCATGTTTAATGTAAAATATCAAATATGACTTGATGAACAGTTACTAATATTAACCTTTTAGAAAAATCAAACAAGCAAAGCATCATTTGTAAACTAAGAATAACAAACAAATAAGAAAGGTATTTTGTAAAACACTAGTTTTAAAATGTCAAACAAAAAGGCAAATTATAACAAATAAAATCGTAGAGAAAAACTTACTTGACAATGGACTGTAATAAAAGAGATACAGTTACAATGCATATAGATACATGTTGTTCTATAGTATATGTGATATCTTAAAACAACATGACAATATATCAAATGCTGGACTAACATAGAGTCATTACATTAAACAGTCATGTACAAATCCAGCATACGGGATTTAGTTTTCTTTTATCTCCCCTAGAGAAATAATAAAAAAAACAAGTCTTGAGAGAAAAATGCGTTTTGGCAGTAACTGTGTTTGATCAATCCAGCAAGCCGCGTTTTTGTTCCATAGGCAAATTACAACACAAGATATTTTGTAAAACGGTAGATAGTGTTCCTTTACGGTCTGTCAGATTGTTTCATCCCATTGATCAATTGTAACACAATGTACTTTGTAAACAATTATAATATTCGCAAGTAATTATTTTCTTAATATTAAAAAAAATGCCGTCAGACACTAAAAATAATGGCATTTCAATATCGCTTTCTTAAGAATAATAAAAAAAGTATTTCTCTTTTATCGTTTTCTTGCACAGACGCATCAACCAACTATTGTTATAATCTATACACTTCTTGCGTAATTTTAGCCAAATTAATTGTTTGATTGATGTTTTAGTTAATATAATTGTTTAAATAATCTGTCACGTAAGTTTTGATCATCATATTGTACTATTTGTGCAGATGTTCACTAAGTGTATGGTGTTATGGTGTTATAATTATCATGGGTTTGAGGTGGGTATCCAAACCGAGGGATAACCAGGGACGAAATGTTCAATCACCACCGAAAAGTCCATGAAATATACTTCTTCTTGCATACAACCCTAAATATGTGATAAGTTCAAGATAATATTCCGGTTTAGTTTGTATAGTAGCGCAAGGATACCATAGTATTTATGGATGAATACGTCATGGAATGAGGATTTTATAAATGACGTTACGTTATAGCGCAAGGAATTTGTCATAGCGTAAGAATTTTATATCATCCCTATAGTGTGACAGTAATATCTAACCCCGGTAAAAAGAAATGCAGATATCCTTATCCGGTGTGCAAGAAATATTTTTCAACTAAGCTTCAGTTTCTGCTACATTTATTTACTCCCCTTTCATATGTAAGATTATTGCAGATTATTCAAGCAATTAATCAGTATCATACGATTGAATGAGTTCCAGTAATTATTTCGTCCCTTCCATGTCTGATCGAGATGCAAATTTTAATACTTATACGTAGATAAGTTCCAGAGTTAATATAACTGAAACTGTATTGACGTGAGTGAAGTTCATTTCCTTGTGTGGTTAATTAAAGTGCTTCTATTTTCATCTATTTGACATATCGCTGGACGGAAATAAGAAAAGTACAACACTAAACATTAATTAGCTATTTGAACGAATCAACGTTTGCTTAAAACGGTCCAAATCATTTTAATTTCGCACATTCCGTCAATAACTCCATTGCACGGCGAGCCGTTTCTCGACAAAGACAAATATCCTAGTCACAACGCATACAGTTAATGTTCCAACACAAGTTGCTTTTTTTAAATTACACAAACGTAGGCGTTTTTCTCAGAATTATCAAGGAGCAGGCGAACTAGATTGCAATACTATGTTTTATATTTGAATCCGAAAAAGACAAAAACTTTCTTGGATGCTAGTTTGCAAGTTTCACGTGTAACTAACACCAGAATGATTGAAATCGAAAGTAAGTTTTAGATATGTACCGATTTTTGTCATTTACCATGCAACGTCTAACATTATATCTTGAATAAGGAAAGTCTTCTACGAGGTTGCAGTAAGTCATTTTCTTTGCAATGTTCGCCTGTTATATAGACACATAAGAAAGACATGTTTTTGGTCGTTATCATGCGCTGTAGTTGTTTATTTTTTGTTTCGATGCCTTTGCTCATTTTCGTGTTTTTATTCCAGATAAGGGTCTGTAAGAATAAGCACATGCTTTGAACACAATATATGTCATATTGCTTGATTTGCGTTAAAGGGGAACCGTAAGACAATCTTTGCAATGCCATTTCAAAAGCATAAAGGAAATGTATGCTATATCTATAACTGTTCCTGAAGATTTGAAAGTGATATATTTCATTTGAAGGAAGAGGTGTAATGTTAAATCTACAACATAAACTTTAAAATTAAAACAACACTCTGTCAAGTTTAAAAAAAGCGTGTATTCATGGATAAAACATATTGGACTGAAAGATCGTCTCTCGGGTGGTTGCATAACAATTTCTATATAGAACTGTTCGTTTTAAAACATTAAGTTTGCTTTGATATGTATTTGCTGTTCATGAGTTATTTTGAAAATAAATAAGGTACTCTCTCATTGGTGATGTCACGGGTACTCTGTCTTACTGATAAAGTAAGGTGAACTAAATTATATCTGCAAATATGCATTACATAGTATCAAATATGATGACACAATTATATATAAACTCATATTTTCTCTCGTGTATTTCTGATTGAAACACTTATCTGGAACACATCATTTGTTCAGAATTATCAATGTCTTTAAAACGTATTTTATTCAACAGTTTCCTTAACGTGTATTCAGTATTAGGAATGTAAAAACATCCTGACAAAAGCATAAGCATAAATATCAATACAATTAACAATCCAGCAAAACGTCAAAGGGGAAGACTGAATATCCTAGTTTCATACTTACTTCTCCCACACCTGTAACATAATTAACAAAACAATCTGCAGGGCATAAATAGCCTCTGTCCTTCTTGTTTAAAAGGTGAATCTTCTGAATGACAAATTAAGTAAACATATATTACACGCATGCAATCATGGCACTGATTCCCGTTTGTGCTGCTGTTAAACTATATAAACTCTCAAGAACCAGACTTTGCTTAATTTAAGCTTCTCCGTGTTGTATGCTAAAATTAAATCCCCGGACAATGACCTGTTTAGAGAACTAGGTTTTCGATTGTCCACAAGGGTGCGATTAATTAAACTACAACGTAGCACTCTGGCCTCAATACCCTAGTCATAAAACACGCTGCATTGCTTCTATTTATGTGCAATTAAAGTCGACTTAATGTCGGTTTGTCTAAATATAAAGAACGTTTAGATAATCTAATTTTTTACCCTATCTTATTTTCAATTACATTTTCCTTTTTTGTAACCCTTCATTGCTTTAACAATATACCTGAGATCTAATTACAAAACAAATCAAACTGTTTTGTTCTTATTATATTGTTTACATGCAATTTCCATTTTGAGTTTATGTAAATCATTTTTGTCGGGAAGGACCGTCACTAATTTTAGTAGAACCTTGTTGTTGCTTTTGTGTATGTTAAAAGCAATAAGTTTGTTTAAACTAAGCAAACCACCCAACAGTTTTTGACGACATTTTGAACCCTACGCAACAACATACACAGTTTTGAATTATTGACTCCCTTGAAGATTTGAATCATGACATACATCAAATTCAATTTTTTTTCCCGCAGTATTGAAGTTTAAGATAGAAACAAATTACCCTTTTCTTGTTTTTATTCCTGTTGTGAATACTCTGGCGAACTTACATCAAGCTGTGTGCATGTGTTTTCCCCTTAACACGAGACAGTAAAAAGTGATGGGAATGGCATTAGTTCAACTGGATGGGAATGCCATTTGTTCAATGGGATGTGAATGCCATTTGTTCAGCCGGATGGGAATGGCATTAGTTCAACTGGATGGGAATGCCATTTGTTCAATGGGATGTGAATGCCATTTGTTCAGCTGGATGGGAATGGCATTTGTACAGCTGGATTGGAATGCCATTTGTTCGATGGGATGTGAATGCCATTTGTTCAGCTGGATTGGAATGCCATTTGTTCAATGGGATGTGAATGCCATTTATTCAGCTGGATTGGAATGCCATTTGTTCAATTTGATGGGAATGCCATTTGTTTAGTTGGATGGGAATGGCATTTGTTCAATGAAATGGGAATGCCTACTGTTCAGCTGGATGGGAATGCTATTTGTTCAATGGGATGGGAATGTCATTTGTTCAACTTGATGGGAATGCCATTTGTTCTACTGGATTGGAATGCCATTTGTTCTACCGGATGGGAATGCCATTTGTTCAACTGGATGAGTATGGCATTTGTTCAACTAGATGTAAATGCCATTTGTTCAATGGGATGTGAATGCCATTTGTTCAGCTGGATTGGAATGCCATTTATTCAATTGGATGGGAATGCCATTTGTTCAGTTGGATGGGAATGGCATTTGTTCAATGAAATGGGAATGCCTACTGTTCAGTTGGATGGGAATGCCATTTGTTCAATGGGTTGGGAATGTCATTTGTTTAACTGGATGGGAATGCCATTTGTTCATCTGGATGGGAATGTCATTTGTTCAACTGGATGAGAATGTCATTTGTTCAATTCGATGGGAACGGCATTTTTCTTCTGGATGAGAATGCCATTTTGTTCAACTCGATGGGAATGCCATTTGTTCAACTGGATAAAAATGCCATTTGTTCAACTGGATGGGAATGCCATTTGTTTAACTGAATGGGAATGCCATAAGTTCACCGGATGGGAAGGTCATTTGTTCAACTGGATGGGAATACCATTTGTTCAACTGGATAGGAAAGCCATTTGTTCAGCTGGTATTATTATAACGATATATGCACATGGTCAACTGGAGGTAACAACCGATGAAAATCTAATGTCGGACATGTCAGCTATCATTACCGAACTATCCCATAATCTATTCGTGATTTTAGATTCACGCAATGTTTATTTAAATAACATTAACTTACATCAACAAATACAATTGTATTGTATTACTTCTCGAGTGCTTGGTCCGAAACGGTTGTAACTCATATTTTCATAAAACTACTTTGGTATATTTCAGTTTGTTGTGTGTATATACACATCGTGTAAAAATGTGAAATACTAAAATTTGACCCCCCCCCCCCCCCCCCCCAAAAAAAAATAAATTAATTATAAAAACAATCACTTAACATTTCTATTTTTGCCTTCAATCATTAATTTACAATCCTAAATTTCACATATTCTGAGGGATGTAAATCAGGTTACCTCATACTACCAATATGAGTACATATTTTAACAATATTGCTGGTGAAATGGGTAGTGAAAATAAAAGACAGAAAATAGGTTTATTTCATGGTTGGTAAATAAAAATATTTTTACTGAAAATAAATATATAAAATCAGTTTGAAAATACATGTAGTTATATGTACTATTATATTTCATTCTGGACGTAAAAGAAGTTTTCAGAAATAAGTTTCCTTGGTAGAACCAGTACCAAGTGTTATGAATACTCAGACCTATGACCTATGTGAGGAAAGGTAAAACTTATCCATTTTACAATTTAATGAATAATTCAAATTGATAAGGAAGAAAGGTAATGAGATAAAAATTATCATATAGAATCTCATAGGTTGTATAATGAAAAAAATATGTTAGTCATTTTACTTATCAATTTAAACAAACTCACTGAACTAAGTATTCATTTTTGTTCATTATTAAAAGCTAATCTTCTTTATAAACTAGAGCTCTAGCTAAAAGTTCTTGATTCACAAATGATATTGGTATGCTAGCTTCAGATGGTTAAGTTTGTGCTGCCATATATACTTACTTTGAATTTTCTCCATTCAAGGACACAAGTGACAGTGTTGCTCTTGAAATTAATAGCGACTCTGTCGCAGAATCTGAGTTTTCTAGATTTTATCCTATTTCAGATGGAAAAATATACTGTAATGCGACATGTTGCACTTCTACAAGTAGCCTTCTGACAATATTTTTTAATTTTGCCTCACCCAAGACAGTACATCGGATTTTGAAATAATGAAAAAAAGCAGTCCATCCGCGCCTTTTTTAATCAGGCCAATACATATATAGTTGCAAGCATTTTTATCAGAAGAAGATCAAGCATACTGAAACATTTAGTGGTGTTTTCCCTTTAAATTAATACTGAGAATGATAATGTATTTCCATATCAGTCCGGTTATGATGGTGAATTATTCACTTTTTCATGAATGAGTCAAACCACACCTAGTCCATTCACTATTGAACTAAAACAGTTGAGGGATCATTTTAATCCCAATCTCACGAGCAAATTTATTGATGTGAATCTTTTGTTTCCATGCAAGAAAATGTTATTCAAACGGTACATAATTTAATCCATTCTACCTTATGACTTATAGCATAGACCTTTTTGCATTGCGTAATTTAAGTTTTCAACAAGTATTCTTATATGAACTTAGTTGATAAGTTATGGTCTGTTTAACAGTAATACAGTAAAACTCGTTACTATATTGGTGTCGTTTAGTTGAGCTTTTAAAAAAAATCACAAACAAATTAAATGGTAATGACTTGATGAGATTTTCCTTCCCTGGAAGTTGTTATTGTTAACTTATGATATATTAAGACAGTTCATGCAAACTGAAATTACCAGTATGCTGTATCACTTCCATGGGCTTTTAATTTGAAGCTTTAAAATAATTACGGGCACTTTTTGCATTTTGACCAACATGGTTTAAACTAGAGCCAGCACCTAATCCCTATCCGAGCCACACCCGTTTGTCTCTGTATTTATGATTAAATAGTTATGAATTATTTTATTGAAGTATTAGTTTAGTCAAAATTATCAGTATTTTTCTTAGTGTTCGGTATCGTTCAAACAATGTCATGGTCTTTATCATACCTAAAACTGTCATTAAAAGTGCTAAATGCAAAATATATAAGAAATATTAGTCGTAAACAACCTGTATTTAATAGGACTATACATTTGCTACAAACAGTTCATGAAAGATAATATAATTGTTATAAGATTATAGAATTTAATACATTTCTCATTATTTTGTTATAAAATACAAAAAGAAAAACAGTTTTACTCTAGCTAAATTATTTCAAAATACAGTAAATAAAAGAAAAGAATGATAATAAACACAATGTTTAATTAGTTTTTATAATTTTAGGAATCTGAATAAAAAATCCAGATGCAACCAAAAGGCTTGTAACAGGATCTTCATCAAATATCTTTTTTAAGATAAATTACTGTTTTTGTCAGTCTCTGTTAAAATCATCAACATAACTAATAGTAATAGTCTGAAGACAATATCCATAAACAAAACAAATAAAAGATTGAGT
This sequence comes from Panopea generosa, assembly GCA_029582155.1. Classification (NCBI taxonomy): domain Eukaryota; kingdom Metazoa; phylum Mollusca; class Bivalvia; order Adapedonta; family Hiatellidae; genus Panopea; species Panopea generosa. The sequence goes on from CM055900.1 coordinate 41,301,662, forward strand.
TGTTTATCTTTCATGAACAATTTAAGAATAATGAGTTTTGCACCAAGCCCTTGATATAATATCTATAGAATAGGTGTTTTTAAACAAGCATGTGTGTTATGTGGGATTTTTATATCTCTTACGTCTTACATTATCAGTACCGGTGACAAAGGGTGTCATTTGTAATTATAGAAACTGTAATATAGTAAGTTGACAAGAAAGAACATTATACTGTCTCCGTATGCTGATAATATTTCCATAAATATATTGGTAACGTCAACAAACCGAATGGAGGTGGGAATTAGGTGCATGAAGTTTATCGGCACGTTGTGATATCGTAGGAAAGCCATTTGGCGTTGAGAAACAGCTGCGATCTGTTTGTGAAAACGTATTCTGGTGCAACAATGTTAATTGTATACAATATCTAGACATGTAATAATCGAGCGTAGCTTGGTTACAGAACAGCAAATGTAACTATGGAATGGTCAACAAAAAATATAAAAAAAACTCATGTATTCGTATATCTATCTATTTTTCCAGATGTCCCGCTATGTGGATGCAAATTGTTGGTTTATTAAGATATAAAACGTAGGCAAGCTTAAAGTATTTTATTATGCGCATTAGGTTACTTTTTATCTTGTTAGGTAGTGGTTAATTTCCTTAACCCTTTACTTCATATACACGCCTTTGGACACTTCTAATATGGATGCCTTTGGACACCTAATATAGAAGTCTTTTGAATGATTGGGTGAAATATGTTTATATTAACTGACTGAGTGGAAAACAGTGCAGGAAGTGATCAGATTGCTCGTCACGAGCAATCTGAACTCTTCCTGCACTGTTTTCAAAGGCCTTTTCTGATTGGTGCGGGAAAACATATATCTATGAAGAAAAGGGTTAAGGGATCAGGAGGGGCTCAGAGAAGAATTTATATTGCAAATACTAAGGCCACTGTATATCGGTGTATCTCATATAGACTCTTCGTGGCATTTTGTTGTTTGTTTGTTGTTTGTTTCCATAGTGATCCGTCTACATGGCTGTATTAGGAAATGGACTTACGTGCTGCCTTTCACACTGTTACATTGTTACGATCGTTCTTTATTGTGACATCTTACAGTTACGCACGTAATGTATTTGTTCTTTATGTGAAATACTAACCATGAGGAATGTAGAGACTATGGCATTTAAATTTATTTTATCTTATCGACTTAGTAGACTAGAGAAGCAAGAAATGAAGCAATTATTGAAACGTGTTTTAAATAATATTTCTTTTTGTTATAATACTCCACATAAATTTGAAGGAAATCGTATTAGCTTTAATATACATTTAGTTATTTAGGTGGAATGTGAATCGGTTTATCTCTGAAGCTAAAAATCGTTGTTGGAGGTTAACATAGAATTATGGCAAATATTTTATCCTACTAGATTATTAATAATCCTCAGATATATAATTTCTTTTCAAGTGATATTGAAAGGTTGTGGTTAGAAGGTAAATTTAATTTTTCAGAAGAGAATTTCAGTAAAGTTACTAATATTCATTTTGTTTTATAAAAATATTTTCTTGAAATGATATAAGTCTACACAATATGTTAAAGCAAACTAATGACGTTTTTTTCCCGTGAATATGTCTACAGTAATACGTGTAAATTGTCTCCAATGAGGAAAGATAATTTCCTCTTAATACTTAATGCTTAAAAGTTGTAATGTTATTATCTCATATCGAATTTCGTTAGTTATAATGCATACGACTCACTATTGTCACCTAGTCAGAAGAGGGTGTGACAATGGTTAACGGTCTTCAGCGAATTGTTAGACCTTAACTACCTTAGAGAATGACGCTATGCTCGCATCATAAATTTCTGATGAAATGTCTCATCTTGGATATCATTGACGCAATTGTTAACCATTATAAGTATATATTTGGTGCGGCACAGTATTGCCTTGGCGTTCATTAATAATAATTGATTTGGTCCCGAGGACATCGTTTGATGTAATAAATGTTATATCTAATTTTATAATAGCTATCTAAAACCCAGTGGGTTTAACTCGTATATCAATGATTTTTATTATTTCCCCAAATTAGTGTTAATAGTTTTAAGGAGAACACCGTGACGATTTTATTTGCAAATGATTTGTGTGTGGTAAAACTTAGTTTTATTGAATGTAACGAATTTTATATCAAAAGGAAGCGCGTCCGTTCATAGTTATTGAATGTATGTGTCGGTGGTTGATTTATGCAGAAACAAAAGGCCTCAAGAAGCCTGATGACGCTCTACTTGATTATGGTGGCCAAAGTACTTGTATTTTAATTTTTATAATATAAGCCCTTTTCGGGGGTCGTATTAACTCCTAATGCAATATTACCCCCACCACATATTCACTGAACAAAACGTTACTCACTATGAATAGAAAATGCTTTGGAATCCCATAGCATGCCTCTGTAAACATGATAAAGTCCCCTTACATGATTTCTCTTCGTTCCAGCCTGTTGAATTGTCGAGCTGCAATCGCCCACTAATGGAGATTGGTTATGAGCAGACTATTTGTTAGATTTTAAATTATTTAAAAGTGTCTTAAATTTAGTACACATGGACGCTAAAATTAAACATTCCGTTTCCCCATAATATTTCTTTGTTAAAAAATAAAAGTCACATTACAGAGCCGCCATAGTATTCGTATGAAATATTCGAAGTCCCCTTACAAGACACCTAGAGCTATATACCCTAGCCCTATAGCTTGCAAAAAATCTTAAATCACATAGGAATTACTCATGGGAGTAATTTATATAACTTATATATATATTTGACTTACTGGTTGTTGAAAAATAAAACATGTATGTATTTCCTAATTTTCACTACATTGGATTCCTTCCTGGTCTCTTATGGAAATTCTATCCTCTTTATTAAACCGAGTCTTTTTTTTTAACTAGATACTACTTTAGATTTAAGATTTAACAAAATGTTTACCTAAATAGATGATAAAATGAAAATGTTCCATTTCCCATAAAATTCTTATGTAAAACTAAAAGTCTTCCCATAATTTGTATAATACTTCAAACAATTACTCATAGGGATATTACATCAAATATTAAGCAAATTTGACTGACCAGTTGTTGAGAAGTAATTTTTGATTATACATTTGACAGAAACATTTATGTGTACATTAAACTGACTCGTTGATTTTTGAGAAAGATGCCAGTTGACAGACACAGACAACGGACAACGCACCATCGTATAAGCCTTTCAGACAAGTAGAGCAAAAAACAAAAATCATGAAAGACTAAGACGCTCGCTATTACGTGTTATTGCCTTAACTGTTATCTGAAATGTATATACATTTAAAATAGTTGTATTGGGTTTATGGTTAAGTAACAAAAAAAAAAGGCATACCTCTTACAGATTACAATGTATGTATCTTTTCGATGCGTGTCTCTCTTCAATGTATGTTTCTCTTCAATGTATGTCTCTCGTAAATCCTTCGTCTCTTTTCAATATATGTCTCTCTTCAATCTTTCGTCTCTGCCTTCATTTTCTGTTTCCCTGAATTCTGAAAACGTTTTAATTGTGTCTTTGTATTTAACTATATTATTTATCATATATATATTAAACTTTTGTAATACTAACATCTGTACATAGTCATGACATAATAGGGAACATTATATGCGACTGGATGGATTATCAAATGAATAAGTCAACAACCTCTTAATTATGACTTAATGTCACGTGATATAAGGCGCACTTATACTGCATTATGTGATAATTTCTCGACATACTGGAGGACGCATTTACATTTTAATCACAATGCCATTATCTAGTGCCATGTTTACTTTAAGCTAACAAATTTGTTCACATCCAATTGATACAGTTTTATTATAGATATATTTGTCTCGCCAGTGTCTTTTTTAAATTTTTGATTTGGTCTCCTATGGTAATCGTCTGCTTGTTTCGTACTGTCTTTTGTTGACTTCTTGAAATGTGGTGAGATACTCCATTTTTCATCTTTCCCGAAAGTTTTCAGTGACTTTTCTCTTGATCCTGGCTTGTTTCGTATTGTCGCAGTTATCAACCATCTTTGACTGAATTATTGAGTCATTAATCAGTCTCCGACCATAGAGTAGGAAAGCAGACGTCAGTGATTTTGGATATGTCGAAAAGGAATTAACGTTTCGTAAATAGTCATTCATAATTGCTGTTATGGCTGTGTGGAGACTGTTAAAAATATTGTACGACCGATTAATACATATAAACCCTATTGAAGCGCTTGTACGAGAGGGTCATGTGCGTTGTTGAGGACATCCTAGTGTTCCTTGTGGACGGATAAAGGACATATGCGTGGAATGACGTAAGTTTATGTCAATTCCCAGCGAAAATGCGTCTGTATTAATCAATGTCTTTTCTTCAATCAGTGATTTATTCAATGTATTTTTATCCAGTGCCTTGATACATGTGATGTCCTCTGCAATTATGGCAAAGTCTGTCACATTCTACTTTTCTCTCGCACCATCTGTGTTTTCAAGTGTAAGATAAATAATACGCCTTTGTCTGTAATGCCCCCAAGTTAGCTAATCCTATCGTCCCCCAAAGACACCGTACCAATGTAAATGAGAGTGAGTACAATGCGTCCAATTAGTTTCGTACCTTCATTCAAAGTGACAATTGCATACACAAAAAATATGGAGTGACGTGACGTTCTTTTGACGTAACATAACGTCACAAGTGAAAACGTGTGAAATTGTGCGTTAATATTGCATAATGCTTATCCATTTAAAAGTATTACAGTCATTAAAACGGCAAGATGTTGATCAGCTAAAACAGATATTACACGATTATTACTAAATTTAGTTCTGAATTGATTTCAGATATATTTTTCGAACATCACATATAATGATTTCCACTAAGGTGTTAACCACAGTTGAAGTCGTAATAACGCTAACGTCGATAAAGATATGAAACTCTAAAAACTAGGAAATTAACCTGTCAAAAGTGTAAAACAGTATGCTGCAAAAAAGTGTAAACTAGGATATTATGACATTATGTACGCAAATGTAAACTACGACATAATTCTCCCAAACTATGGCCTTCATACTGTCAAACATGTATACTATGCATTCATTCTACCAAAAGTGTAAAGCATGGCTTTATACTCCCAAAAGTGTAAACTTTGGCTTTATACTCCAAAAAAGTGTAAACTATGACCTCATACTCCCAATCATGTAAACTATGGCCTCATACTCCCAAAAGTGTAAACTATTGCCTCAATCTCCCAAAAGTGTAAACTATTGCTTCATTCTCCCAAACGTAAAGCTTTGGCCTCATACTCCCAAAAGTGTCAAATATGGCCATATACTTCCAAAAGAGTCAACTATGGCTTCATACTCCAAAAAATGTAAACTATAGCCTCATACTCTCAAAAGTGTAAACTATGGCATCATACTCCCAAAAAATGTAAACTATGGCTTCATACTCCAAAAGGTGTAAACTATGGCATCATACTCCCAAAAAAATGTAAACTATGGCTTCATACTCCAAAAGGTGTAAACTATTGCATCATACTCCCAAAAGTGTCAACTATGGCCACATACTCCCAAAAGTGTAAACTATGGCTTCAAACTCCAAAAAGAGTAAACTATGTCCTCATACTCCCGAAAGTGTCTATTATAACTTCATACTCCCAAAAGTGTAAACTATCGCTTCAAACTCTTAAAAGTATAAACAATGACTTCATACTCCAAAATGTGTAAACTATGGCCTCATACTCCCGAAAAAGTAAACTATGGCCTTACACTCCAAAAAATGAAAACTAGGGCGTCAAACTCCTAAAAGTATAAACTAAGGCCTCATACTCCCAAAAGTGTCAACTATGGCATCATACACCCAAAAGTGTAAACTATGGATTCATATTCCAAAAAGTGTAAACTTTGACGCCATACTCCCAAAAGTGTCAACTATGATGACATACTCCCAAAAGTGCAAGCTATAGCATAATACTCCCTAAAGTGTCAACTGTGGCTTCGTCCTCCCAAAAGTGTCATCTATGGCTTCATACTCACAAAAGTGTTTATTATGGCCGCATACACCCTTTAACTTAAATTATTGCGTCATACTCCCAAAAGTGTAAACTATGGTCTCAAATATCAAAATTGTAAACTATGGCGTCATACTCCCAAAAGTGTTGGCTGAGGCCTCATACTACCAAAAGTGTAAACTATGGCCTCATACTCTCAAAAGTGTAAGCTATGGTTTCATACTACTAAAAGTGTGAATTATGGCTTCATACTCACAAAAAGTGTAAACAATGGCCTCTTTCTCCCAAAAGTGTAAACTATGGCGCCTCATACTACCAAAAGTGTAAACTATGGTGTCAAACTCCCAAAAGTGTAAATTATGACCTCATACAAAAAAGGTGTAAATAATCGCTTCATATTCCCAAAAAGTGTAAACTATTGCTTCATACTCCCAAAGGTTTAAACTATTGCGTCATACTCCTTAAGGTCTAAACTATGGCTTCATGCTCCCAAAAGTGTCAACTATGGTTTCATACTCCCAAAAGTGTAAACTATTGTTTCATACTCCCAAAAGTGTAAACTATGAACTCAAACTCCCAAAAGTGTAAACTATGTCCTCATAATCCCGAAAGTGTCAACTATGGTTTCATCCTTCCGAAAGTGTAAACTATGTCCTCATACTCCCGAAAGTTAAAACTATGTCCTCATACTTTCAAAGGTGTAAACTATGGCTTCATACTCCCAAAAGTGTAAACTATGGCCTCATACTACAAAAGGTGTAAATTATCGCTTCATACTCCCAAAAAGTGTAAAATATTGCTTCATACTCCCAAAGGTGTAAACTATAATGTCATACTCCTAAAGGTCTAAACTATGGCCTAATACTTCCAAAAGTGTAAACTATGGCTTTATACTCTCAAAAGTGTAAACTATGGCTTCATACTCCCAAAAGTGTAAACTATGAACTCAAACTCCCAAAAGTGTAAACTATGTCCTCATAATCCCGAAAGTGTCAACTATGGTTTCATCCTTCCGAAAGTGTAAACTATGTCATCATACTCCCGAAAGTTAAAACTATATCCTCATACTTTCAAAGGTGTAAACTATGGCTTCATACTCCCAAAAGTGTAAACTATGGCCTAATACTTCCAAAAGTGTAAACTATGGCTTTATACTCTCAAAAGTGTAAACTATGGCTTCATACTCCCAAAAGTGTAAACTATGAACTCAAACTCCCAAAAGTGTAAACTATTTCCCCAAACTACCGAAATTGTCCACTATGGTTTCAGCCTCCCGAAAGTGTGAACTAATGTCCTCATACTACCGAAAGTTAAAACTATGTTCTCATACTTCCAAAGGTGTAAAGTATGGCCTCATACACCTAAAAGTGTAAACTCTTGCCTCATACTCCCAAAAGTGAAAAAGATGGCTTCATACTCCCAAAAGTTAAAACTATGGCCTTATACTTGCAAAAGTGTAAACTATGGCCTCATATATCCAAAAGTGTTAACTGTGGCGTCATACTCCCAAAAGTGTAAACTATGGCCTCATACTCTCAAAAGTGTAAAAAAATGGCCTCTTACTCCCTAAAGCACAAATTATAACTCCATACTTCCAAACGTGTAAACTATGGAATAATACTCCCAGAAGTGTAAACAAAGGTGTCATACTTTCAAAAGTGTAAACTATGGCCTCATACTCCAAAAAGTGTAATTTATGGCCTCATATTCCCAAAAGTGTAAACTATGGCTTCATACTCCCAAAAGTGTCAACTATGGATTCACACTCGCAAAAGTGTAAACTTTGCAACTATACTCCCAAAAGTGTAATCTACGTTGTCATACTCCCAAAAGTGTAAACTATAACTTCATTTTCCCAAAACTATTGTTTCACACTCCCAAAAGTGTCAACTATATTCACATACTCCCAAAAGTGTCAACTATGGCGTCATACTCCAAAAAATATAAACTTTGGCGTCTTACTCCCAAAAGTGTCAACTATGGCTTCACACTCCCAAAAGTGTACACTATGGCATCATAGTCCCAAAAATGTAAAGTATAGTTTTATACTCCCAAAAGTGTAAACTATGGATTTATACTTCAAAAAGTGTAAGCTATGGCTTCATACTCCCAAGCCTATTTACTATGGCTCTATACACCCAAAATAATAAACTATGGCCTTAAACTCTCAAAAGTGTAAACTATGGCCTCATACTCCCTTAAGTGTCGACTATGGCTTCATACTCCCAAAAGTGTAAACTAAGGCCTCAAACTCCCAAAGGTTTAAACTATAGCTTCATTCTCCAAAAATTGTAAATTATGGCGTCATGTTTCCAACAGTGTCAGCTATGGCGTCATACTCCCGAAAGCGTCAACTATGGCTTCGTACTTCCAAAAGGGTAAACTATGGGTTAATACTCCAAAAAGTTTAAACTACGGCGTCATACTCCCAAAAGTGTCAACTATGGTGTCATACTTCCCAAAGTGTCAACTATGGCATCATACTCCCAACAGTGTCAGCTATGGCTTCGTACTTCCAAAAGGGTAAACAATGGCGTCATACTCCCAAAAGTGTCATCTATGGTGTCATAGTTCCCAAAGTGTTAAGTATGGTGTCATATTTCCCAAAGTGTCAACTATGGCGTCATACTCCCAAAAGTGTCAACTGTGGCTTCATACTCCCAAAAGTGTCAACTATGACTTCATACTCACAAAAGTGTAAACTATTGCGTCATACTCCCAAAAGTGTCAACTATGGTGTCATTCCTCCCAAAGTGTCAACTATGGCGTCATACTTCCAAAAGTGTCAACTGTGGCTTCATACTCCCAAAAGTGTCAACTATGACTTCATACTCACAAAAGTGTAAACTATTGCGTTATACTCCCAAAAGTGTCAACTATAGCCTCATATTCCCGAAAGTGCCAACTGTTGCTTCATACTCTCAAAAGTGTCAACTATGGCTTCATACTCCCAAAAGTGTCAACTATGGCTTCATACTCCTATACGTGTAAAAATGGAATCATATTCCAAAAATTGTTAACTATGGCGTCATATTCCCAACAGTGTAAACTATGTCCTCATTCTCCTGAAAGTGTCAAATATGGCTTCATCTTCCCAAAAGTGTAAACAATGGCTTCCTACTCCCAAAAATGTAAACTATGACCTCATACTGTTGAAAGTGTAGACTATGGTCTGATACTGTCAAAAGTGTAAACAAAAACATAATATTGCCAACAGTAGTAAGTAAAACCTTGTAATGCCAACAATATAAAGCAGGACATCACAGTGATCAAAGTGTCAACTAGGACGATATACTAGCATGAATTTTAATTATGATACTGTATTGTAAAACGTGTAAACTAGGACATTTATATGCCAAAAATGTAAACGCGGATATTTTGTTATCGAAAGAAGTATTACTAACTTTCCTAACTGTAACCGTACGTTTCATGCGTTGGCTGTCAAACATAGGACGTTATTTGGTTTAGTGCTGAGACTAGTTTCTGCATTTGGCCAATGGCGTCTATTTATTGTGGCCCTTATTTTGAGATAAGTATTTTCAGACTGATGGCGTGCTGCTGGTACTCATGGTGTATGGACTGCTACACATTCATTAGCTTCATTAAAATAACGAATAAAACCGAGTATATTGGGTATTGTCCTTTTACATATATTATACCCATACTGATAATATGTAACCTTCGGGTTGTAGTTTTTACTTAAGTTATCTCGAATTAATTGAAACAATCGCAATATTTTATTGACGTCATCTAGCAGTTATTTATATCATTTTCATTAAGCTAAAAGATTAGGTCGTGTATACCAGAGCGCTATGTTAATAATAAAGTCAAACACTTCTATCAAGAGTGGGCCTTTATTTTATTTTCTGAACCATTCCAAATACATCGTTCGATTGGTTTTTATTTAGATTCCTAATTAACAAAAATACTCTTTCGATCAGCATGACCAGTTGTCTACCAGAGATGAATGACGTCTGAAAATATCATTGTTTGCACTGTTTAATCGAAAGTATTAACACGTATTTCATTGTTAATGATTCTGCCATACTTAATTAAATTGGATACTGTCATTTATATAAATACACAAACTCCGATTTTTTTGTTAATTTAGCGTCAAAATAGATCCAATTCCATTGAGAATATTTATCACATGAGTAAAAACGATTGTTGCTATCTATACTTTCATTATCTATATAGGGGATAATAATAAGTTATAGACACCACCTTCGTTTAAATTTAATGTTGTTTATTTTGAAGCATTTGCTTACATGAAAAGCCGTTTCTTGGCAACGTTTCAATGGTATTATGTATACTGAACCAACAGTACTAAACACTAATTCCATTTTCATTGCATTTACAATTAAGTGTGTGTTATTGATCAAATGTGACATATGGTATCTTTCTATGGTAGATATTATTATTCTATGTGTGTATCGCTAATAAATGTCAGGTTATTTCACTGTCTCATATGTTTAAAACAAACTCTAATTCGAAATCTTAAGTAATTTGGTTTAATATATATATATATAATTGTGTGTGTGTGTGTGTGTGTGTGTGTGTGTGTGTGTGTGTGTGTGTGAGAGAGAGAGAGAGAGAGAGAGAGAGATAGAGAGAGAGAGAGAGAGAGACTTTTCACTTTTAAATGAACCTAAATTGAAATTGTCATAGTGTAAGTGAAGTTGTGGTTTACAAAACGCAGCTAGACGTTAGCTTTTCTTTATGACTGTATTAATAGTAACTCTTAAGCTTTGATATTTAAAGACGGTATAATAATGTCCAGATACGTGCTATGCTAAAACATTAAATCATTATTTCTGTTAATAAATATAGTTAAGGTTTGTCTTAATAATTAAGTATGTAATTACAGAAAAAAAAATATTTGGAATATGGAAGTGAGTTTCAGACTAAATGGTTATTATTGAATGAAATATTCCAGCTCGATCCAAAAGCTGCTTGGTAGGAAATGTGTTACATTAAACAGGAGTATTCGTTGACGAACTTGGAAACAGGTTTTCACAGTTTAACTTAATGACGCTCCAAGTCCTCCTTATAAGAACCAATACAAATTATAACGCGTATAAAGTGTCTTGCTCGAAAGCACCTACATCGGTTATGCGCTCCTGAAATAAAAATAAAGCACACATTTATCTCATTATATAAATTAGCTTCTCTACTAGATTTGTTATATCGCGTAAACTATCAATATTTATCCATAACGGTATTCGTTATGTCGTGAAGTGATTACTATAATGCAATTAAACGCACACATAATACGTCTAAAGCAAATAAAAACTTTAATTAAAGTCTAAAGTTCAAATGTCTTTGTTCCGTTGTCAAATATAATTTAGATATCTATCCAAAACCACTGGTATTCGTAACGTATAAGACGGCTTAAAATAGCATTCAGTCAAATAATTTCGAAATAAATGCTGCGCTTCGTCCTATATATTGAATTAAAAAGGTTTCAAGAAAATCATTATATGTGTACATGTATTCATTGTACTCGTAGATCAATAGTCTGAAGAAGAAGATCAACATAAAAATAACTACTATTCAATGTAATGTGATCATTATATAGAGCGTTCCACACATAAGCTCGGAAAAGCTAAAAAGATTAAAACAATAAACACCTAAAAAGCATTGTCACATGAACTCAGTTTGAAAACTTTTACGATAACGAGGTTTATATTGGTAAACTGTTATAAACCAGAATGTAAAACAAAAGCAGATTAACATAGAATGTTTAAAAATTAATATAAAAATGATTTGAAAACAATAAGAGTGATGCCAAAGAAATAAATAATTGCAAGTGATTAAAATTGAAATCACTTAACTGTTATATACAAAGAACGAGTGTGTAGAAAACAATGAGAATAACTTTAAATTTTTAATATCTGTTATTAACGAAATTTAATTTGTAAAAGATGAATTTAGAAAAATAAAATATCTTCAAATGTTTAATATTTGTCATATTCGAAAATTGCTTTGTAAAACGTAACTGTACAATATATAACAAAATGACTTCAAATGTTTAATTTCCGTTATATACGAAAGTTGCAATAGTTGTAAAGGTGAGTCTACAAAAAAGAAGAATTACTTCAAATGTTAAATATATATCATATAGGTTGATTTGTAAAACGTGAGTGTAAAAGCTGTTTAAGTATAGAATAACGTCTGAATATTTTTTCTTCATATATGTGATCAAAGTTAGGGTGGCAAAACTAAAATAATCTCAATGGTTCAAAACAGAAACCATGTACATTGTGTATACACTCGGCAAACAAAAATGCCTATCCTTTACACAGATTGTGAAATATTTGATAAAGGATAAGAGCAGACCGTGGTAATGTACTCAGATGTTCCACTGACATTAACATTATTGTCCTTGTAAAATGTAAACATTGGCAATCGATCAAAATTCCATTCAGAAAAAAAAAACAAGTAGAAAAAATACTACGTTTATATCAAAGGTTGTAAAAAAATGTAGATTGCGTAGCATTAGGAGGGATAATGGCTGCTTTATCAGATAAGATTTAGAATGTGATAGAAGTTTTAAATTAGAGTTAAATAAAGCAGTAAATGATAACTACCAACTGACTGTTTATTGGAGGGGGTATTACAATGTACGCGCACGGTCGATGATTGTATTTGGATGTACTGGCAATTGATAACGTCGCGGGTCTTTCTTAACACGTCAGGGTTTTATGATAAATTGCCGTATACCATTATTTCAACTTGGCTACCTTTATAGTATATTGTAATCTAACGATATATTTTAAAGATATAATATACGGGTCATTGGATAAAGATTTGTTCAATATATACGAAAATGTTGCGTACAAATGCAATATGGATAAACTTTTATTTTATCATTTTTTTATTATTAATAAATAGATTCCAAGTAACACTAATAGTTAAGAAGAGAAAATAAAAGGACGTCACATGAGAATACAAAATAACACCCTTGCTGTAGTTTTCCTCTCTTGATATTTCGGTATATTGTTTTTATTTAAACATATAGTTATCATCAGAAATAAAATTATATTTTCAGAACTCCGTGAGTATGAATAACAAAACATTAAATTGTATTTTTAGAATTCCGTGTTTATTTACAACTGTCATGAAAATGTGCGTAAAATGAAATAAGCAAGGACATTATTATAATTTCTGTTATTAAAATTCATTACAATAATCATGTCACATGTGTCAATATACCAACGATGGCTTTTCCCAGATTGGTCATAAGTGACGAGGACGGAATAGTCGAGTGGTGACAATGCAAGATCACGTGTGAAGCTCTGTAACGTTATACTCTTAGAACCACCGATGCATTGAAAATATTAGGTACATTGTACAAATGCTGCAATGTTCATACTGTAACGGGGTAACAATTGAACGGCATGATCCCGTTTAGATGTATTATTCTTAATAACAATTTTAATCATAAATCATGCTATTTTCACATATTATGTGCTTCAGCATGACAATCACAGTTTATATCATATATAGATAATATGCTTATCGCGATAACATTTAACTATCGAGCAATAAAAATACCAAACATGGTTTTTGTATTTATGGGTGCCTTTTCAAGATTTCCTTACGGAAAATTTTGTTTGATTTAAAAATCAAACTATTGCAAATGGAAAACTACATCTTATCCAGACAAGTGCACTATCTTTTCTATTTATACTCAACTATTTAGGAGATATGGTTTATTACTTTGGGGAATTTACTGACGGCAGTAAATATGTTATTATGTATAAGATTAGCTTCACCATGCATAATAAGGAGGTCATGGTGATGTCAAGGTAAATGTTTGCGAATGTTTTTACATCTTTGTTGCTGTAATTAATTTACATTATTGTCTGATCCAAATGCACTGTGTAGTTTTAGTGTTTGTTTTAATTTTCTGATTCTGCTGACATCGGTTTTTTACAAGAAGAACACCTAGACTATTTACAAAATTAGAAATATAAGGTATTATTGGAACCAGACATATGAATGAAAAGTTTTTCAACAAGAGACTTGTAATCTAAATTTAAGTAATTCTCACCACACGAACAGTTGTTTGACAACAGGCGTTATTGCCATAAAGTTGCCAGTGACACAACAACTGTCTCGAGGCGTTATTGTCATAAAATGGCGAGTGACACAACAACTGTCTCGAGGCGTTATTGTCATAAAATAGCCAGTGACACAACAGCTGTCTCGAGGCGCTATTGCCATAAAATGACCAGTAACACAACAGCTGTCTCGAAGTCTAAACCTGGTTAACGGAGGAATACAACAGAGTAGCCCAGATTTTATTCGTATGTACATGCACACCAGGGTAAAGGCAAATACATATTCTCAGGTAGTCTTCATTGGCATTGAGTCAAACCGAGTTGACCTTTATATATATATTAAACGTAATGCCGTTTATTTTATATTATTTGATATTATCCTTTTGTTTCCAATGTATTGCATCACTTTATTAATCAAACATAAGCAATTGTAAATGTTAAGTTTAAGTCTTTTCTACACATCTGTGGCGGCAGATTATCTTCAATAAGTAAAGCGTTAACATTCCAGAGATAATCCCCAGAAAAGCATTATCATTAACAAGCATTACTTTGATGTATTTTGGTACTTAACCAGGGGATATTTCCCAGCGGAAATGCAGGGCATTTTTATGCAGGAGAACACATGTATACCACTTGTCTCTATTGTTATACTGAGCTGAATTGTAGAACGCTTAGCTTAGATTTGTTCTATTATCCTGAGAACTATTGTAACTAAAATATTAATATCTTGGAATGAAACACGTCATAGTGCAGCTTTGCATGTTAACACATCCAACCAAACATTAATTATTGTGTCTGGTCGTTCATGATTATGGGGTTAATTTACACGTGAAGCACGTGGACCGACGGTAGAGTATCGGAACTCAGATCAGTGGGTCGTGGGTTCGATCACTATGTGTGGTGTCAGTATATATTTAATACACGTTCTACACAGGAACACTTCCGGAGTGATTTGTCGAAGATCAAAATTAATGTAAAAAAAAAATATGTTTAAAACCAATGGAACTAATTAAATGATGTTTGAAATTGATAAACGATTATGCTGTTTGAGCTGAAGTCACGTGGTTGTTACTTTTAATATAATACCCCGAGAAAATTTTATTTTCTCTTGCATTAAATGTATCTTTAGATAAAATTATATCGACATTCGTTTCGAGTATTGCTTGTCGTGTAACAGCTTTAATATATGATACCTTGCTTTAACTCGGTTTATCTTTGGTTCTGTGGGATGATAAGGGTACATTCAATACAGTTATAATACTGCTTATATCGGCGCTAGCGGGTGGGGTTCGAGGGTGGTTGCATTTAATATAACACCTTTTGAACAAACATACGCGATTCGTAAAACAGGGTTTGCTTTTTTCAATCCTTTATTACCTTCTTTGCTTCTTAATGGCACTTTTATTATCAGATATACTTGAAAATAGCTAAAAATTAGGTTATATTCGTACTTTTAGAGTTGTTGTTAATTCAACTTTGTGTGCACATTGTGGTTGTATGTATCAGTAAAACCGCGCATAACATGAGACAGTCCACATGTATTACTCATACTTACCGATAGTTGCATCGACTTGGTTAACATATCACACACAGTGTTGGTGAAGGATAAGTAGCATATTTACCACATGTACAAGGAAACGTTTGTTATTCATATGACACAGTCATCCTAGATGTATTAATACAAGGGCACTACAAATATACATCACAAGTAACACAAAGGGCTTAAACATGGGGTACAGGTGGGCAAACCCATTTCGGGGGCTTAATCATGGGATACATTAGTTCTTAGCAAGTCCATGGACTTATTCATGGGGTATAGGGGCAATACGCCAGTCCGGGGGCTTAAACAAGGGGTTCAGGAGCATTAAACAAGTCCGGAGGCTTAAACATGGAGTTCATGAGCACTAAACAAGTCCGGAGGCATGTGGTACAGGTGTGCAATACCAGTCCGGGGGCTTAAACATGGTGTAACTGAGTTTAAAACAAGTTCAATGGCTTATATATTGGTTATAGGGGCACTAAACTAGTCCGGGGCTTATACATGGGGTTCAGGAGCACTAAACCGGTCCGGGGGTTTAAACATGGATAACAGGTGCACTTAACACGACCGGAGGCTTAAACATGGGCTACCGGAGCACTAAACCAGTCCGGGGGCTTAAACATGGGGTACAGGAGCAATACACCAGTCCAGGGAATTAAACATAGGATGAAGTGGAGCTAAACCCGTCTAGGGGCTTAACCATGGGGTACAGGAGCACTAAACTAGTCTGGGACTTAAACATGGGGTAAATGAGTTCTAAACAGGTTTGTTGGCTTAAATATGGGGTACAGGGGCATAAAATAAGTCCTGGGGCTTAAATATGGGATTCAGGAGCACTAAATCAGTCCGAGGGCTTAAATATGGGAATGAGGTGCGCATAACCAGTCCGGGGGATTAAACATCGAGTAAATGAGCTCTAAACAGAAGCTTAAACATTGGGTACGGTGGCACTAAACAAGTCCAGGGCCTTAACCATGGGGTACAGGAGCATTAATACAGTCCGGGGGCTTAAACGTAGGGTACATTAGGTCTAAACCAGTCCACAGGCTTAAACATGGGGAACAGGATATTATAACATGTCAAGGGGCTTAATCATGGGGCACAGGGCCAAAACTAGTCCGGAGGCTTAAACATGGGGTACATAAGCTCTATACCGGTCCGGGGGCTTAAATATAAGGTACAGGGGTGCATAACCAGTCCGGGGATTTAAACATTGGGTACAGGGGTACTTAACCAGTCTGGAGGATTCAACATGGAGTACAGGAACACCTTACTAGTCCAGGGGTTTGAACATGGGATACTGGAGTTCTAAACCAAACCAGGGGCTTACACATGGGGAAGAGGGGGCGCTAAAAATAGTCGGGGGCTTAAACATTAGATGTAAACAAGTTCAGGGGCTTAAATATAGGGTACAGGGACACTAAACCAGTTTGGGAGATTAACCATGTTGTTTACATACATCTCGGAGACCAAGCGTTTCATACATTGAGTTGAACTATCTTTATTGTCATAAAAGGGACCCACAACACCTCAACAGGCATCATGTGATCACAACTCTCCTTTCTATATTTTATCTATCTACTTAACCTTCACCTTTCCACTTTGTTCTCTTCATATTCATTAATGTGTTTTATTTGCATTTGTAACACCATTGTATAGTCCTTGCAGGATATTCAGAAGAGAGACTTTGTACACGCTAGAAATAGTTTTTCTCTCAATTCTGCTGTATATCAAAAATATGTATTATATGTTATATGCTGATAACAAATAAATATTGTTTAAACTTGACACTAAACCAGTCCGGGAGCTTAAACATGGTGAGCAAAATCAGTCCGGGGGCTTAAACATGGGGTACATTAGTTTTAAACAAGTTCAGGGGCTTAAATATGGGGTTCAGGGGCACTAAACCAGTCCGGGGGCTTAAACATGTGGTACAGGAGCACTAAACCTGTCCACGGACGTAATCATGGGATAGAGTTGCACTAAAACCGTCCAGGGTTTTAACCAAAGGGTACAGGAGCACTAAACCAGTCCGGGGGCTCAAACATGGGATACATGAGCTCTAAGCCAGACCAGTCGCTTAAACATGAGGTACAAGTGCGCAAAACCAGTCCGGCACTTAAACATGGGGTACATTAGTTCTAAATAAATCCATTAGCTTAAATATGAGGTACAGGGGCATTAAACCAGTCCGAGGGCTTAAACATGGGATTCAAGAGTGCTAAACCAGTCCGGGGACTTAAACATGCTATACAGGTGCGCAAAACCAGTCAGAGGGCTTAAACATGAGGTACAGGGGCACTAAAGGAGTTCAGGGGCTTGAACATGGGTACAGTGGCACTAAACCTATCCAGGGCCTTAACCATGGGGCACAGGAGCACTAAACCAGTCTGGGGGCTTGAACATGGGGTACATAAGTTCTTAACCAGTCCGGGGGCTCAAACATGGCGTACAATGGAGCATAGCTAGTCCGTGGGCTTAAACATGGAGTACAAGGGCACAAAACTAGTCCGAAGGCTTAAACACGGTACTTTAACATGGGGTACATTAGTTCTAAATAAATCCATTAGCTTAAATATGAGGTACAGGGGCATTAAACCAGTCCGGGGGCTTAAACATGGGATTCAAGAGCGCTTAACCAGTCCGGGGACTTAAACATGCTATACAGGTGCGCAAAACCAGTCCGATGGGCTTAAACATGAGGTACAGGGGCACTGAAGGAGTTCAGAGGCTTGAACATGGGTACAGTGGCACTAAACCTATCCAGGGCCTTAACCATGGGGCACAGGAGCACTAAACCAGTCCGGGGGCTTGAACATGGGGTACATAAGTTCTTAACCAGTCCGGAAGCTCAAACATGGCGTACAGGGGAGCATAGCTATTCCATGGGCTTAAACATGGGGTACAGGGGCACAAAACTAGTCCGAATGCTTAAACACGGGGTACATGAGCTCTGTACATGTCCGGACGCTTTAACATGGGATACATTGGCGCATAACTAGTCCGGGGGGGTTAAACATGGGGTACAGATGACTTAACTAGTACAGGGCCTTGAACATGGGCTTCTTGATTTTTAAACCAAACTAGGGGCTTACACATGGGGTACAGGGTGCGCAGAAACAGTCTTGGGATTAAACATGAGTTTTAATCAAGTTCAGGGGCTTAGATATGGGATATATGGCACTAAACCAGACTGGACGTTAAAACATGGAGTAAGGTGTGCAAAACCATTCCGGAGGCATAAACATGGGGTACATGAGTTTTAAACAATTCCTGTGCTTAAATATGAGGTACAGGGGCACTAAACTAGCCTGGGGGCATGAACATAGGCTACAAGAGCACTAAACCAGTCTGGGGGGCTTAAACATGGGGTACAGGAGCACTAAATCAGTCCAGGGACCTAAACATTGGATACAATGGCACTTAACCCGTCCAGGGTCTTAATCATGGGGTACAGGAGCACTTAACCAGTCCGGGGGCTTAAACATGGGGTAAATGAGCACTTAACCAGTCCGGGGTCTTAAACATGGGATACAGGGGAGCATAACCAGTGCTGAGTCTTAAACATGGGATACAAGGGCACAAAACTAGTCCGGAGGCTTAAACATTGGGTACAAAGTTACTACACCAGTCATGAGGCTTCAACATGGGTTACAGGAGCACTTAACACGACCGGGGGCTAAAATGGACTACAGGAGCACTAAACCAGTCCAGAGGTTTCAACATGAAGCACAGGTGTGCAAAACCAGTACGGGGGCTTAAACATGGGGTTCAGGAGCACTTAACCGGACCGGGGACTTAAACATGGGGAACAGGTGCGCAAACCAGTCCGGGGGCTTAAACATGGGTGAAATGAGTTTTAAACATGTCCAGGGGCTTAAGTATGTGGTACAGGGGCACTAAACCTGTCCGGGGGGGGGGGGGGGTTAACATGGTGTTCCGGAGCACTAAACCAGTCAGGGGGCTTAAACATTGGGTACATGGGCTCTTAACCAGTCCGGGGACTTAAACATGGGGAACAGGGGCACTACAGGAGTCCAGGGTTTTAACCATGGGCTACAGGAGCACTAAACCATTAAGGGGGCGCAAAAGCTCTAAACAAGTCCGGGTTGTTAAACATGGGCTACATGAGCCCTAAACAAGTCCGGGGGCTTAAACACGGGGTACAGGGGCACAAAACCTGTCGGGGAGCTTAAACACGGGGTACAGGAGCACAAAACCTGTCGGGGAGCTTAAACACGGGGTACAGGAGCACAAAACCTGTCGGGGAGCTTAAACGTTGGGTACATGAGCATTAAACAAGTCCGGGGGCTTAAACACGGGGTACAGGAGCACAAAACCTGTCGGGGAGCTTAAACATTGGGTACATGAGCTCTTAACCAGTCCGAAGGCTTAAACACGGGGAACAGGGGCACTAAAGGAGTCAAGGATCTTAACCATGGCTACAGGAGCACTAAACCATTACTGGGGTCTATAAGCTCTAAACCAGTCCGGGGCCTTAAACGTGGGGTACAGGGGAGCATAACCTGTGCGGAGTCTTAAACATGGGGTACAAGGGCACAAAACTAGTCCGGAGGCTTAAACATTGGGTAGATGGGTACTACAACCAGTCTGGAGGCTTCAACATGGATTACAGGAGCACTAAACACGATCGGGGGTTTAAACATGGGCTACAGGAGCACTAAACCAGTCCAGAGGCTTAAACAATGAGTACAGTTGTGCAAAACCAGTCCGGGTGCTTAAACATGGGGTACATGAGTTCTTTAAGTCCATGGGCTTAAATATGGGGTACAGAGGCATTAAAGCAGTCCGTGGGCTTAGACACGTGGTTCAGGAGCACTTTACTAGCCTGGAGACTTAAACATGGGGTACAGGAGCACTAAACCAGTCCGTGGCTTAAACATTTGGGTTCAAGAGCACTAAACTGGTCCGGGGGCTTACACATATGGGTACAGAAGAATTTAACCTCACTCTTTTCCTGTCAAAAAGCGACTGTAGATGGACTATCATGCTGTAATTTACATGTATGTAATAGAACTATATATATATCAGTGTTATTTCTATATATACTGAACGTAACCGGTAATCCGCCACTTGACATTTTGTGTATTTTCTCAAAAAGTATTAACGCATTTCCCATCAAATTTACACCATCAAAGTACACAATAACATTATGGATCATAAATAAATTTTAAAAAAATCAAAACTGTTGATGTCGTATACAAACTGTCATAATACTACTTAATATATCGGAACGATATTGAAAGTACAAAAGTGGCGGGTTAGCTGTTCTGTGCAGTTTATAATCGAATGTTAAATAATTCGACACTGCTTTATTCATCCTGCTCTAAGTCTGACAATTTTATAACCAATGATTTTCGTAAAAAAAGGCTGCGATGTTAATCACTTGCAAATTATTCATATATACGTGATGGCAGTACTTTCTTAAGTCCGGGTTAAACTATTAGCAACCATTTTAATGTAAACAAACTATTAAGTGTCGTATAGGAGTGATATGTCAACAACTTATTATGAAAGAACACGTGTTTACTTTGATATCACGTCACAGTTCAAGCATCGATCTAATTATAGATGTTTGGCTGCTTTAAGATCTATTATATCCACCACGTTCAAGAGTGCTAATCTGAATCGCACATCAATAACGTCTATATTTAGAACATTTGTAAGGGAATGTATACGTTTTCATCACGTAATATATGCCAACCAATATTACTGGTGGGAGAAGGCATAAGAATGTTTAAAAAAAAGAATCGCTATTTTACTGCAAATTACTGACAAAAGTGCTAAGTATGTGAACCAAACTGGGCTCGCACTCACGACCACATCGGTAATAGGTATATGATACCGAAACAAAGTTAATGGTTTCCTGAACTGTATTCAAGTTCATATGTACCACAAATCAAAAACTTAAAATTTATGAATTAGTACTTCAAAACAAATAAAGTTATGTTAACGCGATTATTTTTTTAGTAATGCTGGAAGAACAAAGTTTGTTTTGCAAACAATAACCAATGTGATTATTCACAATTCAAATACAACATGTTTGATTTATCGGTTTAAAGTAAATGGTCGAATCATAATGTTGTAATATTTTTATTTAAAATAATACAATCATAATTAGGGTTTTATAATTACGGTTTGACGCATTTGTCTGTGTTGTAATTGTTTAAAAAATCGCAATCGTGACTGCATATCGTGATTTCTTGTAATATTTGTAGACCAGTAATAAAAAGTTATATTTAATTAATTCAGTGATTGGATAGTTTGATGTATTCCATTTAGAAATGAATAATATATTTCAACCGCAGTATGTATCACGATTTAATAATGATATATTCTTATCTTCATTTTTGTTAATTACATACGAATATTAACCATACTTGTCCGTCGTACATAATGACCTTGAGACAAACTGTGCTGTTTACGTGACGTTTTTTGTACAGCATACATCCGTTTCACTCCTAAGTCTTAAGAGCGCTTGATCATTTCTTTTTTAAGACACCTTAACAGCCAATCTTTATAATTATATCGTCAGGTTGTTGTGGTTAGCATTTACGCATGTATTGCATCATTGTGTCCTGGCGAAGTATAACAAAAAAAACAAATGTCAATATAAACAAAGTAGAGCAAAAATTGGAGGTCGATCGTCTGATTTCCAAGGTTGTTTTGATAGTAAAAAAATATAACGTTGGTAGAATTCCAGAGTTTTTGTTTTGTTTTCAATAATTTGTAGAGGAAAATAATTGAATGACTTAACATAATATTGAATAATAGATAACAAACAGTGTACTTATTACTAAATCTGTCCAACCATATATGTAAGATCGACGAGTCGTGAACATTCTTTCAATTTATCTCTCATCTGACACTCGTAAATAATCGCCTATGTGTATAATTAACTGTTTTACTAGTGTTATCACCATTGTTATTATATCACCAAAATGGCATATTTAAATTCGACCTAAGGCCATGTTAATTGAACCTCATTGGTAGACGATCTTTATTTTATTTTGTTTTGTATTGAAAGGTTAAACAAATGTATATAACCAATGTGTACACGCCACTTAATAAATATTCGGCCCTCTATACATCTTCTGTACCATTTTTTAATGGAACGTCTTTCACATTATGTGTTTTTTCTTTGGGGTTGTTTCTATGTTTTTCTTTCATATGTGTTTTGTTTTGTATTTTGATGAATTGTTTAGTGGCGCTTTTGTTAGTTGTTGTTTTAATGTTATTCTTTTCTTTATTTAATTAGTTTTTTAAGTGTGGACTATTCATACATTTTGTTTTGTAAACACTAATGACCACAGCCATTCAATACATGTTATATTATTCACTACAGTCAACTTTTAAAATCGTATTTTTTGTATCGTTTAATTATGACCAGTGGGTCGCAGGTTCGATCCTCCGTCGCAGCTATGTGTGGAGTCCTTGAGCAAGACACTTTTCTGCTGGTTCTTACCAGCGTGTACTGGTTCTTACCAGAAAGACTTCGAACGTGATTTGTCGAAGTTGTAAGAACTTGTTTCATAATCGAAGTAAAATAAATAAGTTTAAACTAAACTATCATTCCATTGCATTTTATTTATAGAATTCATATGAGTTGCAAACTTCAAAAAATCAAAAAGCCTCCTCTGTCAAAAGATGAAATGCATACGAGTGATGATTTTATATTATGTTAAACATCGGTATAAATACACGACCGGACCTATGTGTACAAGGGTTGAAAATGGTAAAGATGGGAATCGGGTATTGTTGGGTAGTAAGATAGAACCTAATAAGAACAATGGGGTCTGTCTCTGGACGGGAAACATTATTCCAAATGCTACCAATTACGTATCGAATGTGATTCGTTCACTTCTATTTATGTATGCATGAAGTCATAGTTTTACAGTTATAATGAAGCCATATATGACTAACAATATAAAAAACAACACACAACATTGTGGTGAAAGAAAAACCAACATACGTCAATTAAAGTAAATCCGTTTTAGATGGAAGCTTATATAAAAAAGAACAGGAAATATAAACATATTGCGAAATCAAATAAATGCGAGACGATTATCGTAAGTGCACTAACATTTCCGTGAAATGACTTATTATATAAACAGCGTTCAATACTAATTGGTGTGTGTCCGTTTCAAAAAACCACTCTAAGCAAGATACTTGTCTTCCATTTTTTTTTATAACAGATACAAAAAAAAAAATGAACTTTTTATCGTGATCTTTAATTCGTTTTGTTTAAGTATGTTATCTAAATTTTATTTTGACATGAAAAGACTACACGTTTTAACAATAGAATACAGGGTCCGCCCCTTGCATCTTTTACAATATTTACATTTATTATTAACAATTACATATTTGAACAAATATTACCAATATAAGAAAAAATAGCAAAATATTGGACCGAGAAAGGAAAGAAATAAGATGTAAGAGAGAAAACATTGTGTTTTTTTTTCCATAAAGTGCTCACACACATGCGAATAGTATCCACATATCAGTGGTTCACAAACAATTCATCAGTACAAACGTATGTTATTGCATATTGGGTTCAATTATATATTGTATGCTATGTATGTTTTTATGGTGTGCATGTGATATTAAGTAGCTAAACAACTTTGCGCTTATATTTCCTTTTTATTTAATCAATACATTCAATGCTGTTAAGCGTATTCTAAAATTCAACTAAATGACATTTGAAGATGTTAAAGTTCGTGTTTATATTAATAAATAGTTGAACTCCGAGGCGTCCTGTATATTTATCATTATATCTATAAACTGTCCTATAAGAGGTTAATCATTGCTTTAGTTGAATAGTAACGGACGGATGTTACTTTTTTTTTTTTTGACGTTATCAAATACTGCTTTAATTTCATCATCTCCACTTACTTTACCACCCCTGTTCTCTGCTAATGAAATTCAATACATGACTATTCATATCTTAATTTGAAATACTGCCGATGAAGAAAAAGCTGATGCAATATTTAATAAAAGAAAACCCGCCCATTTGCTTACAATATAATCATTGGTTACGAGCCTATGAAACGAATTTAATTACAATTTGATTACAAAGAGTGTAACCATATGTGGAACAGGAATCCATTCATTAGACAGCGCAGTAGACGTCCTGTGAAGAGTTGTATTTTCCGGATGACCTAGTCCTGATGACCTACTGATTGGAAGGAGTGGTTTCCTCCTTTAGGGTTGTTCAATAAACATCTCTTGTGATTCGGTGGCTACATATCTCATAGATGGAAAAAATACTGATAATTAACCTAATCACAGTTTGGAAACAATTTATGCAAAATAGTTTATACAAGTGTACAAAACTAATTCCTTTATCTAGCAGGTTTATAACCACTCCTGTTATATTGAATGAATTTACGTAACGCATATATAAATGTCACATTGTTTACCTTTTTCCGGTTAGTCATCAATATTCCAATATTATTGAAAACGGAATTTTCACTTTACTATATAGTAAATGTGAATTTTTCAATTCAAAATAAAAAACTTGAACTTTTTTAACGCCCCTTTTAGTGATGCAATATTGCAAACCACATGTGGTTCACATTATAGAATGAAATGTAACTATATATGTTTTGCAACCAGGGCTATTTATAATTTTCTAAAAAATGTTAACTGGTGCCTTGTAAAATCAGTTTTTATCAGATAAAAACAGGCTCTCCGCATTATACTTAACATGCTCTATAAACACATTTATCAAACGTACTCGTGACAAATAAACTATGATTTTTAATAAGCGCTAGTAAAAAATAACGTTTTATTAGATTAGTTATAGTATTGGCATATATAAAACTATAATATTGCTACTAATAAAGATGCAAACGCGCTGATAAAATCAACAGAAACCATATAAAAATAAATACTGCAAAAACAGTCAAGTCATGGAGAAATTTACTTATAGTCATACTGAATACATTTCATAATTCCTTTGATCATTTCACACTAAAACAGAAATCACTTGAAAAATAACATGATCTAC
The DNA here is from genome assembly GCA_029582155.1 of Panopea generosa. Classification (NCBI taxonomy): domain Eukaryota; kingdom Metazoa; phylum Mollusca; class Bivalvia; order Adapedonta; family Hiatellidae; genus Panopea; species Panopea generosa. Next base: position 41,327,301 of record CM055900.1, read on the forward strand.
CCAATTAAAATAGTTAACAGCACATTGTAGGTAGATACAATGACTTTGGTAAGTATGAAGTACTAATACTACAAATTAAAGAAACTGAATGTGGACGTATGTAACCGAAATGTGGACGCCATGCCAGCAGCGTTAAAAAAACCTTCTCCTGAATCATATCTCAGATAAGCCGAATAATCAGTTAATTAATTGATGGGTTGGCAGTGTAGTGAAAAGAATGTTGGCCAACGCATGCTGGAGGTTGTGGTTCCGATCTCCAGCACCACACAATGGCATCTCAAACAACATCACTCAGCGCAGGTTCTATCCATTGAATGCACATATATCGATACAAAGACTAAGTATATTAAATATATTAAGACTAGATATGTGTAATGCACGTATGCCGATCATTAGTCTTAACAAATTTAAACTACTCAGATTAGTTACAATACAGTCGATATGTGTAATGCACATATGCCGATCATTAGTCTAAACATATTTAAACTACTCAGATTAGTTACAATACAGTCGATATGTGTAATGCACATATGCCGATCATTAGCATAAACATATCTAAACTACTATGAATAGTTACAATACAGTCGATATTTTTAATTCAAATATGCCGATCATTTGTCTAAACATATTTAAACTAATAAGACTTAATCTAGTTACAATACGGTCGATATGTGTTATGCACATATGCCGATCATTAGTCTAAACATATTTAAACTACCAAGACTAGTTACAATACAGTCGATATGTCTTATACCCATATGCCGATCATTAGTCTAAACATATTTAAACTACTACAGCTAGTTACAATACAGTCGATATGTCTTATACACATATGCCGATCATTAGTCGAAACATATTTAAACTACTACAGCTAGTTACAATACAGTCAATATGTGTAATGCACATATGCCGATCATAAGTCGAAACATATTTAAACTACTAAGACTTAGTCTAGTTACAACAATACAGTCGATATGTGTAATGCACATATGCCGATAATTAGTCTAAACATATTTAAACTAATAAGACTTAGTCTAGTTACAATACAGTCGATATTTGTAATGCACATATGCCTATCATTAGTCTAAACATATTTAAACTACTAAGACTTAGTCTAGTTACAATACAGTCAATATGTGTAATGCACATATGGCGATCATAAGTCGAAACATATTTAAACTACTAAGACTTAGTCTAGTTACAATAAAGTCGATATGTGTAACGCACATATGCCGATCATTATTCTAAACATATTTAAATTACTAAGACTAGTTACAATACAGTCGATATGTGCAATGAACATAAGACGATCATTAGTCTAAACATATTTAAACTACTTAAACTTAGTTTAGTTACAATACAGTCAATATATGTAATGCACATAGCCGGTCATTAGTCTAAACATATTTAAACTACGTAGACTTCGTATAGTTACAATACAGTCGATATATGTAATGCAAATATGCAAATCATTAATCTAAACATATTTAAACTACTAAGACTTAGTCTAGTTACAATACAGTCGATATATGTAATGCACATATGCCGGTCATTAGTCTTAACATATTTAAACTACGTAGACTTAGTTTAGTTACAATACAGTCGATATTTGTAATGCACATATGCCGATCATTAGTTTAAATATATCTAAACTACTAAGACTTAGTCTAGTTACAATACAGTCGATATTTAAAATACACATATGCTGATCATTAGTCTAAACATATTTAAACTACTAAGATTTTGTCTAGTTACAATACAGTCGATATGTGTAATGCACATATGCCGATCATAAGTCTAAACATATTAAACTATAAGACTTAGTCTAGTTACAATACAGTTGATATGCATAATGCAAATATGCCGATAATTAGTCTAAACATATTTAAACTACCAAGACTTAGTCTAGTTACAATACAGTCGATATGTGTAATGCAAATATGCCGATAATTAGTCTACACATATTTAAACTACTAAGACTTAGTTTAGTTAAAATACAGTCGATATGTGTAATGCACATATGCCGATCATTAGTCTTAACATATTTAAACTACTGTGACTAGTTACAATATAGTCGATATGTGTAATGCACATATGCCAATTATAAGTGTAAGCATATTAAAACTACTAGGAATAGATACAATACAGTCGATATTTCTAATGCACGTATGCCGATTATTAGTCTAAACATATTTAAATTACTAAGACTTAGTCTAGTTACAATACAGTCGATATGTGTAATGCACATATGCCAATTATTTGTGCAAGCAAATTAAAACTACTAGGAATAGTTACAATACAGTCGATATTTGTAATGCACGTATGCCGATTATAAGTCTAAACATATTTAAATTACTAAGATTTATTCTAGTTACAATACAATCGATATGTGTAATGCACATATGCCGATCATTAGTCTTAACATATTTAAACTACTATGACTAGTTACAATATAGTCGATATGTGTAATGCACATATGCCAATTATAAGTGTAAGCATATTAAAAGTACTAGGAATAGTTACGGTACAGTCGATATTTCTAATGCACGTATGCCGATCATTAGTCAAAACATATTTGAATTACTAAGACTTAGTATAGTTACAATACAGTCGATATGTGTAATACACATATGCCGGTCATTAGTATAAACATATTTAAACTACGTAGACTTAGTCTAGTTACAATAAGTCGATATTTGTAATGCACATATGCCGATCATTAGTATAAACATATTTAAACTTCTAAGACTTTCACTAGTTACAATACAGTCGATATGTGTAATGCACATATGCCGATCATTAGTCTAAACATATTAAAACTAATAAGACTTAGTCTAGTTACAATACAGTCGATATGTGTAATGCAAATATGCTGATCATTAGTCTAAACATATCTAAACTAATAAGACTTAGTCTAGTTACAATACAGTCGATATTTAAAATGCACATATGCTGATCATTAGTCTAAAAATATTTAAACTACTAAGACTTTGTCTAGTTACAATACAGTCGATATGTGTAATGCAAATATGCCGATAATTAGTTTAAACATATTTAAACTACTAAGACCTAGTCTAGTTACAATACGGTCGATATGCGTAATGCACATATGCCGATCATAAGTCGAAACATATTTAAACTACTATGACTAGTTACAATATAGTCGATATTTCTAATGCACAAACGACGATCATTAGTCTAAACATATTTAAACTACTTAGACTTAGTAAAGTTACAATACAGTCGATATGTGTAATGCACATATGCCGATCATTAGTCTAAACATATTTAAACTACTAAGACTTAGTCTAGTTACAATACAATCGATATGTGTAATGCACATATGCCGATCGTTAGTCTTAACAAATTTCAACTACCAAGACTAGTTACAATACAGTCGATATGTTTAATTTACATATGCCGATCATTAGTCTAAACAAATTTAAACTAAAAAGACTAGTTACAATACAATCGATATGTGTAATGCACATATGCCGATCATTAGTCTAAACATATTAAAACTTCTAAGACTAAGTCTAGTTACAACAATACAGTCGATATGTGTAATGCACATATGCCGATCATTAGTCTAAACATATTAAAACTACTAAGACTTAGTCTAGTTACAATACAGTCGATATGTGTAATGCACATATGCCGATCATTAGTCTAAACATATTAAAACTACTAAGACTTAGTCTAGTTATAATACAGTCTCTATATGTAATGCACATATGCCGATCATTAGTCTAAACATATTAAAACTACTAAGACTAGTTAAAATACAATTGATATGTGTAATGCACATGTGTCAATCATTAGTCTAAAAATATTTAAACTACTAAACCTAGTTACAATACAGTCGATATGTGTAATGCACATATGCCGATCGTTAGTCTTAACATATTTAAACTACTAAGACTAGTTATCATATTTTCAATAGGTGTAATACACATATGCAGATACCAAACAATCAAAACTATTACGATTAGTTAGACTACTTTATATTTACGTAACTTTTATATATCAATAATGGACTTAGATTCACATAATTGTCAACCAAAACACAAATGTCTAGCACCTCATTAACTACGATCAGGTATATATACAGCTATAAAATAAGCATGGTCACCGACGATACAAGCTTGTCATGGATGTAGACAAAATATGAATTAAATTGGTTAAATCGATAGAAAATTTGATCATGTATATAGCTTACAGTATTATATCAAAGGATGAACAATTGGGCTAACTATATGTTGATTATCAGAAAGTCTCACCGTGTATGCATCTGACTGTATTACTCGTCTACTGGTAAAGTATCGTATCCAGGATCGAAGTTCCCCATCGGTCATAATAGGGTGTCCTTTAACACTTTATCCTATTATATTTAGTACTGGTTTTACCAATAATGGGTTCAAGCGTGATTTGGCAAAATTATAAAAACTTGTTTCTCAATCAATGTAAAATAGATATGCTTGAAATAATATTTAATTAAATGGAAATTCTGTATTTAAACTAGCAACTATACACTGATAATTATGCTATCGTAAACACATGTTTTTTATTATTTGAAGAATGGCAAAAGTATCATATTATAATGTTGCATACCTGAAAATTCTCCCTGAGAAAGTATTATCAAACCATATTAATTAACCCTTCTAACATATTGAGAGAAAATAGTTACAATTTAAGAAGCATATACAATATATATAATATGTGTTTTTAAAACAATGCATGGGCGTAACGCATACGCAATTGTAATAATATATTTATTTTTTTAGAATTAATTAAATTCTATGTGAAATTTCTTTTATAAACGCCTTAATATTAGGAGGATTATAATTAATTATAACATTATGTAGCTGTTCGTGATTAACTTATTAAGTTTAAGTGCTAATCGGTTGTCAAACAGTTTTTTTCTAATTTCCACTGCACGATGCATCTCATAAAAAAATATAATTATCAAATGTAATTCATTTTTTATTATAACAGTGCGTTTAAGTGCGGATATATAACGTCCAATTTTGAGACCTCCAATTTCATGCTTGTATCTAATTTCAGTACTTCTTTTTAAACAAATATTAATAAAACTAATTAATTGTTATTCGTAATACTTTGATTACTTCGAGAAAGCTTTGTTAGCAATTATTCACTTTGTTCAATAATTGTCTTAACACGTATTATGTAAACCTAAGCGTGTTCTTTATGAACACAACTGCGTGCCCTTTTCTTTATATATTTCCAGAAATTTTATTGATGCAGAATTGATTTTTCTGAATTAAGGCAATGTAATCCTTTTGCTGTTAATGTTTGTATTGTTATAAAACGTCTTAACTGTTTCCGACCTCATTTAAGAAATGGCAATACAAACATTTACTATATTTTCTATTCGAATTTTTCAAGTTTCAAGTCTCAGTTGATGTTTTTAACTAATAGACTTAGACTCATCATTAATTTTGTATGGTATCCTTATCAACCAAGCTATAGATGGCAGCTGATCAGCTGGTGAGTAGCGTAGACATTTCTGTATTATCAGCAATGGATCACAAATGATATTTTTCCAATTAAGAACAAGGAATCTCTATAATTATTCTATTGTTCTATCGAGTACAAAGTGAATATCTAAGTGATTCAAATGATATAACATAACAAAATATGCAAAATGAATAAAACAGGATGTCTAAATAGTTCTCCGATATCATTTAGGAGATCTATTAGGGAATATAAAAGTTACTATTTCAAATCAATTAGGCAATCATGAGCAATCAAGTATTCCTAAAAATCTATAACCGAGGGATTATTGATAGTTTAGTAGTCGGAATAACAGCTCATATCGATCAAGGGATATTCAAGAATAAAGTGGTATCTAAGGCTATTAAGAGCTACATAGCAGTCCAGATGAATGTCCACATCATTCTAAGTTCACACTAATCAGCGGACCTTTATCTCCAAAATTAAAAAAAACTCGTTTATATCTAACAATAGATTTTGGAAATTTAGTGGTCTAAGCAAAAGCATCAATAAGAAACCTTATGTTACATGTACATGTCAGTATAAATGATAGCCAATATCAATCAGGGGATATTTAGTAAATTATTGGTCTAATTAAAAGCCCATGTCAATAAGGGAGTATTTTATAAACAAGTGGTCTAAATAATAGTCCATGTCAATGGGGGGGGGGGGGGGGGGGGGATATTTAGTAAACTAGTGGTCTAAACAAAAGCCAATGTCAATTCTGGAGTATTTAGCAAACTAATGGTCTAAATAAAAGCCCATGTAAATCAAGAAAAATTTAGTAAACTAGTGGTGTAAATAATAGCCAATGTCGATCAGGGAGATTTAGTAAACAAGTGGTCTAAATAATAGCCATAATCAATCAGGGAGTATTAAGTAGATCAGTGGTCAAAATTATAGCCCATGCCAATCAGGGGGATTTAGCAAACTAGTGGTCTAAATAATAGTCCATGTCAATTAGGGGGTATTAAGCAAACTAGTAATCTAGATAATAGCTCAAATCAATCTGAGAGTATTTAGAAAACTAGTGGTCTAAATAATAGCCCATGTCACTCACGGCGTATTTAGTAAACTAGTGGTGTAAATAATACGCCATGTCAATCAGGGGATATCTAGTAAACTAGTGGTCTAAATAATAGCCAATGTCAATTAGGGTGTATTTAGTAAATAATAGCTCATGTCAATTAGGGGGTATTTAGTAAACTGGTAGTCTAAATAATAGCCCATATTAATCAGGGGGTATTTTGTAAACGTGTGGTCTAAATACAAGTTCCATCCCATTCAGAGGGTATTTATTAAACTAGTGGTCTAAATAATAGCCCATGTCAATCAGGGGGTAATTAGTAAACTAGTGGTCCAAATAACAGCCCATGTTAATTAGGGTTTATTTAGTAAATAATAGCCCGTATCAATCAAGGGGTATTTACTAAACTAGTGGTCTAAATAATTGCCCGTTTCAATCTGGAAACATTTAGTAAACAAGTGATCTAAATAATGGCCCATGTCAATCAGGGGGATTTAGTAAACTAGTATTCTAAATAATAGCCAATGCCAATCAGGGGGATTTAGTGAACTAGTGGTATAAATAATAGCCCATGTTAATCTGGGAGTATTTCGTAAACTAGTGGTTTTAATAATAGCCCATGTCATTCAGGGGGTATTTAGTAAATTAATGGTCTAAATAATAACCTTTGCCAGTCTGGAAGTATTTAATAAACAAGTTGTCTAAATAATAGCCAATGTAAAGCAGTGGATATTTAGTAAACTAATGGTCTAAATAATAGCTCATGTCAATCTGGTGGTATTAAGTAAACTAGTGGTCTAGATAGAAACCCATGTCAATCAGGGAGTATAAATGTAAACTAGTGGTCAAAATTATAGCCAATGCCAATCAGGGGGATTTAGTGAACTAGTGGTCTAAATAATATCCAATGTCAATCAGGGGGTATATAGTAAACTAATGGCCGAAATAAAAGCCCATGTTAATCATGTGGTATTTAGTAAACAAGTGGTCTAAATAATAACCCATGCCAATGAGGGGATATTTATTAAACTAGTGGTCTAAACAAAAGCCAATGTCAATCTGGGAGTATTTAGTAAACTTATGGTCTAAATAAAAGCCCATGTAAATCAGGCGGGATTTAGTAAACAAGTGGTCTATATAATAGCGCATATCAATTAGTGGGGTTTAGCAAACTAGTGGTCTAAATAATAGTCAATCACGGGGTATTTAGTAAACTAATGGTCTAAATAATAGCCCATGTCAATCAGGGTATATCTAGTAAACTAGTTGTCTAAATAAAAGCCAATCAGGGTGTATTTAGTAAATAATAGCCAATGTCAATCAGGGGGTATTTAGTAAACTTGTGGTCTTAATAATAGCCCATATTTAAGGGGTATTTTGTAAAGGTGTTGTCTAAATACTAGCTCCATGTTATTCAGAGGGTATTTAGTAAACTAGTGGTCTAAATAATAGCCCATGTCAATCAGGGGGTAATTAGTAAACTAGTGGTCTAAATAATAGCCCATATTAATTAGGGTTTATTTAGTAAATAATAGCCCTTGTAAATCTGGGAATATTTAGTAAACTAGTGGTCTTAATAATAGCCCATGTCAATCAGATGCCTAGATCATATCCGATAGCAATTAGGGAATTAATATCCAAAGCGTCTAAATATATAAATCTAGGAAACTATGACTGTTTGGGGATCGAGATGCTTGTCGATTAAATCAGAGTATCTAAATTAAATCTAAATTAATAAGTGAATCGAGAGATATTCCGGATCAATCAGGTTTAATATCAATAAGATGTCAACATATACAATATATAACATGTCATGTCAACTGCACATCTAACTTGTCAGGTTGACATATTCATTGATATTTTGAATACATGTGGCATAATGTTTTATTTAACCAACCAGAATGTATGAATGCTACTTTTTGCAAACAATCAATATGCCACAACCACTGTCATGGTGTACATCCAGGTTGTCATAATCATATAATTACCTAATCGAGTTAGAGAAATAACATGTTGAACCAATCAGGATAGTACAATAGCCCGCCTAACTAGTCAGAGTGCAAGGATAACGTTTTATTCGAACAACACGTAATGAATATAATACTTGAGCATGCTTTGAGCATTATTTGCTTTATTGATTATTTTTCCTAATCATACAATTGACCTTTTATTCGAACAACACGTAATGAATACAATACTTGAGCATGCTTTGAGCATTATTTGCTTTATTAATTATTTTTCATAATCATACAGTTGAAGATGGTATATAATTTAAATGTATTATTATTATACTAAATGTTAAACAATTTTTTGGCGTGTAAGGAACGGCGTCCCAACAACACAACATCAAACATGATATCTGCGAATAGAATAAATTAAGAAAATAAACTTCATTAATCATTAATACACCAAGATTAATTGCGTAATTGATAGGGTCATATTAAAAGCAAATAAAATAAGAATACTGTTCTGTGTTCTAGAAGAGAATGTCGCATAAAGACGGTTCAGGGGAGAGCGAGAGGTGTAATTGAGTCATTATTGAGTCTGCTGTTTCATTTTCTTAGTATCCTTTATCCGAATTTAAGTCTATACTTAATATCTAAGGGAGGTAAATCAAACAGATAGTATATATCAAGCAAACATAAGTTATCTTACATACTTTATTTAGGTGCAAAGCTACTTACTACCGAAAACCAAATCATATAATTTGTGTATGTATTTTAATCAGGTACATGCATGAACTCATAATTAAATATTTGACAGCCGGGACTATTGAATATTGATATACACATTGATATATTCTTGATACTCATATAACTGATAACAGTGTACAGATATGTAGTCGAAACAATGGTGAATTTTAAGGAAAACATGTTGACTTTTATATATAACACCATTTTGAACATGGTGTAAGTACGAAAATAAAATACTCCCATATCCTTCTTGCCCATCGTTTACTCAGTAACCTAGTTATTGTTGTTCAGAAATGGACGGACGGAAAAATCTTTAGAAGCGAGGTAGATTTCCGAGTATCTTCTATCGCTAGACGCTTTCTGGCTGGCTTGATTATTGAATGCAATGTATCATTGCAGAAATAAGAATGAAATAATATAAAACATAATTTATATAAATAGTATTTGTGCTGTTTAAGATCCAGAAGTTGCCTCTTAAGTGAACAATCAATGTCCTGTACTACATGTAGTAATGCTTCTGCAAATGTGTGTGTTTGCAAGCAAAAGGCAAGTACTATGCACTTCCATTGTGATTTAAAAATGACATCAAAGTAGAGACAGACACACAGACACACAGAAAAATCATAAATGAACAGTAAAAATGAAAACATTGACGGATATTAAACGGTAGGTTTTAATTTGAAAAGCAGAGAAATCTTCTTCTTCTTGTTTTTCAATAACATATATGCAAAGGATCTTGTAAACTTGTTTATTTATTCATTGATTGATCTTATTTAATAAGAAATATAATATTATATACCATTTATTTTTCATGTAAAATCTTTCAAAAGCAAATTAAAGTTGGATTTCTGAGATATAGCCAATATCTGACAATAACAATATATGTGCATGTTTTATACTATAATTATTGTAAAGTTTGTGTCAGCCGTTCGTGTCGATATTTAGTTGTTATTGCGTTTATTGTCGTTGTGTTGTCGCTTACCTTTCATTTAAAAAAACAGAAACATCAACAAATATTCTAGCTGTCGCATTTTCCATTATCGTCGCCACTTCGCCGCATAGCTTGTAATAAAATACATTTGGTGCAGAGACTGCTAGTTACTAACTAAACCTTTTTTATTATTATTTTATGAGTTTTTATATTTGTTTTATGGACGGATAGTTGCCTAACTTTTGCTGTGTAAATGTTTGATTTAATTACAAAATTGTATCATTAAAATGTCTAACTAGTCATATTATATAAGAATGAGAGTTAACTAGTCGTGTATAAAACATTCTACATACATTACAGTATAATGTTTTCGATTATATATTTCATTAAAGTCATTTTACGGTAAAATATAATATAGAATTCGTGTATTTTGGTTCCTATTTGCAAAACAAGCTACATATTGATACGGTTGGATAATGAGAGAGCTGCATTAGGCAAGCACAAATAAGCTTTCGTATATCATTTTATATTGACAACTTCTTAACTTCATCATTTTCTATGTTTATTTTTTTTTATTTTACATTCAGTGTGGAAAATAACTCAACCTTATACGTACAAGAACCGTTTTATACGGGCATCGAGCGATGAAGTGGGTTTACAACAGTCGTACACTTTAATTTATGTGATAAAGTTCATCTTTTTTTGCACAGCTGAGTGTCCTTATATTTTAATTATCTAACACTTAGTTAGACGTCAGTAAGATGGTGTTTTTTTATTTTTGGTATGATAAATGGAACAATAAAGCCATGCCTCTTGCGCAGTGGTTCTCTATGTGATATATCATATACATTGCGATATCTCGACAAGAATGTTTTTTATTGCAATATATGACCAAATGTAAAAATGAGCATGTATGTGTATGTGCTATAGGACATGAACCACATGCTATGATAGAATTTCCTGGATATTGACACATGCAACGACTTTTCACTGGAATTAAGTAGGAAGCTTAATCAAACAGTATCCATGATGTTCTTTATGCATGATTTATTTCCGTACGTTGTGGATGCTCTGGTAGTATAAAGCTCATGCAGTGTCGCCCTCATCGTGGACCTATGCAGCAGTGTGTCTGATAAGGCAGAGTTGCGTATAATTGTCATACCCAGTGCATATAAACAACGAACATGACTTTAAAATTTGAAGAATTTATTTGTTTAAAGTCGTTTTCAATATATAAAGAATTCTTAAAGGAACCATTGACTTCGAGTTAATATGCCACAAGTTGTGACGAATACACTTCAGTTGTCCATTACCAAATTATGTCTATTTTTCTACTTTTTTAAAAATAATTTGCATTATTAATATATAGTTGAATGTATGTCAAATAACATTGGTACGGCCTTCCTTCATTAAATAAAAGAAACATCATTCCTTGATATGTTTATAAATTGGTTTATACTAGGACACGATTGGTCGATAAAGGAGCATCCGCTGAAAGTGACATACACCTGAGTAAAGGTATTTTGTGGAAAACCATGGTCATCAATGAATAGTAAAGAACCAATTTAACATCACTTATTGATAACTTGTTTACGTTTGCATCATAAATTTAAAACTTACATGCCAATGATATCCAAATAAAAGTTGATATTATAGTAACACAACAGAAATGTATATTCCATAAGATGGAACACATACTTGCCTGATGATATCGGTGTATATGCAAATTTATGGGCCTGTTGCATAGGGTATTTACCTAAATTAATATCCATAGATTTTTATATTGGCCGATATCGTTAGACAATAACTGTGTAGTAATAATTAATAAACCATGTCCAGCATGGTAAATGTTATTAAAACATTTGCTCTACTATACATAGCATATGTTTCCAGTCATAAACAGATGTGAAGTAATAACAGACAATTTCAAAACATAACTTAGTACACAACACATGGCAAATACATCTAGACTAATAAACAAACTATTACAATAATTTTCGTGAAATGTCTTGTCAATAAAACACTATAAGACAACATTTGTATGACATTATAAACGTTGTAAAGAAGTTTATAAGTAAAAAAACAATTAGGATATAATATAAAATACACTAACTTAAATACACTTATTCAATTTAACGATTGGTAAGTTTGAAAGTTTCTTGCGGAAGGACAATGATTTTACTCAGATTCATTCTGGAAAACTGGATATGCCAATATTTAACCTGAAGTTTGTTGAATATGGCTTTAACTCCATCAAAAACTAACTAGTACTAGTAATACAAGAGTAATCATCTTTTACCGACAAATCCATTATTTAACCAGTGACTTTATTAATTTTATTAAATCAACGTATAAATGTCTGTATTATCGATATAAATTACTTAACATTATTTCTGAACCAGTTGTTCACACCAATGACATACATATAACCATAATTTTTGGATTAGCCATTTAAAAGTCCAAATTGGTTTTCCTGTATACATTATTTAAGGACGATTGCTATAGTTTTTCATGTGCACTAACTCCACGCACAAACAGAAGCAATTTTGTCGATACTTGCAAGTGTCACTACATACCGCTACACTACAATTGATCCTATTTCGGATAGCACAATCATTTACGGATACGCCTAACATTGATCTCTTATATTGTGTTCAATATATCAAATATGCATACTGGTATAAAATTAGTGTTTATAGCAATTTAATCTGCATAGGAAATATAATAGAAATCTTAATATTTATACAATTATGCGCTTTAAGTATAAAAACGGTAATTTTGCAACTGCAGTTTATCTAACGATGGAATACTTTAAAAGTTGTTTTTTTCAAATTACGCGGTAAAGCGTATTTTTTTTATTTTGATTATTATTAGAATAAGTACGAGAGAGTATTTGTGAGGATATAAGAAAATTTATCCATAGACTAAATCAAAATGTTAAAAATAGCGCTATATTTTTATTACCGAATTGAAAAACATTTGACACTCTGCCGAAAGGATTTTGTTTTTGAAAACCCTGAACAGTTAAATTCAAGCCTTAATTACCATTTCCATGAAAATTAATTTTATATGCATGCATATGTGTAAACTTTTAATTAAATACTGGACGTAAACAATTTTAAATATATTTTTCGCATTACTTGTTAAATCTACATTATTTCGCTAACATTCAAGGATGGGTTTGTTTATGAGCATGTAATACTAACACATCCGTACGGTATCATGATTTTTTTATTTCTGATATGGCATAAACATTCATTAAACTTAAAAACTGGGAAGTTTCATTAAATTCTCTTCATAGGAAAAATGTAACACAAACTGTAGTACTCGTCTTTAAATAATGACTTGGTATTAATTCGTCCGACACATATTATTTAATATACACTTTATATTTTTAACCTGAAGAATAATATTTGAATTGTATACTATCGTAAATTAACACTTAACTCGCTAGATATTGTTTTCTTAACAATATATCAACGAAGCAAACACAAACCATTAAATATTATCATCAGTAGACCATAAAAATATCAAGTAAAATTATGTACAGTAAATAACACCATGTACAAACATAAACTATAAAACGACAGAAATGTATGTAAAAAAGGCAACGAATATTCGATCATTAGTACAAACCTCGTAATAATATACTGATAGATTTTATTTTTTTGTCTGTGTTTTGTAGAGATTTTAAGAGAATATATAAGTTATAATTCCTGGTAAGAGCTATTTCTCTATAGCCAGATTTCAGGAATTTTCCTTTTTACAATATTTATTGTTTATACTTAAAAACTCTGATGCGTGTAACAACGGTATGCAATGTTTATCAAGATTGGTTTCGTATTATGGGATATACTTTCCTTTTGCAGTTCACATTCATGGTAAGATCCTTGAACCTTACGACACCATATGTGAACTGTCATCGGGAATTATTAACCATGCGAAACAAAGGTTGATTAACCTCCATATAAGCTTATAATGACTAAGCAAATATAATATATAACAAACTATAATAAGATAATATATATTATATATAGAGATTGATTGATTGATTGAATATTTAGCGTCATTTTTATGCCATCGAGGGCTAACAGACGTTATATATATAGAGAGAGAGATAATTGTTTCTGAACAACCAGACATAAATGTACAGACCAGACTACGGCGAGCGCGCCTAACTACAATGCAAACCATTAATGACACAATATCAAAACATCTACCAAGCCAATAGGTTTGGTGTCAACCATGACAGATATACTATGGTTTTACATGCAACACATCTGGACTGGACGAACAATTTACATACATGAACTGATAGCTTTATATGAGTAGGGTCCAGTGAAGGATTCATGACTACTCACATACTATATTAAGAACAGACATAGAAACCCATTGGATCATGAAGATACAGTGAAATCATATGTATTTATTTCATAAAGGGAGATAATTGAAATCAAAGAATTTCCGATGTGTGGGATCTTCTCAGATGCACATTCACAATGTATAATGTATAATGTATAAATAAGTATCTCCATATATATATATATTTATATATATATATGGAGATAAGTATTTATGAACAACCAGACATAAATTTACAGACAATACTACGGCAAGTGCATATAAAACCATTGACTGTGTGACATACAATTAGGTATTAGAGTATTGCTGTTTTTTTTCGCAAACGATTTTGTGACGCTGAAGAAGATCAAAATGCGTGTGATTCTAAGGGTTTAGGTCTCTGTGTCAAATAATTCCAAGGTACCCACCCCATCCCCCTCCCAACCCCATATTCGCCTGCGCAAAGATATTTTGTAACCATATAACAGTTTTATTGTCTACCGGTCAGTTATAATTTCATGCAATTTTTTTGAAATTTAGAGTAAATGATATAACACGTTCCTCTTTAGTCCGTAGCACGTTTAAACTGTTTTCAGAAGTTGCAGTTAATTGTTTTTTAAGCTGCATATACATGTAACAGGTGCTTTTATATGACAGTTAAATATATACTAAACAATGAAGGTGTGTGTGTCAAATTACAATAAATGCAATAGTGACTGTGAATTGCAAAAAACACTGTGATTTCAATCAGGTATTGAATTAGGGATGAGAACCTGCTACAGTTGGAGCATTACTAAATTGATTGATGTGTTTGTTCTTCTTGGTTGTTTGTGAATGAAGCGAAATCTAAATATGAATATGTCCAACGTAAGCAACTCCATTGTTCTTTACTTAATAAAGTCCCTTTGCAATACTTAATGTCGAATGTAAACATTTACTTAAATGTTTACAAACCACGTCATTTAGGATGAAATTAGTGACACATATGGTGTACCGGTAATATATTTTTAATGTAGATACTATACTGTAAATATTGTAAATATACACTGTCAGGCTAGTTGGATGTTTTTATGTTTCAGCATAATATAGCTAACGATTATTATTTGTTAATGGTTGCTCACATCGCAAATCACTTACAAGACAATAATCAACTGTTATTTGGTTAAATGATACTAATACATCTAAACATTCTTTGATAGATAACTAATCTTTTAACATGAAACAAATACAAAAAAATGGAAAAAACTCATTCTTGATATTATATAATGAAATAAACTGAAACTCAGTATTACGAAAGATATAGTATTTTAAACAATCAAGGTTTAGAATTATCAAGTCATCAAAAACACACACGCTTACACATATCACATATATTCTGAAAGACATAACAGTACTATAAAAGCAGGTAAAGTGAGACTCACGTCTTAAATATCAAACGACTCAAACGAGTCTTCCATCATATGAAAGTAGTTTAACGCTACATTTACTGTTGTATAGCATACTAATAACAAAACCACGGTTGTCTCCCCTCATTAAGAGATTTAATAATAAACCAACAAAACAACTGGAATAATTTGGAAATAACGCACATAATCCTGAAGATCATGCGTTTTCAAATTAAAACAAGAAGAAAATAAGTCTAAAAGTAGATATAGTACATCTCAAACGAAATATTTGAAATGATGATAAACAAGGAGAGGCCATATCTATATTTAAGTATACAATACAAGGAATAGCAACTGAAATATCAAAGTTGCTTGTTAACAAATGTTTTCATACATGTTCATCATACAAATAAACGTCAACCACACATGAGTCTACAATCACAGCGCTCATATAATGCATTTTACTCTTTATTTCAGACACTAATATCCTAATATTATTATGCAAAACCATAACAAAAATAAACAATATACTATAATTATATTGTTATTACACATAAAAACGCACTCAATGCGAGCAATTACTGTGTTAAAATAATAATTTTTAACCATTTTAACTGAACTTGAAAAACTCTTATTGTTAAATAGATTTAGTTGTGTTTCTTCTTAACAAAGCAGAGAGGTAATGAAGTGGATAGATTGTTGGCCGCTCATGTGAGAGAGTGCTGGTGCGATCTCAAGCCCGACTCGGAGCTTTTCAAAAAAATAATCAGAATCAGTACTTGTTCAACCAATTAATTTTAAACTTTTTTATTTTACCTCGATTGTGAAAACAAGTTGTCACAACTTAGACAATTTACGTCCCGGGTAGAAACAATATTAAGAATATTCGGAAAAGGTGTCTTGCTCAAGGACACCATATAAAGCCCTGGGGGAAGGCGAACATATGGCCCTCAAATTCTGTGTCCGATGCTCTATAACTGAACTACGCATTCTGTTGGTTCTAATAAAGAATTGGACTAGAGAGTGGTCGACATAAGCTCTGAGCTACTTTGTAACTAACATAGTAAAGCATAAATAAATCTTATGTTTATTCACAGATTTAAACAACAAATTGATCAATTCTATGATTCGCATTTATATATTATTTTATAAAATAGATTGAAAAAAAAGAGTCACTTCGTACGCTATATAAGTGTCATTTTGAAAAGAGAGGGTTTAACTAAAATTATTTAAATGCAGACAATATAATAGAAATTATAGTGATAAAAAATTATCAGTAAAAACTTCTAATCTACCACTGTTGTCGACAGTTTGTGATAATACTTAAAAAACGATACACAAAAAGAAATAGTGTTGTCTTTGGTATACGTGCCAGTAATATTTAGATGTTACAATATACTTGATAATCACGTCTAATTGTATTTCTTAATCAGCAACAGTTCCATTATCTACTATATAGCATTCTTCATCGTCTGATGTCTTAGCTTCTTCGACAGGTTCACCTTCATCTATATGGAAAATGTCGTTGGTTCCTTGATCAAAACTTTCTTCTAGTGCCTCGGAACGAGCATAAGAACTAGCAAGTGATGAACGTCCCTCTTGAGATAAAAGACGTCCCCTTATTATATTTCGCTGTTGACAGTTTTTTGAATAAGTGGTTTGGTCTGTTCTTTCTAATCCTAAATGAAAAATACAAATTGAATAGAACCTAAACCATAGAGATTTATATAGATAAAAAGATATAAATATAACTATGGGTATAAATAAACATATAATATCACGGTCTATATGGACACTGACAACCATTAGCAAATCGTTTACTTTTATAAATGTTTTTGACATTGGAGAATGTATTATTTTAAATATTTAATTTACATCGATTACAACACAAATTGTTACAATTTTGACAATTTTAGAACCGGTATTACACTATATGAATAAAGTGTCTTGCTCAAGGACTCCACAAATAGTTGTGGCGGGTGATCGAACAAGTGAGAAAATACTAAAGTATTAAATTAGATTCACTTCGACTTACAAGTATATAAAAGGTCTTGGCTCTGAATTAGGGTCGCTGCCATTTACAATTACATGAAATAAATCCTATATGAAATGTATATGAAATGTATAGGATTTTTTATCAGATATTTGTGTTGAGTTGGAAACATTATATTTGACCGGTACATTAAAACACAATGGGAAGTTATTTCAAATATAAAAGATGTTCTGCGTTGATTTAGAATGACTACGTCTACAGGTACATGGAAACCATGAGGAAATGATTTCTAAAAGACCGGTATGGCTACATTATACATACATGTACATGTAAATATGAAATTTCATCAAGACAATGGAACAATAAATATCAAATAAATGTGGTTTAATTTGTATTTTCCAATTTGTGTATAATGATTAGAGAAAGGTCTCCTACCAGACAATGTACTGGTAATTCTCGCTAGTGCACTGTTGATGTCGGCCATTTGTGTTTCCCTGCTGCGCATTACGTTCAACATTTCATATCTAAAGCTGGAAATGTCTTGTTTAATCTCCTCAAAATCATCTGTAAAACGGAATAGTTCATCAAAGTTATAAACAAGTATATACAAATTGAATACAATACACTTTTATCATTAAAGACAGTCCTTAACAAAATGTTTTTGTTAACTACTGCAAAGTAAAAGTCACTGTTATTGATTATATACAAACTATATTAAATAACTAGTAAATGCAATCACAGTTGGTGAATTGGATCATCCTTAGAGCATACACTAGCGAAAAAATGCATAATCAGAATGTTTACTTGCTTATCATCACAATTTATAAATACATCATTATTGATGCTGTGGCTTGATTGTGGTTTAAAGGGAATATATCAGGAAAAAAAACGTTATATATGTCTTAGAAAATACAATAAATATTAAAATGGATAAAAAGTATCTCATTATCATTAATAAATAAGATCCTAAAGGTTTTAATATGTCAAATCTACCAAAACGTTTCCAACACTGGTTTTTAAATTGGGAGTAGTAAACTTGAAACGAAGTTTATAGACAGCTTGACGTCATTCGAATTCTTTCTGATATGAAACATTTTCTACTACGTGTAAGCCTGTATCAATGGCGGATCTACCCTTGAAACAAAAACGGCGTACCCTCCCTCATAAACACCTAAATTGTATTCAAAATCCCATTCAGATTAGGTATTTGACTCCTTTAAACTGAAACCCTCGATCCGCTCCTGTGTTTAACGGATCAAATTGTAATAAAAATGAAATCACATGACGCAATTAAAACGTCATACAATATATCGCACTTTTAAGATGTCCATTTCACAATACGGAGTATAAAATGGCGTGATATATTGCAAAACATATGTTTTAAACCCATTTTAAAAGTTTGAAAAATCTTAATAAAGCGGCATAATGAGTTTATATGTGCTTTAAAACCAATAAAAAACTTGTAATATATTTGAATATTCAGTATGAATTATGACTATCTGGATCATGTCTTGTTTATCGTAAAAACCTATATTTTAACTCGCTATTATCGCCTATACTTGAATTACACCAGAATCGTGTAATAAGATCAATAATTGTTTAGTTATATCCGTAATTGTCCGGAAATTTCCGGCCATCAACAATTAAATCTTGTTAATTTGTATTTAAAACGCGATTTTTTTAAATGCATCACATGCCATGACGATTCACGAAAATGTTTGTCATTCATAAACAAGTCGTTTCTGTATTTATAAAAAAAGTATTTCAGATGCTAGTCATGCCGCTTTAATCATTTACCTTCCGTGACCTCGGCTTCCCTTTGTATGTCAAATATATACCGCTGAATTATCCTCTGCATAACTTTCTGAAAAAGTTACAACTTAGAAATAATATATGATAGAATAGTAATTAGTCCAAATAATTTACATAGTCATGGACCTATTTCCGATTACTAAATTAAGGTTGGACTTGGGGAATATCAAGCCTTAGGGTAATTTATAAAATATAACAAAACTCTGCAAAGCTTATAAATTGTTTCTTTTAATACAAATGTCGTTTTGCTAAGTATATATACAATCTCAAGATAAGAACATATATATCCAGTTGTAAACGAAGTGTTGAAGAAGCACATTAATTAGCAATATTATTAATACAGTGCAAACGGTAAAGTGGCTAATGGCAAAACCTCAAAATGTAAAATGCTTCACAAGTGCATTCAAACTAGTGCTTTCCCAGTAGTATGTTGGACTGCACAGTGTTTCCACAAATGTTTTCTGCAGTTAATTTTGAATTTGGAGTAATCAGTCCCCCAAGCACTTAGATCTATATTTGTTTTATTCGCGTACTTACCTGGTAACTTTTGCTTCCGTCAAGGAATCCTGGAATGCTATGGCGGTGAGTGCTTTTCTCGCGTATCGATGCCCCTCTGTTAGTAACGCCTGTACCAGACACATTAGCCTCGTGCAGCTCAACCGTGGATACATCCACACTACTTGCTAGGCTACTAGATGAGTTCCGGATGTCCTTTAGCTTTTGTGCCACCTGAGACACGTGTTGCAGGGGCTATAAATATACAGTTATCGTGTATAGTTTAGATATGTGTAAGCGGCGTTTGCGACAGTCTTCAAATCATACCATAACGTTATCATGGGTATACAGTTTAGACAGCTCACCGTTATCCCGGTGTCTAGCAATGCCTCATTCACAAATCGTTATTATAATTCATGCAGAGCATTTTATTTAACCCAATAACATTATAATGACCACTGATAGACAGTTATAAGTGTGACTGAACAAGTTTGCGTTCATACTCGCCATTTTAAAATTGAAATTTGAACACGGATTACCGTGTAAATGAATCTCAAATACAAGTCATATATATGTATATATGATTGATATACGACATTGTGTCTCATTATCATTCAGCTCTCACCACTGATTCAAGTGGGAAAGCTATCAATTACTTGCAGAGATGGGTGTGCTCGAGTACTCGCTAATCCCAGGAAACAGTGATTATGTTAACTGATCGTCTGTTAGCGCTCGATGGCATAAAAATGACGCTTAATATTCAATCAATCAATCAACATGTATACAGTAACACGTTTAATGCCAGTGTAACATGACGAGATACATATTAGTATATCATAGGATCTAAACACGGATATTTCGTTTACAGTGCTAATGCTTATCACTGAACAATGAGGTCTGTACATATCATTTGCTCTCCTAGCAAGAAAATGTGACAAAAACGGACTTTTGTGTTATTTCAGCATACGAGAATAACATCGACCAACCCATGCAGTGATGACGAAATAGAAATGAAAAAGATACCACTCCTCAGGAGATAGAACCTCTTCGTGTTGAATAAAAACAAAGCAGGACATTCTATTATTTAACAAAATATGTATTTTCTTTGTAAATGTCTTGTATACTTAACGCCTTTAGAAAGGTAATTATTCTAATTTTAAATATATTATATCCAAGATCTGCCATCGTTTTAACGGCAATGAATTTGTGTTTTAAAGTAATGAAATTGTAAGAATAAATTTTATAAACGAGGTAAGTCAATTTTGTCTTTGTATATCATTCATACCATATTAATATTTGATACAACACCTATAGTTACATTTTTAGAAGCGTCCATTATATATATCATGATAACCAATATAGCACCATATGTGAACAACACATATAACACATATCAATCAATATTACCTCAGCGCCATTTTTTGATATTGGCATACTAAGAGCACTTCCGTTACCAAGAGTTGTTGCATCATTCTTGACCTGTTCTGTATCTTCTTTCTTGTCACAACAATCGAATACCCATTCAAACATAGCACGTGGTATCCGTACCAAGTTTAGAGGAACCGGCAAAACTTCGTCATCGCTTATATACTCCATGTATAGGAGACTGCGAGCAAACTTCCATTCCGTGTCTGCCGATTCCTGAAAGAAATGTCGGAATGACTTGAGGACATATACATTGTGCGATATATAGATATAAATACGTGTATAAGATAACATTACTATTACCCAAAGTATACCAAAACTATTAAAACACATTATTAAAACAGAGAATATAAAAGAAACTGAAAAAATTCCGTTTTTACATCAAGTGAGGAAATGTAATTCTCCTAATTAATACCGATAATGAAATAAAACCTCATCTAAAATGGTAAGAAATATTTAACAACCTCTACTGGCAATCCATTCACTGACTACCTCTCAAAAGTACCATATCCACACAAAACTAAGATCATTTCAATACAAATACATTATGAGAATTTTACCTAGTAATAAGTTTTTATCTAAATGTAAAATAGTTAATTCAAGTCTATGTGAATTTTGTGAGAGATATCCAGAAACTTTAGAACATTTTTTGTGGGAATGTCACTATGTAAGAACCTTTTGGACTCAGGTCCATAACTTTTGTATTTCAAACAATCAACCTTTCAACATCTGTTTTCAAAATATATCGTTCGGGTTATATAACTCTTCATCAGTTAATTTACTTAACTGTATAATATTACTTGCTAAATATTTCCATATTAAAGAATAAATACACGAAGACAGTTACCAGTATTGAAGCATTCATACCATATCTATAAAAAACCAAGCAAATAGAAAAACTTATTGCAATAAACAAAAACAAACTAATGTCACACGCTTCTCATCTTCTCAACTGTAAATTTCTACTAGCCGTATCTTTGCTCTTTCTCTACGCTTTTATTTTCTTTTGATATCCACCCTTCAAATATTACTTGTAAGACATTGTATGATATCTAAAGGTATCATGTAATGTGTTAAAAAATATATTTATAGCTTGTATTTATACATGAACACAGTTTTTTGTACATCATTGTATTATGTCTTACATGGAATAAAAGATATTCATCACAAAAAAATAACGCTAATGGTGATCACAAAGGGAATTTTTATGCAGAAGAATGGCAATATTGCATTTTTTGTTTCGATTAAGATATGTTTTACAATCAATACAAACCTACCATCAAAAGCTTAACATCAGGAACTTCTACATTTAAGATATTCAAATGTGTTTGCTACTCAGTCTGCATTTGTTATATTTACTCGCTTTATTAAGCAATAGTAATCGTGGTGCATACAAAGCACTCTCATAACACATTGGTAAGTAAATAGCAGAATGTTGTTTAATTATGTTGTGTTCTTTTCTATTCATATAAACTTTTTTATCACATTCCATAATTCGGTCGCAATGAGGTATTGATATCGCATCCACGTACCAATGTAACCTTATTCCGTTACATATTGCTGATCAATTGGCCGACTGACTGAGTTTGATAATTATCTGGAGATGTATTAGATCTGTGTACACAGCGCATTCAAAAACAAGAAATAAATAACCATGTAACATTCGCTTGCACAGACGCCACAACAGCGCAAACTCAGTCAATACAAAAATTAATCTTAATAAACACAAAACAAATCTTCAGAAGATTCATGTACAGATATCATAGCTTTGTAATGGCCAGTAACACAGTATCACAGAAGAAATTAAACCTGGTCAATGTAACTAATGTATACACCGTCGCGATATGACTGACAAAATGTTGAAAGCGACGCTAAACACCATACAACAACAACATATGTGTACTCACAATTACATAAGAAAATCTAAAACATATACATACTGTTATAGTCTGAAATGACCGCGCCATCATCGCTATGAGCATATTCATGAGAACTGTAACCATGACAACGTTGTAAGTGCCGTAAATAACAATTCCTATGTCTTCCGTTACGTTATTGTCATATTCGTTCAATGTAACGACATTATATTCCCCTCGTCCAAACGCAGACCAAAATACTGTCCGGAATGTTTTTATGGAACTGAAAAAATCATATATAAAATAAAATTCAAGGAAACTTGCATCTGATTAAAATATCACACGAGGGATTACATTCACAATTCACAGGCAAATTATTTTTCGTACATACAATTCAAGTAGTTTGTAAGATGCTTTATTACTTTTTGATCTTGAATTAAAACATCTGTTTGAAGTAAATTTGCAAGCGGTTTTTGTTGTGTTCAGTTGCAGTTAACACATTTTGTAATCAGAAATACTTCAATAACCTGCTTACATTTGTTTGAAATGGTCGCGATTGGCTGATAAATGCATTGTGCTTAGCAGTTGTTTTTTATTTATATTCATAAGATGATTACAAGTTAAGAAAAAAGAATATGTTTTGAATATACGTGATATCGATTAATTGATATTCTTTCTCTGCATTATTTCTGTTCATATTCAGAAGAACATTAAACAATCCTTTTGTTATAATCAGTAATTTGATATGACTAACAGTCTCAAGAGGAATTTCTGTCAGTTAATACGCATTTATAGAGGGCTTCTGCTGCACGTGTGCAATTATTTCATATTATCTAATTTCGTTTTGTTTCAGAATTTCAAATTAATTATTAAACGAAATGTGTAATAAAACAATATAGTCATGACTTTCAGTAAGCGCAGGATTCGTATATTTGATTTATATACTGACATAAAACCTAAATCAGAAAAACAGCTGTGAAAGGATGCTAGTAATAGATTGAAAAGACTGACGAGTTTATATATGCAACGACTGATGATTATGGACACGGCATTTGAAATTACAGTTTTCGTCCAGCTGTTACTGATTGTACTTCTTTTCATATTCAATAGGTTTTCATATTAATGTATTTTGGACTTAGATTAAAAGTGACGGAAAGTTGAACTACAATTTCATCTTTGAACACATACTCCCCAAAGAACTCCTGAGCCGGTACGTAGAAGTCGCGATTTTCTACCTCTATACTCGCCCTTACACTGTAATACCAGTATAAATTTTGAAGTCCGATTACAAACGCTACCACAACCACCATAACAAGGCACAGACATTTCAAAATGTCCTGAAATGTAGATCATGGCACTATGTAAGTTTAGACATGGTACATACCCTCCAACATATCCTGCAATCTAACTAATGGTATGTAAGTTTAGATAATGCATATACATTCCAAAATATCTTGTAATGTAAATAATGGCAGTATCTAAAATTGTCTAATGCGCCGACATCTCAAAATATACTACAACGTAAATTGAGACAATGCACAAACAATTCAAAATATTGTAAAATGTAGATGATGGCAGTATGTAAGTTGAGACATGGCACACACCTTTCAAAATATCTTGCAATGTAGCTAAAGGCGGTATGTAAATTAAGATACGGAACAACATTTTAAAATATTGTAAAATGTAGATGATGGCGGTATGTAAGCTGAGACATGGCACACACCTTTCAATAAATCCTGCAATGTAACTCAAGGCGGTATTTAAATTTAAACAAAGCACAGATATTCACAATAGTCTGTAGTGTAGTTCAAGGGTATATGTAAGTTAAGACAATGCACAGACATTCACAATAGCCTGCAGTGTGGCTAAAGCGGATATGTAAATAATTCACAGACATTCAAAATGTAGTTATGCAAACACCTTCAAATATTTCCTGCACTGTAGCTAAAGGGTGTAAGTAATAGTATGTAAGTTAACACTAGGCACAGACATTTCAAAATATCATGCAATGTAGGTAAAGGCGTTATGTAAGTTTACACAATGCATACATGTATAGATATGTCAGTACGTAAAATCATTTCATGAGGAAACGGCTTTCACAAAGTGTTTTTTATTATGATTATTTATTTTACTTATACATATATTTTTTTTCGAATTCATCAACATAGCTCTAAATGTTTTATCAAATATTTATTTAAAGATATTTAAGATACATTTTATATTGTACATTGTATAAAGGTTTTGTTATTGAAAGTACAACTACTCCACAAAGTTATTTACACTATCGTTATCGTATATCAAATGATAACTGAATAGTTGATATATAAAATTCATACTTTTGGCCATGTGAAGCCAGTAATAAATATAACAAACAGTCTGTAATAGATAGAGTAAATCTTTATCATTTTATATGTGATTATGAATATTATAGACAAGTAGTATATGAGCATTGATCTGCAAGCGCACATACTGTCAATGTCAATATTACCGGCTTTAGGATGTACACATTATCATTGGATGGGCAAGGCAGATCAATTGAAGTATACTACTTAATTAAATTATATGTGTTCTGTATGTTGGTCAGAAAGTGATAATCCTTTTAGAAATACACAACAAATATGTAAATAACATTATGATTACTTTCTATCTAAGAATAAACAAAGTAATCGGTTGAATAATTTATACATAATTGTATAAGATATATTGCAAGAAGTTTTTGATAGGTCTCAAGGAACTTGTTAAAATAAAGTTTGATTGTACTAAACACAGAAATAAAAGCCTGACCACATAACGTTTCTATTATTTTTGGTAAATACTATCACATGGCAGAAGGTCACACTATGTTTACCTTTAACATTCGACCCAAAGATATCTGTAAAGGACCTAAGGTTTCGTTAGCTGGTAGCAAGTACGATATCCTCCAAAAACTCAATATGTTTGCAATGGCAAAAAGTCCTTCAGAAATGTTTATCGGATCCCATTTATTCCAAAAATATCGATCTGAAATGAATAATATATGTAAAAATGCATTTTACAGTTATTCACTGTTATTTCTGATATGTAAAGCTGTATTAAATAAAACAATATCACAAGATGTTCAGTGCGACTCAAAAGTGATAAATGGACAAGTAATACACTTGTCGAGAAACAAACATCTTAATTGTAAACTTAAGTGGAGATATATAACAAGATATTACATGGAATCATTGACGCAAAACATCAAAGTTTATAGTGTGCACCACTGTACGACTGGAAATTTTAACCTTGGTTATATTTACGCCTTGATGCACTGTTTAGATTATATCATTTTCTTGTAACACCAACGTTGCAAGTGCAACAGGATGAACTATACCAGTACTCGAGTAATATACAGTGAACTTGACATTGTTCCTATTTCATAACCATCGCACAGCGTATAAGACTGCTTTTGTGAAAGTGTATATAAATATTTATCGTATATAATAAAATAATAATTCGGACGCATATAACGTAAACAGTAAAGAAAGAAAATACCACTGTCACGTAGTAATGCATGATTCAACACCCCTCATGTCCTCTATCACTGGTGGCATTTTATTTTCAAACAACATTGAATGGGATTCAGGGATCAAAAGAACCAGACTATACCTGCTGTTATCCAGTAGAGATGGTATTGAGTGGTTTTACTATTCGCCATAAGGTTTACAACGTCTGTATTCACCAAGTTGTAAATAGCTATATGCACCTGTAGACAAAGACAAATATAAGTATTTCCACCAAAAACAGACTCTATTAGGTATATATACAGGAACGTAGTATCATTCAATGGACATATCAAGATTAACAACACACGGACAATAAATAACTATGAAGTACAATGTTAAAATACAGAAAAAATACCTGATCCTCTTGTATCAGATACCAAAAAGTATGCAGCTATTTAATGCACCGAACGATATTATTACAGCACTTTAAAATAAACATGTCTTTTCTCTCCTTTTTCTTATTTCATGCTTTTATTTCTTTCTCTTGTTATTTGTCTATTTATCTCCTTTCATTATTGGTTTATATCCTATTGAATGTTATGATATCCATCTTGATTTTAAGTTAGTTGCAAATTGAAAAACGGAATGTTTTATCAATGTTGCTAGAAATTGTGCCCGTTAGCCTATTATATACATTTTGCAATAAACCTGTTTAAACCGCAGTAGAAATGACAACATTAGCAGATTTGGTATATTCATAATAAACGTCAACCTCATTACAAAAAGTGTCAAGTATTAGATACATTTCCTTCCTCATGAAATATCATGGCATGTTTTATTATACTTTCCAATACTCTATTGGAATGGATATTTCAATTCAATTATAAGGTATCATTGTATGGATAGTGTGGTTTTACTTTCCAATACGCTATTGGAATGGATGTTTCAATTCAATTATAAGTTATCATTGTATGGTTATTGTGGTTTTACTTTCCAATACTCTATTGGAATAAATATTTCAATTCAATTATAAGTTATCATTGTATGGATATTGTGGGTTTTACTTTCCAATACGCTATTGGAATGGATGTTTCAATTCAATTATAAGGTATCATTGTATGGATATTGTGGGTTTTACTTTCCAATACGCTATTGGAATGGATGTTTCAATTCAATTATAAGGTATCATTGTATGGATATTGTGGGTTTTACTTTCCAATACGCTATTGGAATAAATATTTCAATTCAATTATAAGTTATCATTGTATGGATATTGTGGGTTTTACTTTCCAATACGCTATTGGAATGGATGTTTCAATTCAATTATAAGGTATCATTGTATGGATAGTGTGGTTTTACTTTCCAATACGCTATTGGAATGGATGTTTCAATTCAATTATAAGTTATCATTGTATGGTTATTGTGGTTTTACTTTCCAATACTCTATTGGAATAAATATTTCAATTCAATTATAAGTTATCATTGTATGGATATTGTGGGTTTTACTTTCCAATACGCTATTGGAATGGATGTTTCAATTCAATTATAAGTTATCATTGTATGGATATTGTGGGTTTTACTTTCCAATACGCTATTGGAATGGATGTTTCAATTCAATTATAAGGTATCATTGTATGGATATTGTGGGTTTTACTTTCCAATACGCTTTTGGAATGGATGTTTCAATTCAATTATAAGGTATCATTGTATGGATATTATGGTTTTACTTTCCAATACGCTATTGGAATGGATGTTTCAATTCAATTATGAGGTATCATTGTATGGATATTGTGGTTATTTCATTTTGTATTTTAATTGAAATATGATCCATGAATGAAGACTTAAGAGATATCAAGCACAGCTTTTGAAAATAAGTTATTCCCTGTAACTTCTAACAGGCTAAGATGTTTATC
Organism: Panopea generosa; assembly: GCA_029582155.1. NCBI lineage: Eukaryota > Metazoa > Mollusca > Bivalvia > Adapedonta > Hiatellidae > Panopea > Panopea generosa. The sequence continues at coordinate 41,356,150 of CM055900.1, forward strand.
CTGGAATGATTTCATTGGGTTTAGAAGTAAATGAACATCTGCTGACGATCATGACATTCTATGTAAAATGGAATGTTCTTTTTTAAGAATCTTAGAAGGGTCTTTGAAGAGTCTGACATAAATTGCATTGATTATTGTATTGAGTAACTTTACGACTAACGAGCGTTTTTTAGTAACGAATAATTATTATTTCGTCGCATTTGTAATTGACAACATGGGCGTTTCAAAATAGAGAGGTCATTTTAATTATGACAATGTTTATCAATAATTAAACCGTATGTACGTATAACTTCTAGACCACTGTTGCAACTGTTTTGCATCGACACAGGCAGTTAAGTTCCAAATGTTTAGCATGTGCAGGCACGGATCAAGCAGGTAGTTTAACATCGATGAATGTCTGAATTCTTTCTTTGAAATTTTTAGATATTTCATCGTTAGAAATGTACTTACCATGCTATTAATCTGATTGAAATATATGACGAAATACGAAGATAATTACAGGCATTGATTTTTTAAATAGGTGTATATGTTTAGGAAAAAAAGTGAAAATGTTAAGGTAAGTGTGAATTTAATCAAGTTGTTTCGCTTTTCAATTTGTTGATATACACTTTAAATATTTATAACACGTGCTTGGCCGAACAGCATTTATAGCAATTGCTAAACACTAAGATATCAGACAAGTTACAACGCGATTGCTTCATTCGCATATCATTAAATAATAGAAATAGAACGTTATATAGCTTTACTTGCCTTCGTCTGGTTGTGGTGATGTCACTGTTAGAGGTTATAAAAATGACAAGGCAAAACTTGTCGTTGCTAATTTTTTAAAAAAAAGGTATCTCAGTAGAATCCTCACTTAATACGACATCTTTATACATACCAACTCCGCAAGGTCTCTCAATATCTTACACAAGTTGATACAGTGTGTAACCTTTGCGAAGTTATGACCTTGAACATAAGTAGATATTCAAAAGTGAATATGTAAATGTTGTAACGTACTTACCTTGAGCATTACCAAATATTTCAAGGTGAAGGAGCAAGTGTAAAGCATTAGCAATGCGTAATCCATCAGGTTGTACAGTGATGACATGTATGACGACGGCCCCTCGTTATACACCTGTGTGCACTCGTGAAATAAGAAACCTTAAAATACACACAATTGCCACACTTACTTGCTGTAGTTAAAACAAAAGAAAACACTGATATTTATCCAGAAACGCTTAATAACGAAAATTAGAAGATATATATAAAAAATTTAACTGACAAAATAACAAGTCATTATTGTGTGTTTATTACAGATTTACAAAAATAATGTGTTCTGTCTTTTACAATGCACACATGCATATAATGTCGTATCTGCAAAGGAATAGTCTGGCGAGGCAATTACATAGTTTCTTGTAATGATATGGCGACGTCGGTAGAGATGTCGAGAGCCCTCGTTAGTTAGGTTCACGTTTCAGTGGCCTCTCTTAAAGTTCCAAGTCACTTACTGACTCTTGTCGGTATAAATTCGTCAGTTCCAGCAATTATAAATGAAACATATTGAAACGCTACTCTAACAAACCATCAGTTAACGTTTGTTTGAAATATGATATCATGGATTATATATACTCAATGTACTTACCCACAATCCAAACAGTAATAAAGAATTGTGTCAATGTCGGAAATGCTGGGCGCATCGGGATATCTCGGCCATATAAATATGCTGGAGAAAGTTCCTTCAGGTTTTCATACTTCCTGAATACTGATGGATACTCTGAAGCTTCAAAATGAGATAATATCTTATTGTTGTTTCTTTACCGCGGTTATCGTTTGTTATGTTTCACCATGTGACATTATAAACTGTTAGACACTGGCAATACAAACGCTTTGAATTAAATTTGTTCAATTGAATGTTTTAATGTATGTTCAATCATACTTTTTTATATAGGTTCATCACTTTATTATTACTTAATTCCGTAATAGAATACTCATTTACAAATTGTTACTATAAGAAATATATGTGTCAATGTCGGAAATGCTGGGCGCATCGGGATATCTCGGCCATATAAATATGCTGGAGAAAGTTCCTTCAGGTTTTCATACTTCCTGAATACTGATGGATACTCTGAAGCTTCAAAATGAGATAATATCTTATTGTTGTTTCTTTACCGCGGTTATCGTTTGTTATGTTTCACCATGTGACATTATAAACTGTTAGACACTGGCAATACAAACGCTTTGAATTAAATTTGTTCAATTGAATGTTTTAATGTATGTTCAATCATACTTTTTTATATAGGTTCATCACTTTATTATTACTTAATTCCGTAATAGAATACTCATTTACAAATTGTTACTATAAGAAATATATAACACCTATCATATGTATTAACTGATAGTAACCATCTAATACAAATTAAAGCCTACAGTACCCTTACAATCGAAATTATACAATATATATTGTCGCGAAGTTTTAACCTCCTTGTGATATTTTATTTTATAACTTTCAATCACCATTTTGCAACTGATTCAAACAAAAGTGAAAAGTCAAAAGCATATGCGATGAAAAACAGTTGTTAAATGTTTGATAATAAGACTCAACTTAAACAGATGCTGCTTTGGGTCAGATACATATATATATCAATATTTCGTATGATGCTGTATTATAAGGAAGTATCCATTTGATAAAAATCTTTGTCAGTGATGTTCGTCCTTATTATTAGAGTAGAACTTGGATATTGTTCGTTTATATATTTAGATAAAAGCTGCCATCGTTATATAGGGACCTATATGGAATTATAAACATTTACAATATACTTAAATTAAGTTAAAATACAAATACATATTTGCACTTATTGTCTCATTTATTTAGATGATAAGCATATCTCTTTTAATAAATGTTTCTTTGAAATAGAAGTGTTTTATATATCGAATAACTAGCACATAGTAATGAAGCAATTATATATAACTGACAGATCATAATGTAAACATTTCACTGTTATACACGTTTATAATGTAGTTTTTGAATTCTGAATTTATGTTTTGACATTTTAGTGTAACTGTAAATGTAAATTTTTCATTTGAGGTTAAATGATTTAGTTGTATCAGAGAAATATATATAAATTATATTACCCAGCGTATTGTTCTTCTGTAGCACGTACGTAGCCTCTGCTGTTGATATAACAATTATCAGAAGAAAGGCGACAAACGAACATGAGTGTACAACAAACTTCAACCAGGGGAAATGAAGAACGCGCAAAACCTGCAATGTAGATAAAATTAACAATTAACAACAGATTTTAATTTCAACTCTATTATAAAAAAAAACGTTAATTCTGTTTTAGTGCAAGTTTTAGCTTGTAGCAATTGAAGAATATACACGTATATTCAATTAACTTCACAATTGAAATTAATTATAAAATTGACCCGAATGCCGTCTTGTTATTTCATGGTGCCATTCAGGTTTGGCAATCGATTGGCAGTTTTAAATTTTAAACTTTTGCTTAATTATTTTCTAACATTAAAAATTACCATAATTGATAGTGCACATGTCCAACAAAGAGGTAATAGATAGCAGAAAATTCTTTAATGCATCATTTTACCGCTGTTTTAATTTCTGTTGATGTAAACCTTAAAGCCAATTGAATATTGTTTAACGGTAATTACGTTTTCCCACAACGTTCTCATACTGGAATGCTGATTTATGATTTGGCAAAATAAAGTTCTATAATGAATTACTGTTGAAGCGTTTAGAACAACTTTCGAAGGCATGCATCTGTTTCAGAGGACAATAAACAAGAAAAAGAACAAATAATGACTAAACTATGATATGTTCTTGTACAGTATGTAAATAATCTTAGTCAAGGACTGCTATGCTTTAAATATTTTATATACTTACCGAGATATGTGCATTGCTCTTACCTTCATTTTTGAGTTTGGTGCAAAAACATATAGAATGGCCAAAAACGGATACGCCAGGACAAACAAAATAATCATGCTTATTCGTTTGAGTGCACCAGCTTTCAGAAAGGGATCAATTCCTTCGTACCAACTTTTGTCAAGTCTCTGCTGACAACTTGGGTGGGCGACGAACTGTAATATGGAAACAGATACATTGATAGAATTAACACAGTTGTATGACATGTTCGTTTAAATATATGCGAATTGCACTATCAGTTTTAACGATTTGTTAAAGATAACTGCCTCGTATATCATTTTCATACATTACATACGTGTTTAATGTTATTCTAATGGATTTTTTCTCAATACGTATTTAGATCAGAACTCTTTGCAAATCGTAAGGTTAATATCTGACTGATGATTATGGCTATATTATTTAATAGTATAAACCATTAATACAGCCTAATAATTATGATATCTAAATGTAATTGATAGAATGCAAGTGGTAAAATGTGCAAATATTAAAGATTACAACATCTACCTGTAAATGTAAAGTAAATGTAAACAATATGAAATCATTTTAAACTTTTTTTCTGATATTCTTTACATTTTGATATATGTTTCATATCCATTAATTCTATAAAAAAAAATCGGTATATAATGCCATTTGGTTTACCCTTTTCTCCATGTACTGTAAGGCGAGACTGAGACGAGCCAGAGGTTTGTATTTTTCTTCGCTAGCTTTTCCTTTTTTATTCAATACAAGCTCTAATTCTTCTTGTGTTCTTACTCTATCCAACAACTTAACCACATATTCACTTAGTTGGTCAGATAGTTCCTTGTACTCTTGCTGCAATAAATAATACAAATGCCAACTTATACGGGGTTTTGGGGTTGGAAATTTTATAGATTTTTGTCACAACGTTTTTCATTTATCCCTGTATTCTAGTAACTCTCAGGGAGTTTTTGCCGCTATTACATATGCAGTTATTTTGCAAAAAATAGATAATTTTCCATCATTAGTTATTCTATGGTTACTTTGGAAACGTCAATTTCGTAGTCGGGGCAATTTTATGCTTTTATTCTACATCTAATTTTCAAACAAGCGTAGCGCTGCAAAAACGTGCTAACATTGTCAAAATATGTCCCATATACATTAATTTCAAAAACAAATGCACTATTGTGCATTGTATAATTGATATAAATAAGTCTAGGAACTTTCCGAAGACCCCTCCCCCCACCCCATCCCCGTATACATATTCACTTAGTTGATCAGATAGTTCCTTGTGCTCTTGCTGTAATAAATAATACAAACGACAACTTTATACACAGTCAGTTTTATATCAAGATTCACGTACAGAAAGATATATAAAACACAAAGTTTAATTTTCTATTTACGAAAAGTTAGATGTTTATTGTATTGCTGCATGCAAGGCGCAGCAATCATATTGTACTGTTGTGAAGATTTCATATAATGAATTGCAGTAATGGATAAAGACATTTAAATAATTGCCCTGACCCGAGAACGATTATCGCTCCGCCCACTGGCTTAGTTTGTTCAAGTAAATACAATGTACTGTTTATTTAGACATCGTCTAAGGATAATGGTGGCGCTGAAACCATATCGATCGCTGATTGGATAATGGACGTATTTGATTGACAGCCCGTTTCAATTCAATGGCCAGTACTGTGTACTATAATACAGAAGGTACATCAACGAATGTAAGTAATGGACGTCAAATTTCCAGTAAAACATACTTTATAGACAGAACTACTGAATATATCGTCATACGTAAAACACAGAATAATAAAACAGATTAAGAAGAATCAAACAAACCTTAAAGTACTTTTCCGATCGTTTCAAATTTTTCAATTCTTTGGACAACTGAAAAGCGGTCAATATCGGATCTTTACTCGAAAGTGATATGTAGGCCTCGCTTGCCATGCCTCTGTACGCATTTAGTCTGTATTTTGCGGATCGCAACTGATCGAATTTCATTTTATTTACGCACTCTTGACACAAACACCCGAATTTATGAGGCTTTTGAATTTTCTCTCCGCGTAACAGGAGCAACTGTACGATTTCATACTGGTTCTTTTGCGCTGCAAGAATAAGAGGTGTGATATCAGGCGAGAACTGGGACTCCTCGAACTGCGTCTTGAAGAAGTTATCATCGTCTCCAAGTTTCTTGCGGTCTTTCCAGAGTTCAAGGTACCGCTTATGTTTAAGGATACTCTCTGCTATCTGAACATGACCAGCACTGATTGCCTGCAGGACTGCTTCATAGATATGTCGACTGCTGGACTTTTCAAGGAGAACTTCTACAACCTGTTCAAATATTTGAAATATAATTTTTGCATTGACAGGGAATCATTATATTTCACAATTATTTTGAAAATAAATGGCCATTGACAAAATATTATACTGACAATGCCATCTAGTTGTTTGATATCATGTACATAAACGTGATGTCGTGTTTTTTATGATGAATAGGGGAGATCGAGGTTCAGTACTGTATATTTGTCAGTCAATTTCCACAGTGGCGTTTCTTGTTACTGACGGTATTTATTTATTCATGAATGTATTTATTGAACTGTGTGGTCATTCTATATATTGGTTATATTTATTGCAGTATGGTTAATGTATCTTTTCTTCCCGCATCGATACTCAGTTCAATATTTCGGTCCAATAGAGATTGGAAGAAATATTGTAGAGGTACGATACTTTATCATTTCAAACTCGTTTTCAGCATTCATTGAAAAATTATAAAAAAGTACTGTCCGGTCTTCCTGATGTATAATTCAGATTTACAAATAATGCTAAAATGTATCAATTTTACATATAAATACAATATCCTTATTGTTATATTTTAAATAATGTGATGATGTCATAGTGATATCATAAAAAGGTGTACAAACACACACGTTTTGTGCGAAATATTAAAAAAAATACTTTTAAAAGTACTGTAAGCTATCAAGTAAGAAAAACAGTTGAACAAGACTTGATAATGAATAATCTTGATGCTAAAGAATAAAAATTGTCCTCAAAATCCTGTCATATGTTTGGTTTGATTTTATGTTATCCCACCTATTTCCAAGTAATATTTATCAGTTATCCTTGAAGTATATTATGATGTTTAAGTATTTGCATTTTGGAATTTATTTTAGCCTGACGATGTGTGTTTATTTCTAAATTGCTATAATTTGATATAGCAAGTGTAACTAAATATTCATACGCTGTGAAAAGTCTTGGCTTCCTAATGATAAAGTAAAAAAGACATATAGAATTAAAAATGCTTTTTGTTAATTAAAGGTTTGAATTATAAAACAAAATCATCTTGTTGGCTTGTATGCATGTGGTAATAACGTCAAATAACCCACAAATATTACTCTTTTGAATTCAAACATAATTATAATAAAACGTTCCAGTGAAAACATTAAAAACAACAAAGAAAACGAATCAGAGACTCGGGTCATGTGGACTACTGCTTAATGTAACATCCCTCATTGCCTCTATTACTCGTGCAAGCAGTGCTTCGTTGTATAACCATCACATCTTTGAAATCAATTAATGACTGACGATTTCAGCGAATACGTTTTTGTATAAGTGTATAACATGAACTATAATTAAGAAAGTAATTATTTTATAAGTTGTTAATCATGAAGATGTCGAGTAAAAATACGCGTTATGATTAAATAGTGGGTTTCACTTGTCGGGAACAGTTTCAATGATAAAACAAATCTGACATCTTAATGATGCTTATATATACATCTGTGTTTAAGTAATATAATTAACACCGATATATCTTGCCATATGTGTAGATAACAGAGAAAGTAATGTTCATTTGAAGTGGATAAAGCCGATCTTATCCAAACTTACCTCTAATGTTGATATCGTGCTTGGTCAAAAGAAAATAAGAGATACAGATTAAATGTTACACGGAAATGAACTATAGTTTAACAGACGCATCTGTATGTCTATATACTAATTAAAAATACATATACATAATGACTGATAATAATATAATATTATTGATTTGGCAGTTGCATTAAAACAACTAACAAAATGTTAATACATTGTACATACCTCTTCGAAATTCGCTTGAATCCGAATGTTGGCAGTTCCAAACAGTTCAATTCCTGATATTGACATTGTTTTAAAAAAAGCTATAGCGCTTGAAAACAGATGAATTCATATTTCGAAACGTGTTGCATTCAAAGTCAATATTACTGGCATCTATTTGTTTTTTTTATATATTATATGAAACAATGTTATTATTGAAATATGTATGTACGTCAAATTTATTCTAATTATATACAAAACAGAACATCCTTTAATCATTAAGGTGTTTCTAAAAACCTCTTTAAATAAGGCATCGATATGTCACACGCGCTCTCTCAATATTGTTTCTAGTAAAGGATTGCCCTTTGCAAATAATTTTCTAGACAAAATCGATAACATGTTATAAACCAAATTTATCTTGAAATATGTATATGCCATGAAAATCTTATCATGTATCTGCGGTACAGACTAACTGTATTTTATAATTCATAGTTAAATAGACAGAACACTTCAAAACAATTGTTATATGCATCACTTCAGAAAGCTATTATAAGCATACAGCAGATTTATTCAGTTTTTATCATGTCATCATTAATTTGTACCACATTACATTCAAACTTTTAATTGATACTGTGACATTGTCATGATGATATTTCAAATCACGCGGTAATATAAGAATCTGTATGAAACAAAGTACAAAAATATAACAATTGATACTTTTTCTCAAATGTGATATTGGTTTGTTACAATGTTACCTATGAAATATAAACATATATGATTTGTTTTAGTGAAACATAAACGTTTGACATTAAATATGTGTATGAATAACTGTGTTTACGGACATAAAGGTTAGCATATTTTTACTATGAATAAAGAAATTGAAACCGGTATCCTTCTTCATCAATCATTTATCATTTTGGCAAACATCTTTAAAATGTCGACCTTGGAAATAAATGAGCTATGTGGTGCAAAAACCCAGATCCTGCCTGGCCGAAAATACAAGTTGAGTAGCTCATAAAGTATACAATTAATGAAACAGTACAGTGCGCTACCGTGGTGACTTCCCCATATTGTCTTTAAATAAGGAGGGAAGATTGGTATCAATCTGGATGATGCTTTGCACCAAAGGACTTGTTTAATATTCCAAACAAAGATGCTGTTGAATGTAAATATTTTTGCATGATAATTATTTCACATATGAATGAAAAAATTGATATGTAGACGCTTACATTTACAAGGACGATATTTCGCAATATACAGATAAAACAAATTAATTAAATTAACACCTTTACTCAATACCTATCTATCAGAAGAATCAGACAATAATGAAGCTTCACCTTGTTAATACATAATGATATATTTATTAATTTTGCCTTACAACGTTATGAGATGCCTTACCTTCTGACTATGTCAGAAAACCTAATTTTGGATACTTCAGAAACATAAGATTTTTAATGAAAACATCGCAACTTATGACAGAAATTTGAGAATGATATTGTACATCTTTTTTCTGTCAAACAGAGAGTATGTAAATGATGTACCAAATATAATTCAGTATCCTACCCCAGCAAGATCATTCGATGTGGGTTTCTTTGTTTGTTTTTGTTTTGTGTTTTGTTGCATTTTGTGCTTCCAAAAGACATTTTATCCTTTTATCCGATATTGATAAAATACTTACGTTCTTGTAAACATAATCTATAATTTACTAACCGGGTTAACTCGGAAAGGTCGAGGCATAGACATCCATCATTGCCTATTACAGTCGAGAGGCAATAACAGCCGCAAAATATGGAGGTCAAATACAATATAAAGGCTAGGCTTTCTCTGGCATAAGAAGAATCAAATAGGAGGATACTTGTTACAGGAGTTGATGTCAAAACAGAAAATAAATGCAAGTAGTCGGTAAATTACAATGAATGCATTGACCTTGCATTTAGGAAGTGAAGGGCTTAGTTCAATGCCATCATAGAATGGCAATGACTCGTGCTCAACAAAAATGGAGAAATACTATGGCTGGAAAGGATGTGATATCTGCTAAGGCTATCGCGATGGAAGGTCATTGTGGTGGACATTAAGAGGACAGTACAAGAACAGAATGATATGGACTGAAATATGATAATGTGACTACTATACTTATGCATTATATCTTGCTTTCTTTATCTGAACTTGGCCCGCGATCTGCAGATTAGGTCATTATATCTAACCATAGTGTTCCCTTTCCCGGTAGCTCTGTCACCGAACGGATAGAGTCACAATGCCTTAAAGACGATTGCTAATGTTCTGGAGAAAGCGAAGAGGAACGAAAACTAGAAATGTGTTAATCGACACAAATGTCGCTAATATTGTTCGGAAACCAGTTTTAACCAAATATAATACGAAAAGCGACTGTAACTTCTGTAACATTTCACCGCTGTTGGCAAATATGTAACTTGACCTGTAATATATAATGGTACTGTCACTCCACATATTAATTCTACTTTATAAATTAACTTTACTGATTTTGGGCTTGCTGCCGACGAATATTTTGACGCCATATGATGCAAACTCGGCCAATACGAACTGATCTCGGTAAATACGAATTGAACTTGGTCACTATGAACCGAAAGTGGCCAAATATAATTATTCTCGGTTGCTTGAAATTAAAGTCGCTCCTAAAATCACCTCCTGATCAGAAAGAAGGCATTGCATTGTTGAGGTTGACAATTTTTAGGGTTAATATTGATGCATATTAATGTTTAAGTGCTGCGCGGACACCTTTTAAATACCTTATTAATGTCCAAAATGTTTGAGATTTGTTTCTAGAGGCAAATTTTACTCTGAGTTCGAAATTCCATTTCTTACTAACCGCTGTTGGGGCGTTTGGTCACAAATCCAAGATTGCCACCAAACTGGCCGCCAAATATTGAAATTCATGTTATGATATATAAACTGATAGAAAAAAAACTGCAAAGTGTTAAAATTTATATTTATTGTGTTGTATGACATGTTTCATGGTTAAAAATGAATAAATATTATGGTTGATTCATGTAAAAAAAAAAGTCTTAATAAGGGATTGAGTCCGAAAATATATTGATTACTAACAGTTGCTGGGGTGTTTGGTAACAAATCCAAGATTGCCGCCAAAATGGACATCAAATATTGAAATTCATGTTATAATATATAATCTGATAGAAAACAACGCAAATTTAGATTTATTATGAAAAAAGTAAGAAGATGGTTGATTCGTGTATATAAAGTCTAGATAAGGGATAAAATGGCTGCCAAAATATGAAAAAAATACATTTTTTCTGCAAATATTCGTATTTGGTGAATGCTTTGGCCTTATTTTTATTTACAAATGGTTCTGAGAACACTGACCATGTTTAAGGATTATTCTTTGTTACTTCTATTTAATACAAACTGGAATAGTTGTATCTGCTTCATGTTATGTTTCTTTCATTCTTACAAAGCAATGCAAATAAAACAAAATTATGATGTGGCTACGAGCATATAATTCAAATAAAACAAAATATTTGAAAGACAGATGCAATTAATCTTATATTAAACCAAAAAACCTGTGGTTCATAGATCGATAGAAAGAAACGAACAGACAACATACTGACACGGGTTGTCTCATTTCTGCTGAGACGACTCCCATATGATGTGTTTCTGATCGATCGCTTGAACTTAAACTCTCATTACCGTGACAAAACAAACAAGTGGTGTTAAAAATGTTTTGATATGTTTTTCGTCATGTAAGATAATACTTCTAATGAGACAGGTGTACGAAACGTTCTGATTTTATACCACAAATATAAGAAAAGAAATAAAAAAAATCGTATAATAGCGTACACGTCATTAAAAAATGACTCATTTTCACGAAGACGAAAAAGGTGAGCACATTATTTGAATAAACAAAGCAAGTGTACTACATAATTAAAGTAGTTCAGCCCTTTTTTATAATAATACAAATAATTTCGAATCAAACGTCAGTCTGAAATACTGGTATTGAGACCACGCTTTCAATTTATCCATGCATTTTACCAAAGAAAATGGCGGCCAATATACATTTATTGTGACTTGATAGAATCCTGAAATACAATCGTTTTTTGTCCAGATGACGTCACTATGCATAAAGACAATGGCAAGTTCAACGTGTGCTTAAAAACGAATGTGCAATAGTCGTCTGCTTTTCATGTCTTTTAGTGGAAAGTGTATGCTTTGTACTTCAAGTGTTTTACTCTCTGTTCGATAGATTTGTGTTAACTATTTTATCAGTAGTACGAAATAATATCGCTGTCAACAGTATAACAAACGTTATATAATACAATTGTACTCCCAGCGATAGCTATAGAAGCTCTCTGTTCTCGCCTTTATTCTTAATATTCATAATATAATACTTGTGTTTATACAATCAAAGGTGTAACAATGTACAGGGTTTGATAGCGATAAACATGGGATTGGGATTAGAAAGTATGTTTTTTGCTTGTTTCTTTCTTCACTAATTATTCATTATCACGACGTTCAACTTATAGTATATATAAGTATCTTACATGGATTGGAAGTCAGGATAGACAATTCCGTCCCGAGGGAGATCTGTTTATTAGTTTTTATGGAACGATGCTCTGTCGCTAAACCATTTATCCCAAGGGACGGACTTTTCTATTTGGACCGAAAAAAACATGTAAGAGTATTCTTCTTGCATACCAAACACGTTTAATATTCATTTAAATCTAAAACTACAATTTAATTTCACCAAGGCTTTAAATACGTCAAATTATATATATTATGTTATATGTTTTATTACGCCATGTCATATTTTTCCAACGTCAAAGCAGGGCAGAATGAGCGCGATGAGGGAGTTTAGAATGAAAATTCCATACCCGGTAAAAAAAACGCAGAAATCCTTGCCCGTTATGTAAGATAGACAATTTCATCACTTATTTATAGATTGGCGATTCATGGCCGTATAATAAAGGTAATGATCAATCATCACAGAGAAAGTGGTCGGTTACTGGAACTCACTATTCCTGTATTTATAATCCCAAACGTTAACGGTTAAGTTAATCGGACAAGGCTTTGAAAAGAAATAAGTGATATACAATGAATTAGTCGAAAAGCGCTTTTATATTAGGTCGAGAATTAGGTGCACGTAGCACCGTCTGTACAGAAAAGGTTTTACTTCATAATCTGTTAGTTAGATGCCCAAGAGATGATGCAAGACCTTCAGTACTAAAGAATTGTGGTATAACATTTAAGTTTTTGAGCTAAATACATCGAAATGTAAAACAAAAATGGTGATTTTGGGAATAATAGAATAAAGCCTAAAATACACTTGTGCATGTACTCCTATTTTTTGTTTTGATTTGCACTATTTTAGATTGATTACAAATAAAAAGTACTTGTACATAATAGCTCTATAAGAAGCGGATCTCGAATTTTAGATATAATGGAATGGATGGGGGAAAATTCTCATTTTTTGACCATTTTTTAATTACTTATTACAATAATATGAATTTTTAATCAATATAAATCCAGAAATGTATCCATCTACTTAGGTTCCGTGTTATTATTATTTTTACATTTTCTCAAACAATGTTACTTAAAATACAATACTTAGGCCTCTGCAAAGTGCATGAGGGGTGTTGTATATTCATAACACCTCATGTGCAGATCAGATTAAATCTTCTTCCCTTTCTTATTTTCCTTTTTTTATCAGATATAATATCCAGAGTAATAAAAGAAGATTAATGGAAAGTATATGAAGGTGTTTATTAATATATTACAGTAAGATAAACTAGAAAAAGCATGTCAGTATTAGCCGAGAAGCTAGTATGTATATAATAATTAGTTATTTGCCAAAAAACGTGTTCTATAGATGAAAATTACTCAAGGATTGTTTCATTACAAGTGTTGTTCAATGTCTAAATTTTTCATTTTCATAGTATGCTGTTGGCTGACTGGCTAAGTTAATAAGAATCGTCTGAGCCAATGTCTGATTCACCTACAAAAGTAATGGCCTTAAACATATTTCACGTGTCAAACATACACAAGTCACAGTACAAACCAGATTATTTGCCTAACATTGGTACAAATCAACATTGACATGATGTAAGCTCAACCAATCCTCTTTGAGCAGGTTCTTTGGGCACCAGGAGCATTTTCAAATTACCATTTTTGAAATACCGACCTATTCTGACGGTAGATGGTAGGTTTATATCGCTAGAAAAAAGCGATTCCAAAATAATGATTGGAAGATAACACATTCTAAGGAATGCTTAAAGCTTTTTAACAATGGTTGTAATTGGTTTGTTCCGCAGATAAGACAAAACAAGCGTCATATGACATTATCAGCAGCACATTCAATGTTATTGGGCAAATACATGGCACAGACTCACTTCCTACATGAACTGAATAATCCTTCAGACAAATCTTCGGATTCACCTAGCTGCGACAATTCTTCTTGGTGGACATCAGAGGACATATATATATTAAGAGCCATTTTCCTGCCTGTTCCAACTAAAGACTTTTTGCTATTGCATCCAGTGAGATATTGGATTACAGGTAAGGCAGAACAAATGGATTGGCTTAAGCCTTCGATGACAGCAACTTCAGCATCATTCTTGTCTGCTTTCTTCCGCGTGATAGGAATTGAGGTATTCTACAACTTGAGACTGTGTCGATAGGATGGACGCTGTATAAAAAACATTCTTGAATCCACCACCTGGAGTAACTGTTTTCCGAGCAGGCAGTTTTTGGGGTCCGACTTCACATCATCTGTCGCTGAGAAATGCAGTAAGACTAGTCTTGTTTATTGGAGTGATAAAGTACTTATTCCACTGTCTTAGAACTTGTGTGTTTCAGCCAGTTATCTTTATCTCAAGTGCTGTTAAAACTCCGCATTTTGTTCGCTCATCAAATTTGATCGACAGTTGTTTATCATACCTATCAAAGACTCAACTCGGTCGCATTCATTTTGATGGTAAGGTGATGTCATCACCTTCAAATAATTGACAGCTCCACGTGTCTCTGCACCTCCACCTTTAACCATTTGAGTGGTTGCCATTCCATTTATGATGTAAGCTGTACATCAGATGTTGGAAATCTTGCATGCACATTAGCTTCTGTCTATAGCTCCGTAACATACTTTTAACTGGCATTCCCGTGTGCAAGTGGGAATGGAACAGCTGATAGTTCAGGTCAGAATGTCTTTAAGAAATAATATATCTGGACGTAGACGCCATAATCAGTCTATCAACACGTTTCCTGTCGACATTAACGGTTGTAACATGTTCATATTTAGCTAAATTTACAGATTTCTGTTCTGATAGAGTGGAAACAGTTTTCAATTTCAGATGTAGTAATGGCTCCTAAAACACGTTTGGATTTGTGTTCACTGGTCACAAGATGTGTAATCATATCTGATGGCACAACGACTCCTGTTCGTTTTTTTCTAATGTGTCATATCCGTCTGTTTTGTCGTCTTGAAATAAGAAACGCGTTTATAATCAGTTTTTCACCTATTTTCTGTCATCTCTTTCCAAATTATTTTTGTGACTGAACATGTCTCTTTCTAACATTTGTGGCTGAAGATATAGCTACCTTTCATTGCTAGTTAGAAACCATACTTCTAGAGCTACTGGTCGGTTGGTTATTCCAATTATTCCACAATTTTTCCTACGATATGTATTCACTGACTGTTTAAGAGAATATCCGTCGAAATCCAGCATGCATACAGATGTTTCATTTTTAATTATTCCAGAAAATGGTGTTTTCTCTCTCGATTATTTGCCTATTTCGAACTTAAAAATGTCAGACGGCAACAATGACTCCGTAAAAATGGACTTGTACATCATATATGCATGTATATAAATGTATTGCAGAGCTCCAATAAACACAGCATACATATAAATGTCTTATTATTAATTATTCCGGAAATTTGCGATTTTTATTCAATTTTTTTTTATAGTTTTATCCCCTAAATGTCACAGTGACAATGAGTGGGTATATAATCCAGTCAATCTACGGTTATTTTAGGTCAACCCAGACAAAATTGCAACAGAATGAGCTTTTTCTGTATTTATAGATATTGCTGCCAAACATATTAAAAGTTTGCCACAATTAGACGATGGGAAAGTTTATTTTCACTGGTTCAAACGGACAACCTAACTGGAAAGTGTTTAAGCTTTGAAAAGGTCACCACTAACACTAGAAGTGCATAATTGAACTTTTTAAATCTAATAGCCGGGCCTAATTAGCTCAGTCGGTTAGAGTCTTACTATCAATCCAGGGGTCGTGAGTCCGAATCGCCAACCCGGCAACAGTCTCCGTGATGATTGATACACGACATTGTGTCTCATTATCATTCGTCTCTCACCACTGATTCAAGTGGGAAAGTTATCAGTTACTTGCGGAGATGTGGTGTACTCAAGTACTGGTTAATCCCAGGAAACAGTGGTAAGGTTAACTGATCGTCTGTTAGCCCTCGATGGCATAAAAAATGACGCTAAATATTCAATCAATCAATATTCAATTAAATCTAATAATGTTATTTCCTGTGATAAAAACCTACAAATATAAGTTATTTTATCAAAAAAAATACCAAATTGCAACAGAATGTTTCTGAACTGTTATTTTTATTTACATATGTTGACTTACACAACATATATGTAATTAAAGCAATGTATTGCAGAGCTTCAATACACCAAACATACATATACATGTCTTATTTTTAATTATTCTAGAATATGGCATTTTTTCTATGTTTTTATATTTTTAACAAAAATATCTTGAAAGTGATACCACAATTCTTTAGTACTGAAGGTCATATCATGCCAAACATTTCCAAGTGACAGACCTTTTCTGTCTAAGGGGTGCTACGTGAGGGTTTTTTTTACATTTGTTTCTTCTTGAACTAAATAAATGAATTTGAATCGGGGGCTTTCATGGTTAGAATAAATTACTGTTTTTGTTGAAACCTATGTTTACTATGTTTGGAGGTGTTGTGAATGTCAATTAATATGATAACATCTGTTTTGATATTTCTCACAGCTCTCCGTTTTATAGAGTAACTGTAATAACGTCACGTTAATATTGGTCAAATAATGATGAAATTGAAATAAATAAATTAGTAAATAATACTTTAATAGCATAAAATGAAGTATCCATAATTTGTATAAATTTAGCAAACTGTAATCATTTTACGACATGTACAGATCAGATCTAGTACAAGTCAACAATCTATATTTAAACATTTTCTGTGCACGTACTTAATAGAGAAAATTTCTACATGTTGAGTACAAATATTTTTGTTCTGACAAGTTTTATTATATGCTTAATGAGTTGGTCATTACTTATGACAAGTAAATGCTTTTGGCAGGCTTTTAGCGTGACCTTTTAACAGGTTAACATATCACGTTTTGAATACGTTTTTGATAGTAGTATATTGGACAATCATTAAGTGAATAACTTATATACTGCGATTTTATATATCAGCCTTTAATTTTGGTTTAGATATAGAACTAGAAATATGTACATAAGGGGGCGAATAAAATTTATACAAATAATCCGCCATAAGTGTTGGTTGTAATTGTAAATATTAGTACATAAACAAAATGAATACAATTCGAATAATATATCATTTAGAGAGCGTTTCGTTTCTTATATTAATTTGTTAAAGTGTTGCTTATAAGACACTATATGTATATAAAACATACAAATAGAAAAGCTATATATGTGAATTTATTTATAAACAAAAACTAATGGTAGCGATAAACATTATAGACAACCCTCAAATTGATAAAGCTGTCATCCATTAAACTTAACTGTAGACAGTTTAAATGTACATGTTGGTTTCTTTCTATAATGAATACCTGTCAATTTATAAACAGGCATAATAAAACTATGAAATATCAATCCATATTCGTTACCAAGGTAACAGAAATACAATATTTTTCCATTTTTGTCATTACTATTGATTCTCTGTACGTGTTCTAATAACGAAAGTTTAAAGTATTGTCCATATATCGGATCAACTGTAAAATTAAACTGAAGAACGTGGAGGTAGACGATATTATCATTAATCATTTGGCATTGGCTATACAGCAGATTTGAAATATATATGAAACTGAGCATTTCTCTGCATGACATTTGTATTCAGCAAATTTGATTTGCTGAAATCGACTGAATTAATGCGTTTGATTAATCTTTTTTATCAATTAGATAGTAGTCAGTATTATTGATTATTTATATAGAATTTGTATTTTTTACACTTTGTTACTATTGAAATCACTGACATAATGTAAGTAAGGGAAATAACGCTGCCATTACTTGTAACAAAATACGAGAGTTATATCCCTTTATGTTGCAATCTAGGTTATCAGTTAATAACATTAAATAATATATAATATCGGCTAACAATTGCAAATTGTGGATTTCGGTTAATGGAGCTTACCTTTCTTATCTTTGGAGTACATTAATCCCAGTGAATTTAAGATGATATTTTTTCCAATTTTAAGAACTGTTTTCCTATCAGAAATGTTTAAAGATATTGGCTCGTAAAATAAAAATAATTATATGTTCTTAAGGAAAGCTTATTAGCTATACTTAACCAAGCTTTTTATCTTTTTGGTTACACTTGTAACTATAGATAGTTTTTTTGATATTTCAGTTTCCGTTGATCTTTCAGAATGTACATGTATAAATAGTGTATTAAAATTAGCTTAAATAGTATATTTCTTGTAAGAAATTGATACCAAACTTTGATTTTTCACAGTCAAAATCTGATGTTGTGTCCTTATATACTTATAGGACGTGTATCTTTGTATTACCAATATCAATGATACCAAAGTGACAACAAACCTTTAAAAGCAAACATACGTTAACATATATGTACATATGTCTACGTCTAAAATAACGTATATTAAAGAGTATAAGAACGAACTGACGCTTGCTATATTTGTAAGCAGTGAACGGATTGCCCAAGTGGCTTAACTGTTGAACTGCGAACCTCCTTATATTGTAGTTTTTACTACAACATAAAAAAGGATTTTTGCGTTTAAAAGCATATATATACCGGGTAAAGAACCCATCTATAAACCAGGGGCACATGTTAAGCATTGCTAGGGGTAAAATTCAAGAACGCTCAATTTTCAAACGCAATTATTATAATAGTTAATAATGTATCCATGCAACTGCAATAAAGTAGGGTCGTAAATCTCATATGTACGGATATTTTAGATACGATACAATATAGCTACCATCTATGTTTTTTATTCGCCACAAGCTGAAATATTAATCCAGCCCATTTTTTCACAAAGAAAATGTTACTACCGCTTCTCTACATTACAAACCACAGAGAGATAAACACTTGTGATATTCTTACTTAAAACAGATGCTTGTAAAAAAAATGTAAATATCAGTATTCAGATTCAAAAAGAAGAGATAAAACTATGTCTAAGAACCAGATTCACTTTATATTGCCAAAAGAAGAGATACAACTATGTCTAAGAACCAGATTCACTTTACATTGCCAAAAGAAGAGATAAAACTATGTCTAAGAACCAGATTCACTTTACATTGCCAAAAGAAGAGATACAACTATGTCAAAGAATCAGATTCGCTTTACATTGCCAAAAGAAGAGATAAAACTATGTCTAAGAACCAGATTCACTTTACATTGCCAAAAGAAGAGATAAAACTATGTCTAAGAACCAGATTCATTTTACATTGCAAATTTCCAAAACTGTCACTGCTACACGTGCACCTTTGTACCTGAATGTTTCTATTTAATATTGATACATATAAAATTAGAGTGTAAATCTTTAGCGAACAAGGCAAATATCGATTATAAGACAAAAAAAATAAATGAACTGCCTCTAACGCAAAATAATTATATATATGTGGCGACTTCAATAGCAGATGTGGAGATATGGAAGCATTTGCGGTCATGATGATTTGTATACCAGATCATTCTTTGTTGAAATGGAACATTGCTTTTAACATACTGCGTTGTGTAAACGAAACACCACAAAGTAGTAGTTATGATAAATTTGATTTAACTAAATTACCAGACTCATTTCTAAACAATACAGAAGTGCTTACTAATGGTGATATTGCTTTTGGCAAGTTGGAGCAAAGATTACAAACTCAACATGATATCGATATTGTTTATCAAGATTGGTGTAGTATAAATAAGAATAATATGTATAACCAAATAACTTTTAAAACCATACAGTCTAATCAACACAATAAAAGATGTAGACCTGGTAAATTGTGGTAGACCGAGAGATTATCAGAAATGTGGACTGATGTTAGAAACACCGAACGAAGGTGGCTTAAGTGTACTCAACGAAATGTTAAAAAAGATCTTAAATCTGAATATGTACAAGTTCGTTAATCTTTTGACCGTGAGATACAAAAGTCAAAGCATTTTATTGGTACGTTTTACAAAATGAATTACTTAATGATTGTAATGTTGATCAGTCTAAGTTCTGGAACTTAAGACTATCGGTACGATCGGTGTAAACCAGTATAAAGCTCAAAGTATACCTTTTGAAGTTGAACTTCATGATGGCTCTATTTCGACATCTGTTTCCAATGTTTTGAACAAGTGGAAAATGGACTTTAGTTCGTGACTTCATAATACCAGTGAGGGACATGCTCAGGCACATTTGCATTCAGACATTTCAGATGATAGTTGCAGTATGAATTTGTCTTTCAATAATAATATATCTGTTTTTGAAGTGAAAAAAGCCGTTGAAAATGCAAAGCGAGGTAAAGGTAAAGCTTGTGGTGTTGATAATATTCCAAGTGAGGTACTGTGTAATGATACGTCCATTTTATTTCTTTACGCTTTTTTGAATGTTTGTTTTAATAATGGCACAGTTCCATCTATCTGGAGTAAATGTGTCATTAACCAAATACCTAAGTCTTCTACTGCGGATCCAAGGGACCCCTTTCTTATAGAGGTATTGCATAAGCAACTAGTATGTATTAAAGTGTATTGTAATATTTTAAATAACCGTTTAAGTGATCTTTTAACTAAACTCCAAAATAGTCGATGAACAGAACGGGTTTAGGAAGAAGCGTAGTACCACGGATCACATCTCATCACTTACTAGTTTTATATAACTAGGAAAAAACAAAAGAAGTCTACATTTTGTGCTTTCATAGTTTAAAAAGCGTATTACTATATAAATAGAGATTTGCTTTGAAAATGACTTTTTGAAAATGGTATCTGTGGTAAAATGCTTTAAAGTTATTATACGTCTCTACTTCGTCATGAGTTAGAGTGAATAACCTTAATACAGATTATTTTATGTGCACTGTGGATTAAGACAAGGTTGTATCTTATCTCCTTTGATGTTTAATTTATTGATGAATGATTTGGCTTTATATTTGCACATCGGTTATTAATGAAAACATTTGTATTTTAATGTAAGCCAATGATATGATACTACTGGCCGAAAATGAAACGGATTTACAGAGATTATTATCCGCCCTATCTGATTGGTGTGATTTAAATGATATTTATATTAATAGTAACAAAAGTAATGCTATACATTTTCGACCAAATTCAACTCCTAAAACTGATTGTGTATTCCAGTGTGGTAATGAAATCTTACACATGGTTAGTAAATACACTTATCTTGGTATAATGCTACAAAACATTTGGATTTTAATGTTACAGCTTAAGCTGTCGCGCAGAGTCGAAGTCGTGCCCTTGGTCTTTTAATTGTTAAATGCAAAATAATGTAATTTTATAATGTATATACAAATCCATTGTATGGCCTGTTATCAATAATGGGGCTGCAATATGGGGTTGTTAATCATTTTCATGTATTGATGCTGTTCATAACCGTGCTATGCGATTCTTTTTGGGGGGTTGGCAAATATACGCAAAATTCAGCTATTGCTGGTGAAATGGCTTGGCAACCGACTTTTGTTCGTCAATGGAAAACTATTTCTACATACTGGTTTCGCCTATCCTCTATGAATGAAAGTAGACTCAATAAATTGATTGCACAAGCTAATGTTTCTTGTAAAAATTGGATGTATATGGTAAAAAAACAATTTATATCACTTAATCTTCAACGGTTTTCGAATATTAATGTTAACATCCCCATGCGTACTCTTGTTAATGACGTCACGAAGAAAGTTCTGGATATTTATACTAGTGATTGGTTTTCATCTATAATGCGAGTTGACTGTATTTTTTGTAAAGGACGAAACAAACTATGCACATACCGCTTATTTAAATATCATTTTAAAGTTGAAAATTATTGTAAAATTATAAACCTTTAAAGCAAAGGTCTGCTTTTAGTAAGTTTTGTTGTGGTGTTGCCCCAATAAGAATTGAGACCGATAGATATGACAATCTAAAATTAGAAGATACAAAATGTCCCTCTTGTAACACAGTGGAAGATGAAAGTCGTGTTATTTTAGAATGTCATGTTTATAATGCTCTTAGAAATATTTTATTTGAGAAAGAAGCTGCAATTAATGATAATTTTTATAATTTGTCAAATGTTGATAAGACAGTATTCTTATTTTCCCACTCTTCTGTGATTTGTGTTTGTGCCAAACCCTGTTTTAATACATTACAAACACGTGCATTTTACCTCTGTAAATAATGCATTTTTTGTTTTATATGTATAATGTTACTTTTTCATCAACTCCTATGTGTATGCTGCAAATAAGTTCTTTTCTGATCTGATTAGAGGGAATAATCGATACTTTAAGATATTTTTTTTTATATTGCGCAAAAGTGCTTTTATTTTTTTGTCAGAATTTTAAAATTTTGTTTATCTTAACACTTTTTTAATAAATCGATTTTTAGCATTACACATAATCTTATCATTTGAATAGTTAATTGTATTTTGCATTGTGTGATAGTCTCTTGTAACTCATAGATTTGAATGGCTATGTACATATATTGTATAATATTAATGTTATTGCTATTGCGATGTACATAGATGAGACTGAAATAAAGATTAAATATTGAAAACGTTGTATAGTTTCTGTATTCTGATGCCGAACATCATATC
Source organism: Panopea generosa (assembly GCA_029582155.1). Taxonomy (NCBI): domain Eukaryota; kingdom Metazoa; phylum Mollusca; class Bivalvia; order Adapedonta; family Hiatellidae; genus Panopea; species Panopea generosa. The sequence goes on from CM055900.1 coordinate 41,379,121, forward strand.
AACTGTAAAAGCATGCACAAGTATTGCATGGTATTATTTGACAATGACGATATCCTTATTGTCTTGTGTGATTACCTTTTTACATCATTTATTTGGGATTTTTTTTTCTGTTTGTGCAACACTTTGTGGTGCCCAAATAATGTCAGGGTTGTAATTAGTTTGATTTGATTCTTCCAGTCATGCGCCAGTCCAGTATTCTTTGTTACTATAATACTGTTAAGCCATATGCTAAAACTTTACAAGACACATATTAAGTAGAACCAAATCTGATATTTTTTTTACGGACGCGTTAAAACAATGTGAAACTTTATTCGCTATTGATAGAGTCTGGGAAGACGCAATGAATACTGAAACTATTATAACATACATTTTACTCTTAGAAAAATCTAATCATATTAAAGCAAACATGATGTAGTTTAAGGTATTCAATTATATGTTTGATGATAAAAATGTATCAATTTTAATAAAGAAGTATGACTTGAATTGTTTTCTATTTTGATTATTATGTGTTTATGACCAGACTATATTACAGTTTTCATGGATGTAATATTGTATACATACGTTATATTTGTTTGCTTTAGTATGTACACAAGAAAACAGGAATTATTGTTGAGAGCAACATAATGAAGATACACTTATCTAACTATTTCATTCGATCGTCAGATATAAGTTGCTATGCTGTTAAAGCCCTGAAGCTATATCAGTGACTAAAACACAATGAACACATATTCCAAACAGAGATGCCCCAGTCATACCTTTCAATGCTTTTGCCATCACTTCCAAACCTAAATCGATTGTTATACGTTATATCATTGTTTAATGTATTTGGACAAAAATACAGCAGTCATAAATATAATTTATCACTTTAACACAGGGGACATGCTAATACTGAGAATTATGCTTTCGACCGAGACGGTACTCGCTCTAAGTTTTTCAACCAAGTTAAACAGTATTCGATCGAAAGGTACTGTGTACGGCAGTAAGACGTCTTTTATCAGTGATGTCACCTTTTTTTAAAATTATACGAAAGGTAGTTACATATAGAAAGTAACAATAACAATATTTCAGTTTTACATGTGAGTTACCATAAAAAGGTATTACACATTCATTGCTGTTATGTTGCGTATATGATGTATAAGAAGTGAACTATATTTCTGCTAACACTAACACATGTTTTGATTTCAAAAATGTGCATTATACCTTAAAAGTAATAGTTAAAATTTAGTGATAGGGTTTCTTCGCTACGGTTTACGGGGGGAAAAAACTAGTTCTTATTTTTAAATGGTATTTAACGATAGGAAATCAGTTTTGTTTCCGACGATTATTGATTCTACATGTTAAAATTACATACATGTATATAAAATAGTGCTAAGCTAAATAGCAGGTAAATTACGGGTAAATTTGATAAAACTGACAAAGGGGATGTTAACAATGGCGTTCGGTTATATATGTATGCACTGCAGTTTTAAATGCAAAACACATAATGAAATATTGAAGTATTCATCCCAACAACATACGGAACGTACTCTTCAATACAAAAAGCTGAATTTGGAGTGTTGGACGGGAAAGTTTGGTTATACGAAATTGACATTTTTTATTATTAATACCACTTGATTTAAACAAAAGATGGAATTGAAACAATGTACAGTGAAAAAAAACGCCACACTTGAAGAATTTAATAAGAACAGCAACTCCTAATAAAGGAAATAATGATATCGATATGATCCAGCGAATATACATTTCGGCGAATAATCCCGGCATCTGTTATTATCTAAATAGTTTCTTCTAGCTAAATCTCAGCTATGTCTAAAATTGACCATTCTTCGGATATAGTTCTGATCCATCAAGAAATGTAGTTTCAGGTGTAAGTTAAAAATCTATTTTATGCTTTTGGTAGATGTATAATAGAGAATTCATACTTCAATTTTTTTTCATAATTTAACAGTTAAAACATGAAATGACATTTCCTTGTTTTCAATCATAAATGTATAAAAGTAGATGTCCAGGGGCTACAACGTCGAGCCCGTTAGTACAGATACGAGATCGATCGTTAATTATGGTGAACATTTGAAACACATAATTCTAAGATATGTTAAATGATTAACCAGGATTTTGTATCTATTTCTGGCCTAAAATCTGTAAGTGTTACCTTGACCATTGAGCTACAGAACTGGATCTTGGATGCGACACATCGTTTGATTATGATCAACATGACTTCTTTGCTGTGATACTTCTTAATATGTCAAGTGGTTTACATGATACTGAGCTGACACGAACTGGTGTACCTATTTGTGACCCCTTAAACCTCTGCGTAACCTTGGCATTTGAAATATTGACCTTCGTAAGTCTTTAGATTACCGTTTGAAAATAATGTAACACCATGTAACGTTTAATCTGCGCAATATTATTTCAACATTAAAAAAGTATACTATTAAGAAGGTTAACGAAAGTTTGTAAAATGATATAAGCGCAACATTATATTAATTTCCCGGCTTCATTTAGTAATTTTACACTAGAACGTTTAGTGAAACTGGCCCCTGGATCTTACGCTAGGCACTCTGCCCCAATATAGTGAACGTTTGTGCGCTGTGATTTCAAAATCCCTTCTATGTGTTCGAAAATTACAGAACGGACATGATTGAATGGACTGACGCACGGGCATACTCCGGTACTATATGATTGTGATTGAAGAATACACACGTCCGATTGATATATCTGTATGGTAAGTAGATATGGCCGTTTAAGTAATATAAAATGTATAATATAATGTGAAACGTCTATAAATATACATAGATATTACGCTAAAACATTTTATTCATTTACAAATGTAAATACAATTCCAGAATGAGTGTTGAATACCGTATCGGCTGTTTTCCAATAATGTCGAAAACCGTATTTAAGGACATTTTCAATCGAATTTATTGAAACTTTTGCAATGTTATTTAAATATTGTATGCGAAATACATTAAAAAACATTGTATTAAACATTTAATTTCTGATATTTTTTTGCAATAACTCACAATTTCTTGATGAAAACGAAGTTTTTGCAATTCCACTAGTGTTCGTCGTTAAATATACAATTATAACAGAAACGGTACATACACTATTCATTTACATTCTTTTTATGTAACTTAAACTTTTATGACTAATATCGTGTATATTCATATTTATTTCACGAAATAGACAGTATCTCTCGGCCGAATAGCGTATTACTCGGTCGGAAACCTGAGAGCGAGTACCGTCTCGGTCGGAAATAAAATTGTAATATTGGTATATCCACTGTGTTTAAAAAAATTATGTCATGAAACATATCTGAAGAAACATTAAGCAGTTTGCGACCTAAATGAGTTTTTCTTGGTGAACGCCCGCCTAATATGAACTTTGTATTACTGAAGTTGTACTCTAGCTTTTATTGCTTAATGAAGTTGTACTTTAGCCTTTATTTGCATTTCTGAAGTTGTACTTTAGCCTTTATTTGATTTACTGAAGTTGTACTTTAGTCTTTATTTGCTTTACTGAAGTTGTACGCTAGCCTTTATTTGCGTTATGAAGTTGTACTTTAGCCTTTATTTGCATTTTTGAAGTTGTACTTTAGCCTTTACTTGATTAACTGAAGTTGTACTTTAGCCTTTATTTGCATTACTGAAGTTGTACTTAAGCCTTCATTTGCATAACTTAAGTTGTACTTCAGCCTTCATTTGCATTACTGAATTTGTACTTTAGCCTTCATTTGCATTACTGAAGTTGTACTTTAGCTTTCATTTGCATTACTGAATTTGTACTTTAGCCTTCAGTTGCACTACTGAAGTTGTACTTAAGCCTTCAGTTGCATTACTGAAGTTGTACTTTAGCCTTCATTTATATTACTGAATTTGAACTTAATCCTTCAGTTGCTTTACTGAAGATGTAATTTAGCCTTCATTTGTATTAATGAATTTGAACTTAAGCCTTCAGTTGCATTACTGAATTTGTACTTAAGCCTTCATTTGCATTACTGAATTTGTACTTATGCCTTCAGTTGCATTACTGAAGTTGTACTTAAGCCTTCATTGCATTACTGAATTTGTACTTAAGCTTTCAGTTGCATTACTGAAGTTGTATTTTAGCCTTAATTTGCATTACTGAATTTGTACTTAAGCCTTCATTTGCATTACTGAATTTGTACTTAAGCCTTCAGTTGCATTACTGAAGTTGTACTTTAGCCTTCATTTGTATTACGGAATTTGTACTTTAGCCTTCATTTGTATTACGGAATTTGTACTTAAGCCTTCAGTTGCATTACTGAATTTGTACTTAAGCCTTCAGTTGCTTTACTGAAGTTGTACTGTAGCCTTTTTTGCATTACTGCAGTTGTATTTTAGTGTTTATTTGCTTTATTTAAATATGTGTGGCCAACATATCCATGTGCTTAATGAATCATTCTGTTGAGCTCCCGGAGCAGTTTTATATCAGCTTGAGGATAACTTTGTTATTTTTAAATAGAATTCAGGTCACTTCCCGAGCTAACAATCTTAAGCCAAACTTAAAACCTTGAAAGTTTCATTTACGCTCTACCTATACTGCGTATCAATATCCAATAAAAGAGAAAACATAATAATTTAAGGCATTTATAGAATGTGCGTATTTTGTATGATAAAAATATAATATCACATTGTAAAACTACTATAATGTGAACGTCATAGAAATAAAACATGATTTCCTTTTCTACTACACATTTTTTGAAACAAGGGTCTCAAGCGAGCAATCATATAGCATTTTATAGTTGTCGCAATTTATATCTGTTATCTCTTAAATTATTTTATATTTTGAATATATAAATGGTCTTAAATAATATATCCGAAATCTTACACAATTAAACTTAACTTTTATTCTAATTAATTTGAATTTGCTTTCTTTTTTCCTGTAATACAAAGTGTCACAGTATTTGAAATAATAATAAGGAGGGCCTTATATGCTCACATGAATATCTGTTTGATATTAAATTCAATTCAGTATATCCACGGAACATCTTTAAGAGAACATAATTGACGTTATCGTATATCCTTCATCTGCACACAGTATCACTAGTTTGTCAAATGAATAACAAATGTATCCTTTGTGGATATTTTGGAATGGATGCGTATCGATGTTTTGACAAATAATTTACCTAACCTCCAAAGGCAAAAGCAAATTACTCCCAAATAGGAATACTTCCTCTCACAGCAAATGTCAATTGTTATTTGAGTTAAGTCTTCTACGGATATGTGTAACATGAAACATTGATCTTGATTAATGTCTGTAAGTGAGATACAATAATCACAGTGAATATCGTCGGGTGAAAATATTGTTATGACTTCTATGTTATACATAAAGTGATAGGAATCGCGTGGTGCAAATAACTCTGAAATGTGAGGACAATCTGGTGAGATGTTATCATACTGTGGTGTATAAAGTGTGACGACCACTGATATGTAATGTAATATGGTGTACATAGTGTGGTTAGCGTAATTAACTGTGGTTAGTTCAGTTTTAACCATGTGGTGTACATAATGTGGTTAGGGTTATCATCTGTGTGAACTACAGTTATAACCATGTGGTGTACATGGTGTGGTTAGCGTAATTATCTGATGGTAGCGCAGTTTTAACCATATGTTGTACATAGTGTGGTAAGCGTAATTATCTATGTGTAGTGCAGTTTTAACCATATGGTGTACAAAGTGTGGTTAGCGTAATTAACTGTGTGTAGTGCAGTTTTAACCATATAGTGTACATAGTGTGGTTAGCGGTTTTATCTGTGTATGGTGCAGTTTTTACCATATGGTGTACATAGTGTGGTTAGCTTAATTATCTGTGTGTAGTGCAGTTGTAACCATATGTAGTACATAGTGTAGTTAGCTTAATTATCTGTGTGTAGTACAGTTTTAACCGTATGGTGTACATAGTGTGGTTAGTGTAATTATTTGTGTATAGTGCAGTTTTAACCATATGGTGTATAAAGTGTAGTTAGCGTTTTTATCTGTGTGTGGTGCAGTTTTAACCATTTGGTGTAGATAGTGAAGTTAGCGTAATTATCTGTGTGTAGTGCAGTTGTTACTATATGTAGTACATAGTGTGGTTAGCTTAATTATCTGTGTGTAGTACAGTTTTAACCATATGGTGTACATAGTGTGGTTATCGTATATCCTTCATCTGCACACATTATCACTAGTTTGTCAAATGAATAACAAATGTATCCTTTGTGGATATTTTGGAATGGATGCGTATCGATGTTTTGACAAATAATTTACCTAACCTCCAAAGGCAAAAGCAAATTACTCCCCCACCCGTTTTTCTGTTTCACCTTAACAAATAATGAATAAATAAAATAAAATGTATTTCCTTTATGTGAATATATATGCTTTCAAAAAAATGCTGGTAAGAATTATTGTGTTATAAATTTAGAGACTCATTTGTCTATAATTATATTTGGTTTATATGCATTATCTATAATGTAATATCTGTTTATATGGTTACATGTTTAAACTAAACACAGACAATGTTACAAACTTGACACGGGACCACGTTATACCAACTCATTTAGTTAACTAATTCACAGTACACATTAAGAGCCTGGACTGGTTAACACTACGAATGATTGTAGTTTTAGAAACCGAAAACAAAAAAAAACAATTACCTTTTACCGTTTTTCCGTGACAAGTCGAAATGCATGAAAATTCAACTTTCATCGTAGGTTGGAAAACCTTTGGAACGCGCAAAATGCCAAATTAATTACGATTTATCAATAATTTCAAACTTTTTTTAAAAGCATTATCCTCTTCAAATCGATGTATTCGCTGAAAAATCGTCGTTTTAGATGTATTTATTCAAAACATCGATATGTATTAAACGTTGGGAGTTTCAGGAGCTGGTTCCCGTTGATCACAGTTGAATCAATGCATATGCCAAATACAAGCTTGTATCATGCCAACAAATAATACATTCCGATGCTTGAATAAAAACGTAAACAATTTAAAGTAAAAGGGCAATACATTTTACCGGTGTATCGATGTTGCATACATGACAAGAGAGACACGACTTTATAAAGTGCAATGTTAATACAAATACAAAAAATGAAATATTTGTTAGCTATTGGTGAGAAATGAGCTTACAGATAACACGCAAAGTTTATATGAATCTCACCGGCGTGCAATTACTTCCCATGTGAAACATGTATGCTCGTCTCACATGAGCACTCAACAAAACATTTTCAAAACCATTAAAGACATGTATCGTATAATTCACGACTATCGCAGGCATGTTTAAACATCACTTCAAATGATTAAAATAACAACTGATTATTGATTGATTGAATATTAAGCGTCATTTTTATGCCATCGATGGCTAACAGACGATCAGTTTACCTAACTTCTGTTTCCTGGGATCCTTAAAGGTTAACCAGTACTCGAGCAAACTCCATATCCACAAGTATCAGATAACTTTCCCACTTAATTGAATCAGCGGTGAGAGACGAATGAAAATGAGACACAATGTCGTATATTAATCATCACGGAGACTGTAAACAGTGTATTGGATAATGAAATATAAGGAAATGTGGCCACGTGGGTTGCCACCCTGGAACGAACAGTAGCTAAACTAACACTGCAGCATAGATTAAACATTGTTTATCACCGCTCTTACCCCGTGGTTATATGATTAAACAAGATGACGATGTACATAACAGTAACCTTATTTACCTGCTGATAGCCGCACCCAATATCGTTCTTTTTCATGGCATTACGTAAGACAGAATCAATAGTATGTATATACAGACGTTTATATAAATATATACTGTAACACACAAAATACAAATGAAGCTACAATATAAGATATGCTATAGCTTTGATTAAGTGCTTGTTAACACAATGTGTGTGGTGTTTAACAGAACTGATTATGAACGAGAACATAGATCATGTTAACGGTCAATAAATGTATTTCGGTAGACATAAATAAAAATATGGTCTATTGTTTGGTAATATGGTATATACTATGCTAAACTATTGTTGCTGTCGATGTAAAGCAATCATTCAAATGTTGCAAGAACTTCCGATTTTTGCAATGGTATTATTGTGTAAAAAACCCTTACCGTTATCATTTTAGTGTATGCTTAATCATAATTCATCGTTATGCCTAAATGGCGTTTTTACTACCAACAATAGATACTTCTTTACATAGTTTTACGTGGATATATAACTGTACTCTTACAAGTATGATTAAAAAGCCAACATTCTTGGCTGGCTGACACATACCATGCCCTATAAAGTGTCGATACCTAAACATTTCAACCCAGCGTCTGACCAATATTGACCAATTATCCAAATAGGAATACTTCCTCTCACAGCAAATGTCAATTGTTATTTGAGTTAAGTCTTCTACGGATATGTGTAACATGAAACTTTGATCTTGATTAATGTCTGTAAGTGAGATACAATAATCACAGTGAATATCGTCGGGTGAAAATATTGTTATGACTACTATGTTATACATAAAGTGATAGGAATCGCGTGGTGCAAATAACTCTGAAATGTGAGGACAATCTGGTGAGATGAAATCATACTGTGGTGTATAAAGTGTGACGACCGCTGATATGTAATGTAATATGGTGTACATAGTGTGGTTAGCGTAATTAACTGTGGTTAGTTCAGTTTTAACCATGTGGTGTACATAATGTGGTTAGGGTTATCATCTGTGTGAACTACAGTTATAACCATGTGGTGTACATGGTGTGGTTAGCGTAATTATCTGTGGGTAGCGCAGTTTTAACCATATGTTGCACATAGTGTGGTAAGCGTAATTATCTATGTGTAGTGCAGTTTTAACCATATGGTGTACAAAGTGTGGTTAGCGTAATTATCTGTGGGTAGCGCAGTTTTAACCATATAGTGTACAAAGTGTGGTTAGCGTAATTATCTGTGTGTAGTGCAGTTTTAACCATATAGTGTACATAGTGTGGTTAGCGTTTTTATCTGTGTATGGTGCAGTTTTTACCATATTGTGTACATAGTGTGGTTAGCTTAATTATCTGTGTGTAGTGCAGTTGTTACTATATGTAGTACATAGTGTGGTTAGCTTAATTATCTGTGTGTAGTACAGTTTTAACCATATGGTGTACATAATGTGGTTAGCGTTATTATCTGTGTGTAGTGCAGTTTTAACCATATGTAGTAGATAGTGCGATTAGCATAATTATCTATGTGTAGTGCAGTTTTAACCATATGGTGTACATAGTGTGGATAGTGTAATTAACTCTGTGTAGGAAGTTTAAACCATATAGTGTACACAGAGTGATTAACGTAATTAATTGTGTGAAGTGCAGTTTTAACCATATAGTGTACATAGTGTGGTTAGCGTTTTTATCTGTGTATGGTGCAGTTTTTACCATATTGTGTACATAGTGTGGTTAGCTTAATTATCTGTGTGTAGTGCAGTTGTTACCATATGTAGTACATAGTGTGGCTAGCTTAATTATCTGTGTGTAGTACAGTTTCAACCGTATGGTGTACATAGTGTGGTTAGTGTAATTATTTGTGTATAGTGCAGTTTTAACCATATGGTGTATATAGTGTAGTTAGCGTTTTTATCTGTGTGTGGTGCAGTTTTAACCATATGGTGTACATAGTGTAGTTAGTGTAATTATCTGTGTGTAGTGCAGTTGTTACTATATGTAGTACATAGTGTGGTTAGCTTAATTATCTGTGTGTAGTACAGTTTTAACCATATGGTGTACATAATGTGGTTAGCGTAATTATCTGTGTGTAGTGCAGTTTTAACCATATGTAGTAGATAGTGCGATTAGCATAATTATCTATATGTAGTGCAGTTTTAACCATATGGTGTACATAGTGTGGATAGTGTAATTAACTCTGTGTAGGAAGTTTAAACCATATAGTGTACACAGAGTGATTAACGTAATTAATTGTGTGTAGTGCAGTTTAAACCTGATGGTTTACATAGAGTGATTAACGTAATTAACTGTGTGTAGCGCAGTTTTAACAATATGGTGTTTACCACACGCGGTTTGTATGGTATAGTGCGTTCAGTGTTAGGCATAGTGCAGTTTGACCCATAATGAGTAGATATTGCGGTTATCGTTTTATAACGTACTGTAACTAAAAAACTATGGTGTATAACGCTTAATGGGGAACACTTTTCGCCCCATTGGTGCAAAAAAGTACCATGTGCCTTCTTATTTCATATACACTTGAAACCTTATTGCTCTTAAGGAATAATACAACCCAGAGTTTTACCAGGTAAAATATAATTCTACTAAAATAAAATACAAACTGTTCCTTGGACAACCCTAAAAAGGTGACTGAGAACGTGATCAGAGCATTGCTACGTTAATTTAGTGTTAGAAAATTCTTTACAAATATTTTTGAAGAATAAATTGATTTTTAATATTTGTTAATAAAAAGGCATTTTTAGCAAAAATAATTTTCTTTTATTGTAGTAATTAATTGATTATATGGTCAATACATATGCAAACTTTGAAATTAATCCGGTTTTAGATGAAAGGTTTAGATGATTTTAAAACATGCCACGGTTTTTTTCACATCGAAATATTTGCGTTTTATTTTGGCGATGATTGATCCTGTTGAACAAGGTGTTGTGAAAACAGTTTAAAACAGTTTTCTACAATTACCCTGAAAGAATATGATTAAATCTTAAATTGAAATAACATACATATATATAATATATGAATTGTTCATGAAAAATACAGAATTTTGAAAAATATAAATTTTAAGGTAAAAATGTTTAATTTGAAATATGCGTTTATTTCTAATAAATGTTGTTTTTTGATAAATGACCATACCTGTATTATTAGCATTTATATGACACAAATTTTGAGCAGTGTATATTATGTATAAGGTAAGATTATTCTTATACGGTACACGTAATGATGTTTCAACAATATGGTAACATAATTCTTAAAAAGGATGTTGGCGTGTATATGGCACAAAGCTAACATTATAATGCACATAGAAATTGTAGCTGAGAAACATACAATATTATTGTTAGAAATATCCACTTACTTCCAGATGTTCATTCTTGACGGCCAGTCTAAGTGCAGTCCTTCCAAGTGCATCAATACAATCGACATTTAGCTCTGTATTCTCGGCCAGCAGTCTCCTGACAGTCGGCATATCACCAAACTCGGAGGCGTGTAAGAATTCTTCTTCCACATCGACAAGCTGTTTAGAATGAACATATTTATAAAGAGAAAAAGTTTTTCCTATTATTCCAGCCTCACGTCGCATTTTAGACATCCGTAATTTTGCTCTACTGTCCACTTTATTCTGCCCACCCTTTTGCATGATTGTGAAATTGTATAACTAGATAATTCTAAATTTCGTATTCAATTTGTATAGTATTGATAGTTTGAATTTCAAATATTCTCCCTAAGATCCATTAAAAATGAAAACCGTGATGTAGTTTATATGGACTGCTTTAACACACACATTGGTTCAGTCATCTGTATTTATACATTCTCCATTTGGTTGGCATTTTTTTTTTAACACCCACTTCCTATCCGTTGCTCTTAATTGTATCTTACGTTCACTGCGTTGTAACGTGAATCGATATTAACGCAAAATATAATATATACCTGTGTATAACTGAATATACACGACTATAGATATATACCAATAAGTCTTAATAAAGATAAACTTTTATTAAGGACTAAATCGCTATGCTTGGGTGGTATACAAATGTGTAACACATATATTTCCCATACAAATGAATTCACACTAAATATTATGTCCAGCGTAAAATGTTAGAAACAAAAACACTTTAAACACTGTTAACTTCTACAAGTCTGATATAAGTGCAGTTACCGAAACACAAATACCATTATTACATTATACTAAATTAAATAATAGGTATGCATTACCACTGTCAATCAGCCTTAATCTAGTTGCGCAAGTGTCCACATATTAGTATATTCAACGTAACGTGGTACACTGAAACTTGTTCGTTATTCGGTATTTGTATTTCTCTATTCCAATTTACGCCACCTCCTATATTAATGACCTCCAGTATTAAGGGTCATCTTACTTGAATACCGACACACAAGAAACGAATTACAAACTAACTCCTATTTACTGCGTAAAAAGTAAATATACCCAGCAAACATTCTTAGATTTCTTTGACAACATTTCGCAGAATCACATTTCACCAAGTTTATCGTTTTTAATTCACTTTTGACCTTTCCTGCTAATTAATGTCATTTTAAACTACAGCCAGGTAATAATACCATATACCACCATTACTATATCTGACAAGAATTAGGTAAAACCTTAATACGCGAGCGAATAAAACACTGAAAGTTTTCCGTTTTGTTTCGTCACTATACGATCGCCTTTGTGTATCTCCGTACAGAAAACGGAGATTTCCGTGACGCGACAGAAAACTCGATATTTTTAATTTTGGCAAAGTTTGTATTATATTTAATTCAAGAGAGGAAAGGCGTTTCCGGTTTTTAACGTTTGCATATGTTTTTTATGTTTGTTTGGATTTGAATCTTACGTGTTACCTAAGAGCTCGCATTCACTGGCTAATAGTTATTTTATTGATTATACACTATAATCTTTCTGAAAAAATATGGTTTACGGAAAATTGTTTTATAATCTTGCTTAGTAAACGGCACACTGCAATATAATCACCAGCCACAGAATGACAGTAATCCTTGTGTTCATTTTTTGTATATGAAGTAGCATTTGAATCAAGTGTCACGTGCAGACAAAAAGTGCAAACGTTTAACGTTTCCAATGTCGATTTAACCGATTCACTTGTCTCAAAAAAAGGAAGACAGTTTAAATTAAACATAAACTAGTTAGTATCGTGTTATTATTGTTTAATCATCGCACAAAACATGCGATTGTTTTGTTTTATTTCCTACTATCCTTATTATCCGTCCATCACATTGATGTAATGTCTTAAACTTTATAGTATCACATAGTCTAATAAACAGATACTTTAAAACAGAGTCTATGAAACGCCATTCATCATACGTTTCCAATATGTGTCCGTATAAACTCAGTCTAGTCTAGTCTAGCCTTGTATCAATTAATATTTCCGCGCAACTGAGAAACCACGTTAGCTGATCAGCGAAATAGGTATTCAATTATGTGTATCGTCATATCAATAATCTAGCCTCATTAGTTTCGATCCCGTTTCAGAAATACAAATATGTTTTTACTTTATCTAAGACGTCATAGTAACGAGAGCTATTTTTGTCCGTTTCTGTATATGAACCTAATGGGAAATGTATGGTGGCTAAAAGATACTTTAATTAATTTTATAGTTTACGGATTTTGTTCTTAAAATGTTTGTCAAAGTTCGTCATGTAACTGATATCACCTGGCTGATTAGCTTTCGTATATGTTTATCGCACGTAACTGTCTGATATGTTATATTGTGTCTTGTTATGCTATGCTGTAATGTGCTGTTCTGTATTGTGCTGTGCTGCCTTGTTTTGTCTTGTCTTCTCTATGCTCTGTCCTACCCTGCCCTGTCATGCCCTGTCCTGTCCTGCATTGTCTTGTCTTCTCTCCCTTGTCTAGTAGGTTTAATGTCGGTGGTATTACCCTACCAGGAATCAACCCAATCCCGACCTGGATGACGAGTGGGAGCGCCAGCACTTATCAACATCTGAGATATAACATTTTGTCCATAACTTGTAATTTATCGATTGAAATAAATTAGATATAAGTCCCATGTGCATAACAAGTGCGTCGTATTTCAATTAACCAACTATTTACAGCAAATACGACAACGATTACAAATAACGAATCCATTATTACAAACTATATCGTGTCCTGGTTTGACGTATTTGCCGCGTGTGTTTTCATGCAGTCACTATCGGTTGTATTTATTGCCTGGTTGTAAGTAAGACATAAGTAGATGTCGGTTTATACTAATCAACAAAAACGATTATATTTAAGCAAAATTCTAAACTATATTTTAATTTATGTGTTAATAATGTTGAAATTACCAAAGCAGTAATCGGTTTATTTCAATTTAATACTTTTATTTTGAAATAAAATTTGTTTACATTTGGCATACGATGTCGTTCAATATAGTTTGGATAGGTTTCAAACGTCATTAACAGCACATTATTTGCAGAGTTGCGCAATTTATTTAGAGTTGGTAGAACAATTCTTGCGCTTAAAAACCTAGGTAATTCGGTTTGGACTGCTATTTTCATAACGGTCCATACAGAATGCGACAAATATGCAGGCCAAAAGCTGGAATAGTATATCTAAATATAAGAAATCACTGGACGCATGTATTTAAAAAAAGAGGACTTCTTTTTAAAACATGCATACTATCACTGCACCGTCCTTCAAAAAGCTGGTATGACATGTATGTATCACTGCACCGTCCTTAAAAAAGCTGGTATGACATGTATGTATCACTGCACCGTCCTTAAAAAAGCTGGTATGACATGTATGTATCACTGCACCGTCCTTAAAAAAGCTGGTATGACATGTATGTATCACTGCACCGTCCTTAAAAAATCTGGCATGACATGTATTTTAAAACGCAAACGGTACCATCGTATTATCTTACTGGTCAGTTCTCCACGCTCGTTTGAGAAATGGATGTAGTCACCTTAAGTTTGATACAGTTCTAAATTCTTTAACACTTGATGCAAGATGCGACGGATGTAATAATGAAAAAGAAGACGCCGAGCACTACTTTATGTAATGTTCTATATATACTGATGAACGACTTCGTCTTTTTCGTTTCACACGCCGTTTTCATCCCTTTAGTACACGAGTGTTTTTATTTGGTAAGAGTAGACAATAGCAGTAACACCAATACATTGATATTTACACAAGTACAACATTACATTAAAGACACGAAACGTTTTGTCAACAATTGACTCTTGGCATCATACCCAATTTAATGCAGCCCTTCAATGCACCGGTAAGATATTATGACAGCACTTTAAAACATGTTAGTATGTCTTTTCTCTCTTTTTTCTCACCTAATTTTATTATTTTTTCTTTTATTTATCTCTTCATTTTTTGATTGTTGGTTTACATCCTATTGATTGTTATACTTGCCATCTTGATTCTAAATTAAATGTTATTTGTATATTTAAAGAGGAGGGCCGTAGCTAATGTTAAAGCAATCGTTACGAGCAATCTGAACTCTTCCTGCACTGTTTTCAAAGGCCTTCTGAGATTGGTGCGGGAAAACGCGTATCTATGGAGTAAAGGGCTATGCAGTAAAATATGTTTAAACCAAAACAAAACAAAAAAACTGGTTGACATCTTAGTTATTGTGCATTATGTTTATGCTATTAAAAACAATATACTTGTGGGTAAGACTCAGACGTTGGTTTATGTAGAACATAGAGCGAAGTTATCTGTACTGCCAGACCTTAAAGGTTATACGTTGTATCCTCATCTAACCCGCTCTTAATGTAAATCCTCCGTCTTCGTATAGCCTCAGTCCGTCTGCATGTAAGCAATTGACAGAGTTTATACACATCATATGAAATTTTAAGTAAAACTGGAGAAATATTTTACTCCTAAATATAGACAATAAAAGTTATGCTATTAATACTGGTATATAAATGTCAGTAAGCATATAAATAACGTTCAGAAACAGTTTGTAGTGCTTTTTGCTTTTTCAATACCACTTCTCCACATATGACAGGTAAAATAAATCTTAACCAATGGGAGGAACCCTCACAATGAATCTGTGTTCTACATATAGTGAAATGCACTTCTGAGACACTGAACACATTACCAGTGGTTCTAGAATGTTTTGTTTGCATAGATAGTACTCTGATTGTTCAAACTTGCAGAAGGAACATGGGATTGACCAGATTGCTTTTTCACAATTTCGATGTTTCTTCATTTTTTGACAATTCTACCCATTTGTTGCATTGTATCTATTCACGTCTTTCAACTGTTATAGTTTCATCCTACAGTACTCACTGGTATCCCAACTTAAAATAACTCATGAAAATGTTCCAATGCTGTCTTAAGTACAAAGAAACATGACCATTGCAAGCATTTTAAACAAAAATATTGCTCAACCAATTTCAAAAGCCGATACCCATTGAGTGCAAAAACCTTGCCACTAAGGGGAGGTAATTGTTGAGTGAGAGATTTTAGGTACCTCATGCATAACAAAGCCTATATCTACTCAAAATGTGCTTTGGTACATCATGCATTACTATTTCAAATCATAATTCTAGATAATACATGCATGATCTCTTTTCATAGATTAAACAGCTATAAACAATTAGATTCTGCAAACTGTCTTTAAACCCAGTTCGTCACTTTGACCTTATGTCGAACTTTACTTTACAGACGACCTGATTTAAGTACAATGTATACTATAAGTATGTGAATGCTTCAGAAAGTAAACGCAGATCATTTCTTTGAAAAGTGAACTTGAAATTCAGTATTGAATTATTAAGAGATTGAGGACTTTATTCCAAATATGAAAATGAGAAATGAGCGCTTCTATCAGGACGTCTTTGAAACAGAAAATAAAATTGGGTGATGCATTAGAACTATACAATTGTAACACTTTTTAATTTTCTTTAAAGGTCACAAATTTGTGAGTAATTGCTGCGGTCGAATCATACACATTTGAATTTTGAAATGTCAAAACTTCTATTATATGTAAATCAAATTGGCGGTTATATAGTATTTGTCCGTATAAAACCAGTCACAATAGAACGCTGTACGTTCGTGATAAAGGATTACGCTGTAGTAATTTGACTCACTATTCCCTCAACTTATCCGCTTATTCCAGTTATATGATATAATCGATTATTCAATTTAAATATTTCCTTTGATTTTTAGGCCATTATGTAGAGATTACGCAATGCAATTATCCTCCCATTCTAAGATTTTTAAGAGACACACGGTAATTGTGTAAATTACGTTTTCACTTAGGATATTTCTGAATATCATATTTTAGTTCATGTATGACAAAAGTGCAATCTTTATTTTATTTACATAAGCTATTATATGTAGGAAAACAATAAAAGAAGTATAATCTTGTTATTTCAATATTTCAGTTATAATTTCAAAACTATCTTAATACGATTAGTTTTGAAAATAGTCAAAAATTCAGAAATATTAAGATTCATGAATAGTTGTAAAAATAACAACTCTCTTTAGTAATCATTCATTTTATTATATTATTATGTAATGGTTCACATGCGTAAAAAAATGATTATATGCGAAAACATGACAACGGGGACAGATCGAGGCTGGGTGAATCAGTTAACCCGGTTTTAGCTCTTGAGTGGCGTGTTTGGCTACTGGCCGTCCACAGGCGGCGTTCCTTGATGTCACATCCTGTCTTTATTTGTATTGTGTTTATCCACTCCTTATACTAACTATATTTATTCTGCTAAAACTACTGTTGGTTATCTTTTTTTGTTTATCTTTAATGAATTTTAATACTGTCAAGTGTCCCTTAAAGATTATACATTGCAGATCCTTAGATGAGAATGAAAATAAGCTTTGTAAGATCATTTCAAACAATGAGACGTAACAGTAAGAGTAATTTACGATTCAAAATGCGTCGTGTAATGAAAACATCATGCATGATTATATGCTTTCTGCTTAATTTATTTCCACTTAAGTCAATTAATGACATGGCAAGATTTAGCCATAACAGTATTACATACGCATTGGCTAATCTTTTTAATCAAAACTACTGGCGTTATTATGCCTCGATATCGTAGCCTTTTATTATAATAAGTAAAACTGAGTACGTGATAGATATCATTCATGAAGTGTGACACGTGTCTCGTTACATTTTTTTCTGGCAAATGTCTCACTCCAATTCAATCCATACAAATATACATACACATGTGGAGAGAGACGCCTGTTTTCAGTATTGTCTTTCAATGAAAGAATGTTTCTAAACATGCCTCGAATTACAATAATTATTCTTATTTTAGGCATATGTCTAAAGTTCATCATTGTTAACTGTTACTGGTTCTATTATCATCATTTTTACCGAATAATCAATGTTGTTCAATTGTTCTATTTCACAATTATCCAAACCACTGCACATACATTTATACAAATGTATTGCATAAACACCTTCACAAATATTTCATTTTAGCATTATTCCTGTCATTGCACACAATTTTTCCAAATGTTTATTTTGTCGTATCACTGGACAAACATTTCTCCCAAGTTTCTGGTCACAATTTTTTCTAACACTGCACAAACGTTTCTCATTAATGTCTGGTTTCACTATTGTTCGCCCATTGGGCAGACATTTTTCAAATTGTCTTGTTACGTCTAAGACAACAACTAATTGTGTACTGTTCTGCATATAGAGAAATGCACTTCTGGAACAATGGATACATTACCAATGGTTCTAAAAGTGCCGTGTTCCCACAGATAGCCCTCTAATGGTCTAAATATGCAGAAAAAAACATGGAGTTGACCAGATGGTTTTTTCACAATTTTGATGGTTTGATGGCACCCTTTCATTTTTGACAATTCTGCCCATTTGTTGCAGTGTATAACTTCGCATCTTTATAGCTTCATCAAGCAGTTCCCAATGTCATCCAAACTTGGCAGAAATCATGAAAATGTTCCAATGTTTCCATATGCGCAATAATATGACATTTTATGCATTTTCAACAAGAAAATTGCCCAGCCGCTTAACACAGCTCTAATTTCTTGGGCGTAAGAATCTTGCTATCGTCATGTAAAAGAGGTAATTCTTTGATGAGACCTATAACAATCACAGCACAAAATTTCTTGTATCCTGAATACCAGGTTCACGAAGCCCAAATATCGGCCCTGTAAATTGCATTTCTTTTAAGTATCATTTTAGCAAAGCTGTGTGTATAACTATGTATTTCTTAAAATAGCGGATCGAGCCTTTAACTATTGTCTACATTTTTGACATTCTGTAACTGTTGTTTTCCAACAGTTCCGCCGCCAATGTTAGGAAGCGATATGCGCATCAATTA
This sequence comes from Panopea generosa, assembly GCA_029582155.1. NCBI lineage: Eukaryota > Metazoa > Mollusca > Bivalvia > Adapedonta > Hiatellidae > Panopea > Panopea generosa. The sequence goes on from CM055900.1 coordinate 41,398,112, forward strand.
CCGTCCGTCGCCGTTCCGAACGGACTCGTGGTTACCCGTTTCGTGCCTAATGTGTTAACCGGAAAAAGACGACGATTGATGTGTAAACAAACACCAGTTCTCAATTATGAAAAGTAATGCATCTTTGATTGAGATATAGAAATGTGAGTGCGTCCGTGCGGCTATGTGCTCGTGCAAACGTGCGTCCCCTGCTGTCCTCAAGATATCTCCTTCAGTTGTGATTGGAATTTTAAATAACTTGGCACAATTGTTCACTCGGACAAGACGATGTGTCATGCAAATGACTTGGGTCTGTTCGTCAAATATCAGATCATAACTCAAGGTCAAGTGTTTGGAAATCCAATATATACACTGTGTTTCCTCTGGTCCGGATCGTATGTTCTTTAGTGTTGATCGGAATTTTAAATAACTTGGCACAAATGTTCACTAGGACAAGACGATGTGTCATGCAAATGACTTGGGTCTGTTCGTCAAAGGTCAAGGTCATTGCTCAAAGTCAAGTGTTTGAAAATCCAATGTATACACTGTTTTTCGTCCTGTCCGGACAGTATCTTCTTCAGTTGTGATTAAACTTTTAAATTACTTGGCACAAATGTTCACTAGGTCCAAACAATATGTCATGCGACTGACTGTGGTCTGTTCGTCAGAGGTCAAGGTCACAGCTCCGTCCGTCTGCTGCTATCCGGACCTTATCTTCTTTAGTTGTTATTGGACTTTTATTTATATATTTGTTGGTATACTTTCTCAGATCTTAATTAAGCATGAAATTTATGAACTGAAATAGTAAACTAGACTGACATCATTAACAAAATTCGATCGTTGCGGAAAATAATGAACCTTTAATGATATTTAGTTAAGCTTAAAACGTAATGTTGAATTACAGAATTTACTTTTTGTAAAAGAATAAGGTATAATTAAAATAAAAAAAAAACAACATATTTTGCAAAAATGAAATAATGCTATTTTATTGCATTATACATTGCCATTTTAGAATACGTGAACCTTGTCTTTTCTCCAATATTCATTTTCACATTTTTACCTATTTCTCACAAAAAAATCCATGTGTCGTGTTTAGCTTTTATCTGTTCAATTTTCCTATCACATATTTTTTGCGTCTTGTGTAATCATTTTACCTATCAGTGCATAAAAAAAGTTCACCTTTGTCCGAGTTTCCGGTTTCAACATTTTCTATCAAACTCAACTGTTTTTCTTCGTTTATTTTGCATAAATATGTCGTCATGTGTTTGATTTCAACATTCTTGCACTGCACAAACATTTCTTACACGTGTCTTATTTCACTAGTATTCAAACTACTTCACAACATAGCATAGTCTTCATGTGTTTGATTTCAAACTTATGTCTAGAATTGTACAAAAAATTCTGACAAATGTCTTGTTTCGCCAGCATTCATATCGCTGCACAATGTTTTCACATATAACATTGCAAAAAGTTTTTCCAAACAAGTGTTAATATATTTCCACCAAGAAATTGATTTATCCAATATTCCTTCTGCATATCGTTATATAAACATTTATTGCACGTGTTTGGATTCATAACTATTCTTATTATTGAACCATCAACTTTAGACATCTATCTGGTTTTAAAGTTATTCACATCAATGCACAAATATTTTTCAAAGTGTTAAGTTTCTCCTTTATATACCACAAAACAAGCATTTAATAAAGCATATTCTATTATCATTTTTTCAAACATTTTTCAAGTATCTTGTTTTAACATTATTTATATCATTGCAAATGTAGTTCTCAAAGTGTCTTGTTTCATCTTTCATTGACCAAAGGACAACCATTTCTTTAAGGTCTCATTTTAGCTTTAATGCTACCATGGCACAAATATGTCTTCAAGTGTCTTGTTTCACGATTATTGCTATCATTGTACAAATTATGTTTCAAGTGCCTCATTTCACCGTTATTCTACCACAGGACAAACATTTCTCAAAGTGCTTCGTTTAATCTGTATTTCTACAACAGTATATCAAATATAAATTCAATTGACTAGTTAAACATTATTCTTTTATAGCACAAATTTTTCTCCAAATGTTTCGTTTCACCTTTATATATACCACTGGATAAATCTTCTCCAAATTAACTTGTTTTACCATTACTTGTATCATAGCACACATTTTTTTCCATATCTTTCGTATCAACATTCGTTTCTTCGATAGGCCAAGTAGTTCCGCAAGTATCTTTTTTACCATTATTTCTATCATTTAACAATTCCAAGTGTCTTGTTTATTTCACCTTTATTTCTACCAAAACGTTGACACTTCTTCGAGTATCTTGTTCTACCATTATTTTTATCAATAGTTTTGCAAGTGTTTAGTTTCTGAGGAATCCACTGTGTGCAATTGACTGAAAAACATTCTTACGTTTCGATCAAATAGTGAAATATTAAAAAGGGAAAATACTCTGAAAAAAAGGACAATTCATCACTCGGGTATAATCTCTTTCAATAACCTCACGGGTTTAGTAAACTAGTCTAATAGCTTGGTATTTTGCATAATGTTGTGTATAACTGTAGTGTAATTTCTGATTAATAAACCATTACTGTAAATCCAAGTATGCAAATATCCTAAATGATATTAATTTGATAGTATCCCCAGTTGAATACAAAAGCCGTGGTATGCAAGAGACATCATCATTAACCTGTTCAACTGTGTTAATGGATTGAGGTGAATAATGAAAGGTGATGGTCAATATGTCAATGTCTTTCCATCTGGGGATGTTTCCATTAATATAACATGCCCTTGTGTAAACATCATAATTCCACTTCGAAATTTGCAAGAAGAAACAGCTACCTTAGTAAACATCGCTATTGCACATATTCGCTGCTATTAAAAATGTAATAAGTGTGAATTGGATATGTAACTGTGATGTTGAACAATGAAGTACATAGGGAACAAAAGTAAACTGTATTTATTTAATATCGATAACGTAGCATATTTTATATTGTAAGTCATCCTTTAGGACAAGTATAATTGTTATGAGCACTTAGGTGAGAACCGCCACCGGTGCTTTTACGCAACTATCGATCCGGCGTTGTGCTGGTGACATTCGAGTGCGCTCCAGACAACCGAAATAGCTATGATATAAATAGAAGTACGATCTTACATTTCAAACTAATATGACATATGTATTTTATCATGCTTATAACTCATTTACAAAATTAATGATATAAAATGTTTAAAGGGAATATATCAGGAGAAAATGCTATAAATGTCTTTAAAAATAAAATTATGTTTTAAATTGATAAAATAAACATCTTATCATCATTAATAAATATAAACCGGATAGTTTACTTTGTCAAATCCACCAAAACGTGACAGGATCAATATGTAAATTCGAGTGGTGAACTTGAAACGAAATCCCCATTCTAAAAATAGACAGCACTTAAATACTGTTTGACGACCTTCGTATCGTCATTCGGATCCGGTATAACGAATCTAATTGAAATCAAAAATAAATCACGCGACTCATTTGATACATCACAAATTATGTTGTTATTTTAAGCGGGAAATCTATTTTTGTCTAACCTAGGCGCGTAGCCTAAGTAAGGAAAGCCCTTTTCAATATATTATTTTGACATGTTTAAATAAATATCCTTTTGGCAATACGAGGTCAGTGCGTATATATGAGCATGGTATATTGAAAACAAATTTAGCCAATTCCCAATTCAAAGGTCGTAGTGGTGTGCAAACATGACAAATATGTATGTCGGTCGGATAAAAGCCAATAAAGCTTTTGTTCTGTGGCGGTACAAATTAGATATTAATTAACAACATATTTTACGTGATATTGTGTGTTGTATATATGTTATTATGACGATGTATTTATGTACAAGTCTGAAATAAAATATTTGTTCTGTTCTGTGTTGTTTTCATGAAATTTGCTTGTTAATGTAAGGTAAAACAAATAACGTACTAAATCAATTTAAGATTGAACTGCAACTGAAGTTCCATGTTGTTTATATCGCGGTTTTACTAAATCAATTTAGGATTGAACTGCAACTGAAGTTCCATGTTGTTTATATCGCGGTTTTACAAATTTGCTTGTTAAAGTAAGGTAAAACAAATAACGTACTAAATCAATTTAAGCTTGAACTGCAACTGAAGTTCCATGTTGTTTATATTGTGGTTTTACAAATTTGCTTGTTAAAGTAAGGTAAAACAAATAACGTACTAAATCAATTTAAGCTTGAACTGCAACTGAAGTTCCATGTTATTTATATCGCGGTTTTACAAATTTGCTTGTTAAAGTCAGGTAAAACAAATAACGTACTAAATCAATTTAAGCTTGAACTGCAACTGAAGTTCCATGTTGTTTATATCGCGGTTTTACAAATTTGATTGTTAAAGTAAGGTAAAACAAATAACGTACTAAATCAATTTAAGCTTGAACTGCAACTGAAGTTCCATGTTGTTTATATCGCGGTTTTACAAATTTGCTTGTTAAAGTAAGGTAAAACAAATAACGTACTTAATCAATTTAAGATTGAACAGCAACTGAAGTTCTATGTTATTTATATTGCGGTTTTACAAATTTGCTTGTTAAAGTAAGGTAAAACAAATAACGTACTAAATCAATTTAAGATTGAACAGTAACTGAAGTTCCATGTTGTTTATATCGCGGTTTTACAAATTTGCTTGTTAAAGAAAGGTAAAACAAATAACGTACTAAATCAATTTAAGATTGGACAGCAACTGAAGTTCCATGTTATTTATATCGCGGTTTTACAAAGGATATCCATTAGCATCTATAATGATTAAGAATGACAACGCCCCATTTAAAATGAATGTACACGCAATGATAGGAAACTCTTATGTTGTTTTAAAATTAAGATACTGTATGCTTACACGACAGCAGGTATAGACGCAGATCAATAACCAACAGAGGCTTGCTAAAACTGTTTACTGTGAAGATCATATGTGGAGACGGTTATGCTGGGAAGGAGGCGTAACGAGAAGTTGGAAGTTTTATATTCGTATTTCGCTTTTTAAATTTTAGGTGTATATCTCTTCAATTTTGTAAGCAAAGAAGGTTATGGCCTTTGTAAGTGTAAAATTTAATACCGAAAGAAAAACAATGAATAAAGGAATACCGTCAGTCTGTACTGCACCCAGAGTTGACGATGAGACTAAACTAAATAAATAATAAACTAAATAATATTTTCAAAACTACCGTAGAAGTGAATTGCAAGTTGTCTCATATACAAGCTACAGACCGAGCTGCGTTCGATTAAATGACCTAAGGAGTGAGCGATTAGTGACACTGAGGAAGAGCAATCGGTCAGTCTACCACAAATACCAAGCAGAGACGTTTGAATGTATCATTTCTTTATGACCGTTATTATTTTATTCATGGCATAACTCCTTCAGTGAACCCACGTTATGTAGAATTGTATCGTTCATTCTCAATGTCCCATGAACGTGTATTCACGAACCGTCATTTTCAGCTTTGTGTACAATTTACGATACTGCTACTGAGATATTAAGATAGGGTATGATTTATCTGGTTAACTGAATCTGAGCTGAACAGATTTAACAACTGAACATTTCAACTGAATTACTGCGGTAGATATTACCACAATAGTTCAGTTTGACTGTTCAGTTGACGCGGGAATACGAGTTAAGCGTTCAATAATCGACTTAACCATGCAGGGGGCAATAATGTATTCAGTGTTCGAAGTGTTGGTTAATTTCAGGTTAAATTATATTTTTGTAAATATTATTGAAACACACCAAAATGACATGTCGACCGATATTTCGCATTTGTATATATGTATATATATATATGACCATGCAGAAAATGATATTCTATCAAAGGTTTTAGAGTGTAATGCCTGAAACTTGGCAGCATTATTGGAAAGATATACTAATTTAAGAGGTCATTATATTACATGTAAAACAATTTAAAGGTTTAGTGGCTATTAAATCATTTAATCATTAATCATTAAATCCCATCTAGAGGTCAATAAGAACATTTATTCTTACAAACACAAAACTTTTATAAACTACCACATTAATTCAACGTTGCATTTTAATTTCAATGAATAGAATATTTTTCATTAAGATTAAGCGGCGATCGATTCACAAGTAGTCTTTGAAATGATTTTAATTGATGTAATTCACGTTTTGAGAGATCCGCTCGTTGCTTGTTACATATTCTTGAAATACATGTAAAACATTCATCATTTGGTCCTTGGATAAGTGTCAGTCGGTGCATTTTAACGTTATCAATCAGTAACTGAAATAAGATATGTTAAGGGAGATAATTGTGATAATGATTGTTAGAGAAATAAGTACAGAGTTACCGCAAGAAATGAACGACGCTTAATATAAATTGTAAATGATGGTTTAAAGATGTTTTACCATATCTTAGATATTAGCTTTTATTGCATGCTATCTTCATACATTTTTTTTATATTGCATAGATCTCTAAATTCGTGAATTGTAACAATAAACTATTCTATTTAGACCATTTCATTTGTTTTCAGTTAAAATGTTATTTTTGTGGGAAGTTATTAGAGACAAAAAATCGCATGCTCTGATCAAAGTAGATACTGTTTTCAAATGGTTTGTTCGGATGTGAACAGTAAGCATGTTTCATATATTCTATGTAAGTAGATTCAGAATATACTTGAAAGACGGTATTAAATACAAAAGAATCGTGTTTATAGCATCAAAAACTTAGACTCTATGAGTTGCATGACTCCATAGATAAGTACCATTGCAGTGGACAATATTACTCATCAGTCTAATCCTTTCATATAAGACGCACTACTCATCTACTCAGAATACTGTCTCAAGTAGACACCGTCGCGATATGACTGAAAAAATTATTGAAAGCGACGCTAAACACCATACAACAACTCATATATTGGTAAAAAGCGAAATATAGAAACTCTAATATTTATTTGAAACAAAGAGTACAAAGATGCCATTTGTTATAAAATAGGAAACTCTTTTTATCTTTTTTTCTTTCTCTAATAGTTAATAATAAAACAATAAGTTTCGATTGGAGTCACGTGCTTTTCGTTTATGCACGAAACCTATTTGTGTAAAAATTGGCATGTTATTTATTAGAATTATGAAAGCTTTCAAAAACAAGTTATAATAATAACATATGGATTTTTTTTATTTACGCTTCTTCTGCGACAATAAAGCATTGAGAAACAAATTAGAATCCAGTCTAAGCTTCTAGCAGTCAGAGGGCTTTGCTTTTCAAAGTTTAACTTTTGTTTGAATTTATTTCTTTCATCACATGTTATGTGGAATTTCTCTTATGTATTCAGAATTCAGACGAAAATGCTAAAAGGGGACTAGACATCAAGACAGACTCTAGGTGCACAAATAGATTACATTCTTATATAACGCCTTATTTACATAAAATTGAATGGAAGAGTTCTGGTGAACTGGAACGCTGCATTTGCATAATGCCGCACAGAACGGTACAATAACCAGTGGTTTAATAAGTATTTGTTAAATGAGTTTTTAACAATATAGAAAACATACGAAGTCATATTCCGTAATAAACACTAATGCGCAACCTGACAAAAAAACACTCAAATGAAATAGTCTGCAATATAAAGTCCACAAAATACAATATAATATGATACACTGACGGCAGCTGTAGAGTATGGCCAATATTGCTAAAATAGAAGGCGAATACGTTATTAACAACATGGGTTTACAATTTTGCATGGAAAAAACATTTTTCGATAACGTATCCATGGAAACATATTGTGAATGTATCGCTGGCAAATACATTACGTTTATAGAATAGAAACTGTTACACATAATTAGATTTCTTGTGTAACCCGTTTAATGCAATGGTTATTAACTTTAATTCCAATCTTGTACATGATATTCACTTGTGTGCTTTATATTATGTGATGTATACTATATCTTATATTAAATCTATTTTCTAGGTTAAGATATGCTTCAAGAAACATTATGATAAGAATATATATATCGGTTGACATATTGACCGAGCCTTGGACTCTTTACTCTTCGGTCGTATGTTCGATCCTAACAAGAGACATTCAGTCCTTAAAAAGCCATATTCTGTTTCTCAGTGTATAATATAACCTCAAGATCAATATGATAAGGTGTGAGCACAAGATCTATGTAAATTGGTGAGATATGGCAAGACTTTATCATTAGATTCGATTAGTAACTATATAACAAAACACGTTAGTGCCAATTAATAAAACTTCTGCAAACAATAACAATGCGCGAATATCAATCTTGTTATGGTCGAGCAGTTAGACACAATTAAGGCTGTTCACGGCGTTTCCATCAGATTTATTTACATGTTGCGTAAATTATCAAAAATCTGTACTCTTATACTTACTCTCCCAAGACAGCGGACAATTTCCTCTTCGTTTAAATCACAATATGACATAGTTATATACGAACAAAGCAAAGGAGAGTATCTTATATTATGAAGTATCAACTTTCATTTTATTTTTATTTATTGTTTTAATACATTTTTTTCACAATACAATTATAGTAGTTTTGTTTTATTGATTTTTAATGGGATTTAACGCCATTTTCAACACATTTAAGGTTATATATGACATATCCAGTTTTACTGGTGGAGGAAGACATCAGACTGAGTCAGACTGAGTAGAACCACCTTCCTACTGCAAGTAACTGGCAATCTTTCTCGCATAAAGTTTTTGGAGCGAGCAGGACTCGAACTTAGCGTTGAGAGGTATGTAACCTCGAGACGGCGCCTTAGACCACTCGGTCACAGAGGACCTTTTTTTATTGATATATATATTATGAGGTTATGTGTTTAAAAAAATCGTTGAAAGAATGTTCGGATTTTCCGTACTTCCCCCATTTTGTAATCTCCTCGTCCCCTGAGCATTTCATTAAAGGCACAACCGCCACATTTACTTGTATGTGCAGAACAGAACGGAATTTGAATGTGAATATGCACACCTTTATTTACATTCATATATGTTGTAACTTAAATCATCAATGCCAAATATATGTACTTGATATGAATGTAACATATATCTAAATTTACCTGTGACTCGGCAAATAACACGAGTTTTGAAAAAAGAATGCGTTTTCTTTATTAAATACTGTTTTAGTTACTGTATGTAAATGTTGACTGATGTGTAATCTACATAAATTACATACATTTATTTCTGTCCCCTGGATAAATCCTCATATATATGTTAAACAAAATGAATCATGTTGTTACCTTTGTGTAGCCTAATATTATTAAAAGTAAATGATGTTGGTGGTGGTGGTAGAGTTGTTGTTGTTGTTGTTGTTGTTGTTGTTGTTGTTGTTGTTGTTGTTGTTGTTGTTGTTGTTGTTGTTGTTGTTGTTGTTGTTGTTGTTGTTGTTGTTGTTGTTGTTGTTGTTGTTGTTGTTGTTGTTGTTGTTGTTGTTGTTGTTGTTGTTGTTGTTGTTGTTGTTGTTGTTGTTGTTGTTGTTGTTGTTGTTGTTGTTGTTGTTGTTGTTGTTGTTGTTGTTGTTGTTGTTGTCAATTATTTTGTATTAATATTGATTATTTTACATGGCGGAAAGAAGGCGAATATTGTCCAAAATACGTAGCACCAGGGAGCGCTGTTAACGACAAACTGCGCCACTATATTTAAATATTAAAAAAAGCAAAGCGATCAATTAAATCATATTCAAACTTCTAGTGCAGTTGACCATTCTGAGGATTAACAGTAACAGAAACATAAAGTATTGCACGACAACAACACTCCTTTTTTTTTTGCATTTTGATGAACTATTATGAGCTCTTCTTGCGTGTCTGTTTTATTACCAATATGCCCTCTCACATATTAAATGCTGACTAAATGATGAAATAAAATCTTCTTGAAGAATGAAGTATTACAAATATCTTAGAAAAGCTTCATATAATATTTTATTTGATATCAGGTTGTGACACCTAATATAGATAAGCATTGTCACGAGCAACCACATGCAGTGCTTCGATCAATACATATTAACAATTTCTCATAAAATGCTGACATCATTTGAACATCTGATTGTATAGCCAACGCCCTAGATTTAAACTCCAGACTATCATTCTGCTGTCGGTATATATATCGACCAGCGAATGGCGGATATAGTATAACTACAATAACCTTTAACTATTAAATATTCATTGCAAGTTTAATCTCCCATCCGGTAATTTCGTTATCTGGACACGATATACGTATTTTAGACGATTATAAATTAACTGCTAGATTATCATCCATTCTTTTTCTTAAAAACGAGGCAGGATTTTTTTTTTTAATATTTTTTTTTTTTTGTTTTTTTTGGGGGGGGGATAAAAAGGGTCAGGGCGGCATGAAAATCACGGGGCGGGCGGGGATGATAATCTAGCAATTAATTTATTATGGCCTTAGCATATCAGTGTTAATTTAATAGCTAAGTAGTGTGTTTGATGTGGAATTAAAAAAACACCACTTGTACATTTAATTTTTTTATCTTATTTTATTTGCGATTGTACTAGTAATCGAAGGCTAGTTGTAAGTGACTCATAATTGGCACTATCAGCAATGATATCCGGCCCCGAGATTATAAAATATTTTTCATACTCAACTCAAATTTGTACTCAAAACACAATTTTTAGTAGTCACATACAAACCCAATTTAAAGCGCAAACTCTTGACTAGTTTTCGAATTTTAGAGTTTTTATGCAGATTTTAGGTAGAAAATTATATGTATTTACATATTTTGTTATAGTGAGCTGAGTCATCTTTGAGTGGAGCATGAAATTTTTAGTTGAGCATGGAAAAAATATTTATAACCTCGGACCGTGATGGCTTTTTCATACGGTCATCATTGCAAAGCTGAATGATATATGGCATTCGGCAATTTTAAAAAGTTGTTACTTGACACCATTTCTGGTGTAAACATGCAATCATTTAAAATACTCCAGTAAGTATGTGGACCATTAATTCCACTGCTATCTTAAAAAAAAGGGCAAAGCTATGCTAAATTGTTGAAACTTAGTTTTCTTAGATTTGTGTTTATATAAGAAAGAAATACTGCATGTATTTTAGTTCTAGCAACATGTGTATCAGTACGAAAAGGGACACTTCAAAGAAAATATTATTTGGAGTTTTACTCGTATTTTGAAAACTAGCGTAACATACATATATGTGTGTTGTGTATATAAAAGTCCTCCGTGGTCGACTGACGCTGTCCCAAAATCATTTTCCTCTCACAGCTTAGGTCGAGGGTTCGAGTCTTGCTTATTTTGATAAGTTTGCCTGTTACTGTTTGAAGGTCTTCCTCCACCAGTGAAATTAGATATGCCATAGTTGTATAACCTAATATTTGTTAATATAAATTATAGTTTCAGCTTATGCTTAAATTTGTGGTTAATAGCCATATATGGTATACGTTCACCTATGTTCAGATTGATTTGATAAGTTGACCGCAGTAAACTGTGTTCCAACATTATCGTGTCCTTTTAATCCTAGACTTTGGTGTGGCTTGGTTGCTTTGCCGTGTTAATGATCTAAGGCCATTCTATTTACTCATGAATTAATATTTTTATTTCATGGTTCGTGTATATGTTCGTGTCAGTTAAGCTGCTTTCCTTCTAGTAATATTCTGTGTGTTGACATAGCACAAACCCCTACTTCTTAAGTCATGATTAATGACCCGTTTGTCATTTACACATTTATAATGTTAAACAAGTATTCAATATCTAAACTAACAAGAATTTATGGTTACAATAAGTCTTCCAGTTGTCCAACTACTTTATTTATTCATTCATTCATTAATTCATTCATTCAGTTATTCATTCAAGAGTATTTCCTTTTATAAATTTTCGAATCCTCGCCCGGCAACATTCTCTGTGATGACTGATATACGATATTGTGTCTCATTATCATTTGTCTCTCACCGTTGATTCAAGTTTGACAGTTATGAGTTACTTGCGGAGCTGGGGTGTGCTCGAGTACTGGTTAACCTTTCAGATCTCAGAAACAGTGGTTAGGTTAACTGATTGTCTGTTAGCCCGTGATGGCATAAAGATGGTGCGTGTTGACTAGTTTAAGTTTTCTTAAAAGACAGTGCAGTGAGACCACTAAGTCCTCAAATACCCTTAAATAAATCCATGTTAAAGATGTCATTCTTTATATATGTTTTATAACAATAATACTACATGTATGCTAGATGTTGCTCTAACAATTGCTTCAAGAAATCATAGGCCATATGGACAATTTTGAAAAGATTACAAACCAAACTCAAAGGATGTTTTAGCACCAGAATTGCATAACCATCCGAACAACTCTGTAGTGTGACGTCTCGTGTTATGACGCATTAATTTATAAATACTATGGTATCCTTGCGCTTCTATAAAAAATAAACTTGAATAAAAATATTAAAAAAATAAGATACTTATACTATCAAACAGCTATTCGCTGATTTTTTTTTTTTACTGAACCAGTCAAACTAAGAAATATGATAGAACAGTAAACACTTTAATACCAATTTGTAGTCACGCATATCTATTGTCTTATGACATTTTCTGGTATTTACTATACATAATTGGCTCGAGTGAAAGTCAAGCACTAATATTAGTTGTGGTCAAACCATCTTGCTTATATGTATGTATGTATATATAAAATTACTCTATACTGTTTTGTTATTTAATTGTATTGGTATAAAGAAGCACACTTTAAAATGATTATTTGATATGCAAGCAATGGTCAATTTTGTTAATTTATTTAAATACTCCATAGGCGCTGCTACCGACTGTGTCAAATCAGTAACTACTATTGTCATGACTTCTGTAGTTTTATATTTAACTGGGATTGAACTTACGACATCGTCGATGAGAGGTAAATGACCGTTAGACAACATCGCTGTATATATTACTTGACCACGGAGGACTCGCGGAGCAAACGTATATGCGTTTGGGACTTTCAAAACATTTATTAAGAACATCAATAGATTTGTATAGTTTGTATATATATAATAACACGTTGCTTCTAATGGCAAGAATGTGAGGAAATTACCATCTTGATAACCCTACCTTTCTAACATAACTTTTCGTCGATTTCTGTCATATCTTTTTGATTTCTTGTCTCACCTTTTGTCTTTTTATTTTACTTAACAGTCTACTACTAACAATTTGTCTATACAGGGTACCAACGTAAGGAATTACGGTATAGAGTTCAAAACACAGTTCATATAAAATTAGTCAATGTGTGTATTTGTAAACTATGTGCAGCTGAAGACACTGGCCATATGATTGTTCTCTGGCAATTTTTTATATTAACGCTAACGTTGTAAGTTTGATTTTTATTTCATATAAGGGGATGGCAGAGTACACAATGTTGTACGTATTTATGACTAAACCTTGTTTTGTCTTGCACGTCCTTTATATGAAAACCAAAAAGACACATTTATTCCAGAACTACTACATGCCTGATTACAATATCATTTAACACATGCCTCAATATCAGTTGATCAGTTGGAAAGCTAGAGCTATTATTCCCTTTAAATCACAAAATGTGATTTTATATAACTGATAATTTCAGTACATGGCATTGAGTTTGTCCTTGCATTATAATAAGTACAAAATAAATAGTACAAAATTGCCTAAAATGTTGGCTATATGTTATTGTCGTCCAACATCGTATATATATCATATTGAACGAAAACATTCCAAATTGTCCAGTAAGTTAGATAAGTTTTGTAACAATTCAAATATGTTATGTAATTGTGTGTGTCGTGTTATATAAGCATCAATTCGTGACAGAGTGTCACTAAGTAACTTACAGCCATGTCTAATTAACCAGGTGTCATGTCAGTGGTATGCAATTACTCTAGTTTACTTTGACAGGTGTTTGTTTTTGACGTCATTTTCACACGACACTGTTATCCAAATATACATATCCAGTTGTATTGGTAGGGTAAGATCTTTTCCTTAATCTCAGAAGAACGACAGCTTGTCATGCTTTTCCGCGGAACGCTTTTGGACCGTTTGGGGTTGATTACACGAACCCAGCGGCGAGAGTTATTGGACGAAAGCACGGAAGGTCCTTATTATTGTTAGTAATATGTAAGGTAAAGAGAGTGTACTCGACAATAGCTTTCGATGGTATTTTGTGTTATAGTATGTATCATGCTAATTAATTTACTTAATGCAATATAAATTGTAACAACTGTCTGAAATCTCCTGTGATTTCATTGCTGGTGATCTTTGATTAGCGGGTATTAAAATCCGCGTTTTTCTGTTCTACATGTTACTATGTCATTTGTTTACAATGGCGAACGTCACCGTTAACTGTATTTAAATAAATAACCAAATATTGATATCGATTGAATTTACTAGTTGTTTTTTATTAAATGTAATATGTAGAGATGTATTAATATTTTGAACAGTTTATCGATTAGTTTGATTTTACCAGGAACTATTTTATAGCGCATCACTTGCTCATATACGTCATTCGGTTAAATTGGAACAGTAGTCGCTTGAGTACTTGGTTTAGCGAACGAATTTAACGAATAAATTCTAAACATATATGTGCGTTAGAATAGGGAGCAGTTATTGAATTAGGAAAGTTGATATTTAATTGTCGCAAAAATGTTTAAACAGCACTACCTTCAAACTAATCTTATACTTAGCCCTATAGTGTATCGTACTAGATGTACTCATTAAACTAATAACTGTCATTAATCTATATTCGAAATTGAGCGTCTCCGATCATTAAGCCAAGTTGAATCGCATTATGCTATGAATTATAATGATGTTAATATATTCTTATTATCGATTAACTAACCGTTACAGAAGTGTTATAAACCCATGATATATATGTGTATATTAACCTGGTGTAATATCACTACCGATCTATTGCTCGATGCTCTCCGTAAAACTCGGCCTTTGTACGTAAAATGACAAGCTCATTTTCTACTTGCCGAAACATATAATTGAAGTCAATTAGTCATGCTGTACGATAAATGATGGAACGTTTATGTAAAACATGTTACTTACAGAATCTTAGAAAACTGATGCTTTATTCCCCTTATAGAAATTGCCTAAACTGGAATATGTAATAGTTTGATGAGTAATGTGGAAAAGGAATCTTACATTTGTGCTCGCATAAAATTTTTGCTTAATAAGTTCAATTATAAATCATCACTTGTGTAAAACACTCTTTACAATGCTAAAACTGTTCAATATGTAATTTTAATATTCAACAATTGCAACTCAATGAGCGTTGTTGCATTATGGCAAGCAAAAGCAAATACGACACGCTGCTACTAGTATTGACATAATTAATATTTTACAAAGCTTCTGGCACAGAACAAACGAGCGAGTTACAACAAGTAAAGAATATTCTGAATAACGGCGCAAAACACTTTCAAGAATATACACTCTCGCATTGACGTTTAATGCATAGTCTGTGGAACGAGCCCAGCTCTTTCGATTGAGTCTGTTAATAAGCAATTGTAACGAGCACGTTGATTGATCAATTGCTTCAGGGAAAGTTTGCATGACGTCACAGTTATGAATTGTGGGACAGGCATGTAATACCCTGCTTTATTCATTGGTGATTAACAGACCTGATTCGGGAGATATCAGGCTCTTGTATATACTATTTAAAGCCTGCAATTTCCATTTCAGTTATTCTTCTATATTGCCCCCTTCCTCACGCAAATATTTGGATATACTCGTACATTGGATATCTATTCTTATAGCCTAGACTTTGTATATTTCTGTTGGACATTTTATACTTGCATGTTTCCATTTATCGACAATCTTAGTTTGAGTTATGTAATGTTAACGAGTATTGAACAATACAAGACTGACTTAAACAAGACCTCGCGCACGTAGTTTATAAATAGGTGACACACCAAAGAGTCATATGACACGAATCATGTTTAATAGTTAACTCATTTATGCTGCGAATAATGTACATGTTTCGACTGTAAATAACGGGAATAAAACAATACCGATAAACAACTGCTTTATGTTCCTTTTGCTAATATGAGTAATGTGTGAAACTCGAAATCGTTAATTAGACTAAATGATAATTACATAATTACATAGTCACTTTGATTAATCTAATAAGCAAGCAGCTATATTATAAAGTAAGACCCGACGTTTAACACCAGTTTTAGTATGTCCGTCCAGTCATAGCTACAGTATGTATTATAATGATAATTGCATGTACATGTATAAACTTATAATTGCACTTCTCTACCGCACATGTCAACCAATTTCATTTAAAAAAAATAAAATTTTATAAAAAAATGAGGGAAGGTCATTCATCACATGACCGTTCTGTAACATACTGCCAGTGTATTGTCATTTAACATAAGTATGTCATTTCTGTAACACATTATATCAGTATGTACCACAATATGTACTACATACCCTTTCTGTAACACATTTCATCAGTATGTACCACAATATGTACTACATGTCCTTTCTGTAACTCATTGCATCAGTATGTACCACAATATGTCATATATGTCCTTTCTGTAACACATTTCATCAGTATGTACCACAATATGTATTATATGTCCTTTCTGTAACACATTTTTATCAGCATGTACTACAATATGTGCTATATGTCCTTTCTGTAACACATTTCATCAATATGTACCATAATATGTGCTAAATGTCATTTCTGTAACACATTTCATCAGTATGTACCATAATATGTGCTATATATCCTTTCTGTAACACATTTCATCATTATGTACCGAAATATGTGCTATATATCCTTTCTGTAACACATTTCATCAGCATGTACCAAAATATGTCATATATGTCCTTTCTATAACACATTTCACCAGCATATACAAAATGTCCTTTCTGTAACACAATTGATTGCTATTGTTTTTTATTGCAATTACGGTAATGGCTGGACTGATTTATCTCACACATAGGACCGACAAGTAATAACTCTTAAATAGGACAATCATTACATTTCTACCAACAACATATGTAAGATCGTATATAACTAAATGAATCGATCAAAATATATCATTTATTCATATTCATTTGCAGAAAGATGCAATATTATGTGTGATAGTTTGGAGCTAAACTTGCATCATAATTGATATGAATTTTTGGTAATATAAATTCTATGCAAATTGGTAATGGTCAATTTCAAATTGCAGATGTTTTTGTATAATTTTATACAACCATAAAACATTGCTCCTCTACGGTGTTCCGTAAAGGCCATCGTGCTATCGCTTTGTCAACAAGCATACGCGATGCCACGATAGCACGATGGCACGATGGTGATGGAACGGCAGTATGATAGCACGATAGTGATGACACGATAGCACGATGACGATGACACGATGATGCGATGACATGATGGTGATGGAATGATGGCACGACAGCACGATGACGATGATGCGATATCGTCATCGTGCGTGTCATCACCATCGTGTCATAGTACCATTACCATCGTGTCATCATGTCATGGCGTCATCGTGCCATTGTGCCATCACCATCGTGTCATCGTGTTATCATGGCATCGCCTTCCTGTAAGACATGCGCAAAAAAGTAAATAATAGAAGACATCATGGATTCAAGTATTCGGGGTTAATATGTGTCCGATTAAGCATACCCGGAGATACAAAATGCTTCTGAACACTGAAAAGGAAACTTATATCAGATAAAAAATCATGTGTTTTCTTTTTATATTATAATCACTAAAAGTGAGCTATTTCCGCGTGCAAATATGTTTTTACGTAAATGACAAATCATTGAGAAGGTGCACATTATGATTATAGTCATTTCGGCGGATTCACAAAAAGTTGAACAACAGACAAAATCTTAAATAATAAATAGTTGGTGTATATAATACCGATGCGTGGCATTGTGGTGTGTACAGTTGACACTTTTACTTATACGACTACCATCTATTTTGGGTTGAGTTTTCCTTCTGCTCCTTTTCATTCATATCATTTCATATCGTGTTATATATATTTTTTAAATATGTTTGACTTGGAGGTTGTGGATTCGATTTTTAAAAAGAATCCAACTGAATATGTATTGTTTACACGACAACAGCATATGCTGTATATAAATGCGGGCTATATCACACACACACAGAAAGCCCAGCTCGGTCCGGAACCTCTTTGTGAAAATGTTTGCCGGTTATTTGCGGAAGTAAGGTAGTTCTACTCAGATTGATTTTGAGGTTTTCATCCACCAATAAAACCTGATATGTCATATATACTTTATCAGGTGCTGAAAATGGCGTTAAATCCCATTTTAAAAAATGACACGTAAAGCTCTGTCATCTATAAGTATAAAACATGAAGAGAAATACAGCGACCAAATTGTACTGGAAAGTCATTGTTGTCATCATTTTATTGTTGTACTTTTCATTAGTTACCGTTAGTTTAAATTTCACTTGCGGACATATGGACTCAAACGACACTATAGTTGGAACACTAATCGGATTCAAGTTGCCATGCACGTTATAAATAGTATATCACAATACATTTTGTCACGCAATTCACTTTTTTGTTTCACTACCAAAAATACCCTATTCAACATCATATTATTTACAGTTAAAGTACTCTTGTTTGTAAATGAGTATTAAACCAAAGTTAATTTGGTCACTGTAGAAAATTGTGAAGGTATACACTTTAAATATTAATTAGAACTGAAAGATAAACTAGTTACATGCTACACAACAATTTGGCGCACAAACACACACACCACACACACCACACACACACACACACATACACACACACTCACTCTCTCTCTCTCTCTCTTCTCTCTCTCTCTCTCTCTCTCTCTCTCTCTCTCTATCTCTCTCTCTCTCTCTCTCTGTTACTTTATCTACTATATTAATGACAACGATGAACTTTATAATGAATAAAAATATGCCCTGTTCTGCTCTTTACTAACATGACTGTCTGTTTGTCTATCTGGCTGGCTGGCTGGCTATGTTAAGAAATTATTAGTGAGTACAGACTGCCATTGTCGGGTTGAGTTGAGTTTGTGAGGTTAAAACATTAACTGGGGTTAAAACATTAATCCCACAATGCCATATCTGTACAAAATGCTATTGTGGGGTTAATTCCATTTTTAACGCAATTTTCCTTAATTTTTTTACCAATTTTCCTTTCTTATTACCAACAATAGGACTAGATCTTAAGGTTTGAGACATTTGGATTAGGAAGAAACGAGGTTTTGTTTTGTTTTATGAAATAAAAATATGTCTTTATAAGAGATAAAGACATTACCTCATAACGTCCCTCTCGTAAGAACATCAGTCCGTTCGTCCGCCCATCCATTTGGCGGTTGGTTGGTCAGTCGGTCCATCAACAACTGTGACATGTGATCTACTTCCACAGTTTTCAGGTGACAGACTTAATTCCATGCAGTTTTATTGCCTTTACACTTAGCAAAATTTCTGTGTTAAGTATATTGCAATTCTTGCGGAACTACATCCACATATTTCAGTCAATGCGCTTAACGTGATCTGTGGGTCAAAATTGGTGCATGGGACTTGGCAGAGTCTTGTCACCCAGAGTGTAAGATTTTTCTATTATACAAGAATTCTCATGATGGATTTTTATATTCTGACTCGACACTTGACTTTGTTAATCAACACTCGAATTTCTTACATGACACTCAGCATTGACTTTCAACTCGTCACTCATTTTTTAAACCCAACAGTTAGACCTCCCATTTAAATTCCAACTAAATATATTAAAGAAACACTTGTTTCACATAACTTACTGTTTTATAGGACCTGGAGAAGTCTGCCGTTTTCTCTGTCATTCAAAACTGTTATGTGGGTTCAAAATAAGGAAGAATCATTTATGGTTTTCAACAAAAAATCTACCTCACATATAACAATATTTATTTTGTTTTTGAATTAATGTCATATAGATAAAAAACTCAGTTATTTATTTGAATTATTTTGGTTTATACAAACAGCAGAGAATTTGTTTTGTAAACACACTCAGGCCAATTTAACGGATATATTAGGTATCTGTCTCACTTGCTTTTGTCCTGGAACCCCATAATGGGTATAACATTCATTGCTTATCAGCTTCTCTTTATATAAAATAGTTTAATTTACTGCTAAATACGGTTTTTGTAATAAAAAGCAGTAAAACAACCTTATTTTTTTTTTAAACTTTAATTTTATTTTATTTTTAATATTTGACCTTTTTGAATAGTTTATTTTCATAATAACTTGAGATCATACTGATTTAAATAATCATTAGACCAATAAACTTTAGATATATGTAAGTTTTTCGACTTTCTTGCTCGACACTTGACTTTTTTACTTGACAATCGACTTTTTCACTCGTCTTTCAATATGTTCTTACTTGACATTCGACTTTCTTACTCGACATTTGATTTTCTTACTCGACATTCGAACTCCTAACTCGACTGTCCTTGCTCGATACTCAGTTTACTTACTCAGTTAGAAAGCATCTATCCCATTTACAAAGAATAGTATAAACAAACTTTGTCATTATAGTTTCAATGATCTTTTTAGTTCAATTTAATGGAACGACATTATTCCAATGTCCACTGTTTTATCAATAAATTGGGTCCTCCTTGGTCGAGTGATCTAAGGCACTGCCGTCCAATGACCACAATGTCTTGTAGAAGAACGGTGTTTCTACTAAGTTTTATTCTGATGCATTCCTCCAACAGTACCACTGGATATACCATTGATGATAATGTTTTGTGTTGAAAATGACATAAGACCCCATAATGATATCCGCGTATTATTAAATTTAGTTTATATGTGTAGTAAATAAAAAGTAACACTTTGTTTCGTGTAAAAAAATAGTTTAATTTCATGTAGTGAGCACTGAAGTGGATTGGTCATAAATGGTAAAGACAGGCTCTGTTCGATCAGTTGGTAGCATGTCTTACTGTCAATCCAGGGGTCATGAGTTTGAATACCCGCCAGTAATCTACAACACATTTTCTGTGATGACTGATAAACGACTATCAGTCTCATTGTCATTCGTCTCTCACCACTGTTTCAAAAGAGTTATGGACATGTCGTACCAAAGACAACTCGTCCCACATTTTGAGACAAGTTTCGAAACAACTTGTCCCCTATTTAAAGACAACTAGTCCAATCAAAAGACAAGTAGTTTAAATTAATTATTTCGTGTACCGTTTCAAACGAAAAAGATATCAGTTAGTTGCGCAAATGAGTTTAACTGATCGTCTGTTAACAACAACCTAAAATGTATTTATTTCACTTTGATTTTGACCTAGTTATTATAACAAATCACGTTCGGTGTATTCCTGGGTAGAAACAGTACTAAGCATATACGGATAAAGTGTCCGTCTCACATATAACCGTGGCGGAGGATCAAATCCACGACCCTCTGACCGTCTGTTAGCTCTCGATGGAATAACAATTACGCTAAATACTCAACTCAACAATCAAATGGTAAGAGAAGAGTGAACAAGTTCAGTGTGCAAGTGATATTTTAATACATGTACATTGTATTGTATTGTTGGGTGTTTATTGTCATTTTCAACAATTGTTCAGTGCTGGCACACATGGGTATCATGCCGAACCAAAGACCTTCTCGACAACTAGACCACCAAATCGGTTTATATTATGACAGGAAACAGCAGCAACATCATTTACAATCATATCACCATTTCAATATGGATATTTTATTAAGTAAGTCACTGCGAAAACTTTGGAATTCATTTAGATACATTAATTATTTTATTATATACATGTATATATATATATTCATTGTCGTGTTAAAATAAATTACACGAGTAAGCGTTCCCCTTGATTTTCCATTTCTATTTATAGAAGAAGAAGAAGAAGGAGAAAAAGAAGGAGAAGAAGAAGAAGAGAGACTATACACAGTTTCTCATCAATCTACAATGTTGCAGTAATATGCATATTTAAACACATAAACACAAAACGAGTTGAATGACTAACATGTACATATTTTAATATATAGACATAGCTATCACTTCCGATACTATAATAAAAATCACACTTAAATGCAGGAAGGCGATGCTACGATAGCACGATGACACGATGGTGATGGCACGGTAATACGATAGCACGATGGTGATGGTACGATGGCACAATGACGATGACGCGACATTGCCATCGTGCTGTCGCGATATCGCTTCATCACCATCGTGCAATCGTGTCATCGCGTCATCGTCATCGTGCTATTTTGTCATCACCATCGTGTCATCCTACCATCACCATCGTGCTATCGTACTATCGTGTCATCACCATCGCGGCATCGTGCTATCGTGGCATCGCGTATGCTTGTTGACAAAGCGATAGCACGATGGCCCTAACGGAACACCCTACTCCTCAGACTCCACTCTGCTAAATAGTAACCCAGACGCCTTGTCTGCTTTCAATGTCTCACTACACTGTTACGCCCCTTATTTCCCGCGGTAATGATTATTACGCTTAAAAAAGACCTATGTACTTTCATAGTAGTTGTGATTTCTTGCTGCAGATGAGTAGAACAAACGTTGGCATAGCATATACGGCAGTAAGACATCACTGGTGTTAAAAAAGTGACTTTTATAGAATTTCAACATATGCATGTATTTATGAGCATTTGAGGACTTCTTTTTTCAGCAAATCTCTGGGTATCACTGCAGCCTATTCTAAAAAAAACAAGTTGGTCAACCTACCAGATATTTTGCATTTTTATATGGGTATATTTTCTTGCTATGTAAAAAAATACTTAAGAATAACTCAATGTGGAATTCTTTTTTACCATTGAAATCCTAGAACTTATTTTATATAGAACAAAGAACAAAATTAAACTGTGTAGTAAGACTTTTTACCACGCTCGTATATGCATATGCGACGTATATTCGTGTTGTACGCAAACGTATTATCCAATTAGGAGACAATATTAACGTCCATGGCATAGTGCATCCGTTTGCTTTATCACACGCATCAATTAAGGCATTCGTAACGTTCATTTCTCCCTTGTGTAATAGGATATTGTACATGAATGTCAGGCATTACTTGTTGGTAATGTTGTTATTGTTACATATCGGCACCTGACGATGGATGCGATCAGATATCCATTGATTATCCAAGCAAACAGCACAACCGTAATGGGTTAGTCAGTACTTTGATTGATGATAAATGAAACTGTAATTGTTCCCTTATGGTATGCATAAAATATAGACGATACGTGTATTGAAGGACCGTTGAAGAGGGAAACCGCTGGAATGATTTTTAATGTGTTTGATAATGCTGATTAGTAATAAGTCACATGTGAGGGTAAGAAAACCCCGTCAAAGTATACCCGGGTAACAGCCCGAGTGTAACCACCTACACACCAAAACCACATTCACTGATCTGATCACATTAACAAAGAAATGCACTTTAAATGTGTGTTTATAGAACTATACACCTGTCTTCGCGTCTTAATCGATATGCGACATTAACACAGCTGTCTTAAAGCAAACTGTACAACGCATTTTTAATATATCGTTTCTTAATATTTAATACATTATAATGATTTTAAATGTGCATTTCATTCAAACAGTAAAACTTAAAGTCATTAAAATTTGAATGTTGAGACATTTGTCATTGGGCGAACGGTGTTCTCATTTTACTCATGTTCTAATATCTTAGCTCAATAACTAAGTTTACAGATGGTGTGGTGCATGTTGGAATTATATTTTATTGTATTTTATTTCTGAATGGTTTTACTTAGAGCATGCATGACATTTGAATTTTAACAAACATAAACTTACATTGTACAAATGTATACATCTGACTAAATATTTATATTTAATATTTCTAAGAAGATACATATACATGTATATATGATTCTGAATGGGTATTGTGCATATATTTCAACATACTTGTATTATATGTATAAATGAATTTATTGCTAGTTTTATCATATGTATTTATATAAAGATCTTAATACTCTTGTATTTTTAAATATGAAATTGCATTCTGTTGTATATACATGTATAAAGTTGCATATAATTATTATACAGGTATATATCGAGGTTACGACCTTGTTACATGAAATGTCTGGATATACGATAGACGCGACAGTCGGAGGTTACGGCCTTGGTTAATTGAAATATCCGTACATGAAATGTGTTTCAGAAAGAACATCTAGTACATATTGTGGTACATACTGATCAAATGTGTTACAGAAAGGACTTATAGTACATATTACAGCAGTCGGGGTTAGGGCCTTGGTAAAATTGATCTACAAACATAGAGAAGACTCAACAGTCGGGGTTTCGGTCTTGGTACATGAAATGTCCGTATATACAGCAAACGCGACAGTCGGGGTTACGGCCTTTGTAAAATTGATCTACAAACATAGAGAAGACACGACAGTCGGTGTTACGGCATCGGTACATGAAATGTCCGTATATACAGCAGACGCGACAGTAGGGGTTACGGCCATGGTAAAATTGAGTTACAAACATAGAGAAGACGCGACAGTCGGTGTAACGGCCTTGGCAAAATTGATGTACAAACATAGAGAAGACGCGACAGTCGGGGTTACGGCCTTGGTAAAATTGATTTACAAACAAAGAGAAGACGTGACAATCGTGATTACGGCCTTGGTTAATTTGGTGTACAAACATAGAGAAGACGCGACAGTCGGGGTACGGCCTTGGTATATAAAATGTCCGTATATACAGCAGACGCGACAGTCGGGGTTACAGCCTTGGTAAAATTGATCGACAAACATACAGAAGACGCGAAAGTCGGAGTTACGGCATCGGTACATGAAATGTCTGCATATACAGCAGACGCGACAGTCGGGGTTACGGCCTTGGTAAAATTGATCGACAAACATACAGAAGATGCGACAGTCGGAGTTACGGCATCGGTACATGAAATGTCCGTATAAACAGCAGACGCAACAGTCGGGGTTACGGCCTTGGTAAAATTGATGTACAAACATGGAGAAGATGCGACAGTCGGAGTTACGGTCTTGGTAAAATTGATCTACAAACATAAAAGACGCGTCAGTCGGTGTAACGGCCTCGGTAAAATTGATGTACAGACATAGAGAAGATGCGACAGCCGGGTTACGGCCTTGGTTAATTTGATGTACAAACATAGAGAAGACGCGACAGTCGGTGTAACGGCCTCGGTAAAATTGATGTACAGACATAGAGAAGATGCGACAGCCAGGGTTACGGCCTTGGTTAATTTGATGTACAAACATAGAGAAGACGCGACAGTTGGTGTTACGGCCTTAGTAAAATTGATATACAAACAAAGAGAAGACGCGACAGTCGGGGTTACGGCTTTAGTAAAATTGATGTACAAACATAGAGAAGACGCGACAGTCGGTGTTACGGCCTTGGTAAAATTGATCTACAAACATAGAGAAGACGCGACAGTCGGTGTAACGGCCTCGGTAAAATTGATCTACAAACATAGAGAAGACGCGTCAGTCGGTGTAACGGCCTCGGTAAAATTGATGTACAGACATAGAGAAGATGCAACAGCCGGGGTTACGGCCTTGGTTAATTTGATGTACAAACATAGAGAAGACGCGACAGTTGGTGTTACGGCCTTAGTAAAATTGATATACAAACAAAGAGAAGACACGACAGTCGGGGTTACGGCTTTAGTAAAATTGATGTACAAACATAGAGAAGACGCGACAGTCGGTGTTACGGCCTTGGTAAAATTGATCTACAAACATAGAGAAGACGCGACAGTCGGTGTAACGGCCTCGGTAAAATTGATGTTCAAACATAGAGAAGACGCAACAGTCGGGGTTACGGCCTTGGTAAATGTGATGTATAAACATAGAGGAGATGCAACAGTTGGGGTTACGTTCAGTAAAATTGATGGTCAAACATAGAGATGACGCAACAGTCGGTGTTACGGCCTCGGTAAAATTGATCTACAAACATAGAGAAGACGCGACAGTCGGTGTAACGGCCTTGGTAAAATTGATGTACAAACATAGAGAAGACTCGACAGTCAGGGTTACGGCCTTGGTAAAATTGATCTACAAACATAGAGAAGACGCGTCAGTCATTGTAACGGCCTCGGTAAAATTGATGTACAAACATAGAGAAGACGCGACAGTCGGGGTGACGGCCTTGGTAAAATTGATTTACAAACATAGAGGAGACGCGACAATCCATAATACGGCCTTGGTTGATAGTTGTACAGACTTAGAGAAGACGCGACAGTCGAGTAAATTTGATCTACAAATATAGAGAAGACGCAACAGTCGGGGTTACAGCCTTAGTAAAATTAATGTACAAACATAGAGGAGACGCAACAGTCGGGGTTACGGCTTTAGTAAAATTGATGGTCAAACATAGAGATGAAGCAACAGTCGGTGTTACGGCCTCGGTAAAATTGATCTACAAACATACAGAAGACGCGACAGTCGGTGTAACGGCCTCGGTAAAAATTGATGTACAAACATAGAGAAGACTCGACAGTAAGGGTTACGGCCTTGGTAAAATTGATCTACAAACATAGAGAAGACGCGTCAGTCATTGTAACGGCCTCGGTAAAATTGATGTACAAACATAGAGAAGACGCGACAGTCGGGGTTACGGCCTTGGTAAAATTGATTTACAAACATAGAGGAGACGCGACAATCAATGTTACGGCCTTGGTTGATAGTTGTACAGACTTAGCGAAGACGCGACAGTCGAGTAAATTTGATCTACAAACATAGACATAGAGAAGACGCGACAGTCGGAGTTACGGCCTTAGTAAAATTAATGTACAAACATAGAGAAGACGCGACAGTTGGTGTTACAGCCTTGGTAAATTTGATCTACAAACATAGAGAAGACGCGACAGTAGGGGTTACAGCCTTAGTAAAACTGATGAACAAAGATAGAGAAGACGCAACAGTCAGTGTTACAGCCTTGTTAAATTTGATGTACAAACTTAGAGAAGACGCAACAGTCGGGGTTACAGTCTTAGTAAAATTGATGAACAAACATAGAGAATACGCGACAGTCGGGGTTACGGCCTTGGTAAAATTGATTTACAAACATAGAGGAGACGCGACAATCGTGGTTAACGGCCTTGGTAAAATTGATTTACAAACATAGAGAAGACGCGACAGTCGGTGTTACGGCATCGGTAAAATTGATGTACAAACATAGAGAAGACACGACAGCCGGGTCTACGGCCTTTGTACATTAAAGGTCTGTATATACAGCAGACGCGAAAATCGGGGTTACGACTTTGGTTAAATTGATGTACAAACATAGAGAAGACGTGACAGTCGGGGTAATGACCTTGGTAAAATTGATTTACAAACATAGAGATGACGCGACAATCGGGGTTACGGCCTTGGTTAATTTGATCTACAAACATAGAGAAGACGCGACATTCGGTGTTACGGTCTCGGTAAAATTGATGTACAAACATACAGAAGACGCGTCATTCGGGGTTACGGCCTTGGTAAATGTGATGTATAAACATAGAGAAGATAAGAACAGTTGAAATTATCGCCTTGATACTTGTAGTGTCTAAACCGTCAAATTCAGGCAATTTAATAAGAAATAAATAACATTATCTGACAAGTGATATATTAACAATTATAATTATTTGAAAATCATTAATAGTCAGATTGAACGACATATCAAAACGTTATAAACATATTAAACTATACTTACAGTTTTGGATTCAATGCTGTGATTGGATATTAGACTCATTCGACTAGACCCTGTGCGACGACGCCAGAACTTTCCTTTTCCACCCGACATATTCTGCAATTTAATCATAGAGACAACAGAAATTAAATTGACGTCATTATCTTCTTTATTGTTACGTCTGGAACGTTTGGAGCGTCGGGAAAGTTTCTTCGTACTCATGTTTTGTTCTCTTCAATTGTTCCTTTAACAACAGAATGTGAAAAGATGTAACTCCAGCAATCAAGCACTGAAATAGTTATTGCATTGCAAGTTGAGGTAAATTTCCATCTCAGTATTATATCACAATGAAATTGTTTCTGCTACTCGCTATGGATTACTGTCGTCTGCAATATTCCACCTATTCGTATCTAATACTGAAACAGTATACCATGAACGTTATCCTACCTTGAATTTATGACAAACATATAATATTTAGAAATTTAAATAAAGAAATAAGTGTTGAAGTTAAACTGAAAATGCTTATATATTTGTTTTAAATTTCACAAACTCTTGAGTTGTTAATGCTGAATTGTTAATTAAACATTGCTAACCAATTATAGAGCTATTCGATTATATAACGTTTATTATGGATGATGAATCAAGTCTTATCTGACACGTATATACCGTTTTTAGTTCCAAGTAATATATATTTATATATAGGTCTGTAATATTATCTGATTAATTTTTTATGAAAACATTGATATAAACTTTTACAACAATGTAAACTTCCAGTGATTTGGTGCATTTCACATTTTCTAAATTATCGAAAAAAACACACATGAGCGCGCAGAACATCCGTTTGACGAAATTGTGTTAAGAGAAAAAATAGATAGATCCAGTGATGCTGTGTCACATGTATGTACTCTATCTCTGATTCATTCCATGAAATCACGAATAGATACACACATTGTATCATTGCCCAAGATATCAATCACTTTTTCATTTTAATTAAAACATGTAAATCAAAAATCAATCGAGTAGCATCCATGGTTTATACTAATAATATACATTTGCATCACGGGATTCCTGTAAACCAAACGACGTGGTATACAGATGCGTGTATCAATACACTCGTATACGTTACACCACTAATGAGTAGAATATCAGTACGACTCCATTGTTATGGCACGGAGTGTGTTTGTGCATCACCTGTTGGTTAATAATGAATGTGTCAATTTGTATGTGCCTGATGTTAATTACAGGAAAAGGTAAAATGTTGTTAATTGTGCTGGTGCTTAGGGTTATCTCCGTATGTTTGTAAGCATTTGAAAGAGAGAGAGAGAGAGAGAGAGAGAGAGAGAGAGAGAGAGAGAGAGAGAGAGAGGGAGAGAGAGGGGGGAGAGAGAGAGAGAGAGAGAGAGAGAGAGAGAAAGAGGGAGAGAGAGGGGGGAGAGAGGGAGAGAGAGAGAGATAGAGAGAGAAGGAGAGAGAGAGGGGGGGAGAGAGGGAGAGAGAGAGAGTTAAATACGTTGATAGATCCTTTGACGAACCTTATCTATTTTAGATCGATTGCGAAGTAAGCTCAGAATTCTAAAAAGTATAGTCGAGAGTCGAGACTGTGCTTGAACCCTTGAACTCTGGCGTGATATTCATAATACAAAATAAAGTTATTGTATAAAAACATAATTTAATTAATGGATGAAAAGAGGTATTCATTATTTCCAAGTTTTTTTAAACGAAGAACGGAGTATTGCGTAATGCTTAACACATTTGCATAAGTACGCAGAGGAACACATATCTTATAATGCAGACAATAAACATATACATTATTATTCTTCCATTTTTACCATTCATTACTGCTGTCTCATTCCCTGCTTAAAGTTTTTATAATTGTCAACCCTAACCTGTCATTAAAAGGAATTCAAAACATCGCCTCCATCTTCAGCCCAATTCTGGATCCTTGTCAACTTGCGCGAAAAACTCTAATTTTGTAATGTTGACATAGAGGCTGTGTGGCAACTCGAAAGTGTAACAAAATCAGTTTTTGTTACTCTAAGGGTTGACACCGCAAGCCGTAGTTTAACGAAAATATTTGGTTACACTAACGGGCAATATGTGACATATTGTTACAATATGTATCAGAATTTAGGAAATCATCTTCTCTATGATATCCCCACATATTATGGCAAATTACACAATTTATACTTAATACTGATACGTATTGTTTATGCAACCGCCTTGAAATGGGAGGTGGGAAGAGGTGGGTTGGGATGTTAAGTTTGATATAGTGCTATCCAGGTCCGTTCGACGTACCGTCCGTCTGTCCGTCCGTTCTTCCGCTCAGATTTTTTTATCAAATGTTGATGAAACTTCATAATAAGTGTTCAGAACCAAGATACCTCGAACGAGATTCTGGAGTCAAGGTCACCATAAAATTCTAAAAAGAGAGTGGCCGGGGCATTCATGTCGTTTCGATATTGCTCATTTTCATCGTGTTTATTTCAACTAACAAATGTGCTGTGGAATATTGGAATAATGATAATATTAAAACAAAAAGTAAGAAGTCTTACAAACAAAAAATGTTTCAGTGAATGTTTTGTTTATCTTTATTCACCAAATCACATCCACATAAACTTATTTTGTTAGACTAAGGGTTGCGGTTATAACTAACCCTTACTTAACAAAACTATACCTGTCATTCTCCCTAAACCTCGACCACCATCCCCCAACCCAAACAAAATGAGAATTCCTTTTCTGACAATCATAACTCCAGATACTGCTATTACTATGACTTATTTTATTTGTAGTATCAATGATCTTGATAAAATATAAACTGCAATAATAAAACAAAATCCACCAGCAATTTTTCTTCTATATTTTGATATCATTTAGATAAAAGTTTGTGTGTAAATTCGATATGGAAGCACTACGAAATAGAACAGACGGACGGACGGACGTTGTCGCGAATAGGTATTCAAGTGGCTTCTTTACGCCCAGCTTATTATTTGTGTGGCTAAATTCTAGCCATACAAAGGAAAGTTTTTAAAACGACACATATTTTTTTACTGTTTTTCAACCGTCGAAAAAATACTAACGCTAAACCCTAGATACTTCACTACCCATTGGTGTGTGCGGACGGACGAACTAGGGTAACACTATATGTCCACATTTTATAGCAAGAATAAATAAGTTTCTAGTTGAAAAAAAAAATTGTTACACTAAGTGAATCCGTTTTATAGTCAAATGTCAATACATGTACCATACATACGATTAGTGTTACAATTGTTACACTAAGGGTCGCAACCGTAACCCTTAGTGTAACAGAACCCTATTTTGTTACACTTAGGGTTGCGATGTCAACAATTGAAAAAATACTGTTTTTATTAATAACCCACACCTTTTGCAAGAAATAATAATATATGCATAATTTATATATAAATTATATTGATAGTTACTTAAAACATTTTTTTACTTTCATTTATTGTTATGTGATTAATTTGGTACATGTTTGCTTTGTTGTTATAACCTTAAAGTTGCTTGTACTTTAAATGTGCTATTTTAGTTACATTTATGTATCTGTATTTTTATACGCTATGTTTAAACTTAATTACATTTAAATTTTTTTGATTTTTTTAAATGTGCTTTGTTATTGTCCCAATGCTTTAATACTTTAAATGTGATGTGATTATGATTGGTTTTATTAATTATTTGATTATGTAAAACAACGATTTTTATTGGTTTATATTGAATTTATATTAACGGTTTAATATCTGTCGTCGTTTAGATTAAGTTGAATTAATATGATATGAAAACACTTTAAAGATGAATGTTTTATAGAATAATCCTTAAAAGTAAGTGTTCAATCTAAAATCATTAGAGTGTCAAACTAAACACATAATCGGTCCATTTTAGACCGAAAACTTCCTGGTATTGGCCAATATATTTATTATTATTTATTTATTATTGAAATTATTAAATGAGTTGGAAAAAATATAATATGCGATACTCTGCGGAGTATTAAATTAAATCCCAACGAGTTTTAATGAATTCAATAATAAATGAGCGCGAATGTAAGATTTATTACAAAACTCAGAAGAATTTTGCAATTTCCATTTATTTACCAGATCACCTCTATAAGGAACAAGAAATAATCGGGCAAATTAGCTTCCGTGAGTCATCATATGACGCAACTGCTCAAAATAACGACATTTAACTTCGGTAATTTACGTACGAGCGCCCATCCATATGGAAAACACTAAACGATGAATCGTAAGTGATATTACACTAGATTAATATCAAAATTATGTCATGGGTTTATTACACTCCTGCATCGTAATGTATGTGATATACAACGTTGGTATTGTTTACAGTCCCCTGAATGTGCGGCTTCAGGAGACATTGTTAATTAATTGGTAATCAACTAAAACGAAAAACACAACACATATTTTAAAACTATATGATATAAAGAATTCATTTACAAATCATAAATATTTCATTGCTACTAAAATACAAAATCACCAAATCCCAGTCTCTAAAACGTCTCGTATGATCAACAATGTTAACGTAAAACATATAAAACACATATCCCTATATGAATATGTATTTTCCGCTGGTTTATTTACCTGTTTCATCTTTTGACTTAGCCTTGTCATATGTCCCGTGCCGGAGGTTGTAACTAGTGTTTTGAGGCCAAGCTCTTGAAACGCCGTCAAATTATTTATATTTAACAGTAAAATATATAAAATCAGTCTCAAATAATATTCATTTATTGAAATAATGAACACATGGCGATCCGATTCACATATACAATATTTGAAATATTTACATATATTCAAAATGTTTGTATAAATATGTACTTATATAAATAAAATAGTGTAAACTAAACACATAGCAATGTTTTAAATATAACGAGACATATATCCACATATTCTGAAATCGAGCTCTGTCTTCGTTCTGCTAACCAAACGCCTCACCAACAGACGTTAACAAACCACATCAAGGCATTAATCAACCTTATTTATACTATAACAAGCAAAGATATAATGGAATCCATGATCGGCTTATTAACAGATAGAGTGTACACCAAGTATATGTTTCAGTAATTAAAGGTTACGGCCTTGTCAGCGTTAACGTGTGATGCTGATATGATTGATATCTGATACTTTCTCCATTTGGCATTTTGGAAAATATTGAAAATAATTTTCGATTTAATGTCGTGAATATGAATGGGTTTAATGTCATTAAAAATTCATGACATGTTATATATGGCAATTCGAGTTTTATTGCTGGAGGAAGAACCAAGAATCAATCTGAGTAGAATCCGGTTTATATAAATCCTTTTTGAAGTAACTGGCAAACATTTTCATAACAAGTTTGGTTCGAACCAGCGATCTCAACGTTGAAAGATAAGTGGTCATTTGATTACCATAGACACCTCAGCCATGAAATACCACTTGCCAATAGAAGTTAATTTTATAGATGATAAAACAAATGCAAACATTTATTTGTGTGACACATGGACGAATCACATCATATCGATTTCCATTTAATGTGTTAGTTTGTTAGTATGCGAAAGACGATCATTTTTTATGTTTGTAATAGTATAAAGTAAACATAGACTGTGCAAGCGATACATTAGAAAGTAAACATAGACTGTGCAAGCGATACGTTAGAAAGTAAACAAAGACTGTGCAAGCGATACGTTAGAAAGTAAACATAGACTGTGCAAGCGATACGTTAGAAAGTAAACAAAGACTGTGCAAGCGATACGTTAGAAAGTAAACAAAGACTGTGCAAGCGATACATTAGAAAGGAAACATAGAGTGTGCAAGCGATACGTTAGAAAGAGCGATACGTTAGAAAGTAAACATAGACTGTGCAAGCGATACGTTAGAAAGTAAACATAGAGTGTACAAGCGATACGTTAGAAAGTAAACATAGACTGTGTAAGCGATACGTTAGAAAGTAAACAAAGACTGTGCAAGCGATACGTTAGAAAGTAAACAAAGACTGTGCAAGCGATACGTTAATGGTCAATATTAATTCGTATGCGTAATTAAACGGTCTCAACAATACCAGAGTCAGATAGTTTTAGACACGTTGGTAAAGCAAAGTTAACCTTTTGTAAGACATTATTTGTTATCTAATTGTGCTGTAGGGCGGCCGTAAAATATCAGTACGCCGGATGTGTTATTATATATTGTTGTTGGGTTTGATACCTTGGAAGTATGAACTCATTCAGTATTACTCGAAAATAAAATACTGGTTGGACCGATGCTAGAGGTCTTGACAGGTGTTGCATAATTGATTGCTGCTCATAAAAATTGTAGACTAGGTTTTATTACGTGTTTCTCAATAAAACTGAATCTGGTTTTTATTCTCATTAACCTGATCTTTGCTTCCAAAGAATACTTGTATCTGAAAGTATCGTTCTCTATATTCTATAAGTAGTTTGAATTATGGTGCTAGGTTTCTATATAGGTAAATGTAGTAAACATACGTTCTTGCGTAGCAATACAAGAACGTTTTTATTTATTGCAATTGTGACATGCAACCGTGTGCCAACCGATAATCGTTATCAAGGAGAGAAGTGAAAATTGAGATTAAAACACTTCTTACAATTGTAATTGT
Source organism: Panopea generosa (assembly GCA_029582155.1). Lineage (NCBI taxonomy): Eukaryota > Metazoa > Mollusca > Bivalvia > Adapedonta > Hiatellidae > Panopea > Panopea generosa. Next base: position 41,432,341 of record CM055900.1, read on the forward strand.
CTGATTTTAGTATCACATGATAATTATTTTAAAATTATTTCTTTTAAATCGATTATGAAATATGCTTTTACAACAACATGTGAATGTTTTACGCTCTATGTCGTACTGATAAATCTGATATTACAAGTGTTACAGGAGCACACAAACTCGCTGAACAGCAGCCAACATCGCTCCCTTGCCAGTAAAGACAAAAAAGAAAGTACGTAGAAATCGATCCAATTGGGTGATTTATCTCTTATATCTTAAAGTCATTTTCAACTAATTTTAATAGTGTCTTTCTGTAATTTAAAAAAATCTAAATAATGTATAACATTTTGATTTGAAAATGACAGCGTTATTAATATGAAAGAAAAGAGCCGTTCGTGAATATTCAGAGAGAACTTGATAATAAATCACTTTCTAGTGAGATATAATTCTTAGTATTATTATGATTACTATTTCTTTTGTACCTTGATTCTTCAATACTTAAACAACCGAATAATATGAGTGATACGTGGTTTCTGCATGTAAAACACTGTCATTATTATCCTCTTTAACCATACATAAGCCGTAACTGTAACAATTGCGTTCCTTTTGCTCAAAACTTTAGAATAAAAATAACATACAAAGATTGAAATCCTATTGAACCGGTAAACTATTTTCCAAGTAAATATTGAAATCAAAGATAGCCAATTAATCGCTTTACTAAATAATTATGGAAATCAAATAAATCCAATCAATCTCTTTATTAAATAATTATGGAAATGAATGATAGCCAATCGACCTCTGTAATAAATAAATATGGAAATATAAGATAGCAAATCAACTTCTTTACTAAATTAATATGGAAATCAAAGAAAGTCAAGAACCTCTTTACCAAATAAACATGGAAATCGAAGATAGCAAATCAACCTCTTTAATAAATTAATATGGAAATCAAAGAAAGTCAATCAACCTCTTTACCAAATAAATATGAGACTCAAAGTATGCCAATCAACCTCTTTACCAAATATATATGGAAATCAAGGATAGCCAATCAACCTATTTACCAAATAAATATGGAAATCAAAGAAAGTCAATCAACCACTTTACCAAATAAACATGGAAATCGAAGATAGCTAGCAAATCAACCTCTTTATTAAATAAATATGGAAATCAAATAAAGTCAATCAACTTCCTTACCAAATAAACATGGACATCGAAGATAGCAAATCAACATCTTTATTAAATAAATATGAAAATCAAATAAAGTCATTCAACCTCTTTATCAAATAAATATGGAAATCAAAGAAAGCCAGTCAACCTCTTTACCAAATAAATAGACTCAAAGAAAGCCAATCAACATATTTACCAAATAGATATAGAAATTAAGGATTGCCAATCAACCTATTTACCAACTAAATATGGAAATCAAAAAAAGCCAATCAACATCTTTACCAAATAAATATGAGACTCAAAGAAAGCCAATCACCCTATTTACCAAATAAATATGGAAATCAAGGATAGCCAATCAACTTATTTACCAAATAAATATAGAAATTAAAGAAAGCCGATCAATCTCTTTACTAAATAAATATGAAAATCAATGATAGCCAATTGACCTCTTTACAAAATAAATATGGAAATCAAAGATAGCTATTCAACCTCTTTACCAAAAAAAATGGTACTCAAAGAAAGTCAACCAACCTCTTTATCAAATAAATATGGAACGCAAAGAAAGCCAATCATCATCTTTACCAAATAAATATAGAACTCAAAGAAAGCCAACCAACCTCTTTACCAAATAAATATGGAAATCAAAGAAAGCCAATCAACCTCTTTACTAAATAAATATGAAAATCAAAGAAAGCCAACCAATCTCTTTACCAAATAAATATGGAAATCAAAGAAAGTCAATAAACCTCTTTACAAAATAAATACGGAAATCAAAGAAAGCCAATCAACCTCTTTACTCAATAAATATGGAACTTAAAGAAGACAACAAACCTCTATACCAAATAAATATGGAAAACAAAGAAATCTTATCAGCCTCTTTACTAAATAAATATGGAACTCAAAGAAAACCAACCAACTTTTTTACCAAATAAATATGGAAATCAAAGAAAGCCGATCAACCTCTTTACCAAATAAATATGGAACTCAAAGAATTCAACCAACCTCTATACCAAATAAATATGGAAATCAAAGAAATCTTATTAGCCTCTTTACTAAATAAATATGGAACTCAAAAAAAGCCAACCAATCTCTTTACCAAATAAATATGGAAATCAAAGAAAGCCAATCAACCTCTCTACTAAATAAATATGGAACTCAAAGAAAGCCAACCAATCTCTTTACCAAATAAATATGGAAATTAAAGAAAGTCAATAAACCTCTTTACCAAATAAATATGGAAATCAAAGAAAGCCAATCAACCTCTTTACTCAATAAATATGGAACTCAAAGAATTCAACCAACCTTTATACCAAATAAATATGGAAATCAAAAAAATCTTATTAGCCTCTTTACTAAATAAATATGGAACTCAAAGAAAACCAACCAACTTCTTTACCAAATAAATAGGGAAATCAAAGAAAGCCAACCAACCTCTTTACCAAATAAATATGGAAATCAAAGAAAATCAATCAACCTCTTTACCAAATAAATATGGAAATCAAAGAAAGCCGACCAATCTCTTTACCAAATAAATATGGAAATCGATGAAAGCCAATCAACCTCTTTACCAAATAAATATGAAAACCAAAGACAGCTATTCAACCTCTTTAGTAAATAAATATGAAAATCAAAGAAAGCCGATCAGCCTCTTTACTAAATAAATATGGAACTCAAAGAAAGCCAACCAACCTTTTTACCAAATAAATATGGAAATCAAAGAAAACTAATTAATGTCTTTACTAAATAAATATGGAACTCAAAGAAAACCAACCAACCTTTTTACCAAATAAATATGGAAATCAAAGAAAGCCAACCAACCTCTTTACCAAATAAATATGGAAATTAAAGAAAACCAACCAACCTCTTTACCAAATAAATATGGAAATTAAAGAAAGCCAATCAACCTCTTTACTAAATAAATATCGAACTCAAAGAAAGCCAACCAACCTCTTTACCAAATAAATATGGAAATCAAAGAAAGCTAATTAACCTCTTTACTAAATAAATATGGAACTCAAAGAAAGCCAACCAACCTTTTTACCCAATAAATACAGAAATCAAAGAAAGCCAACCAACCTCTTTACCAAATAAATATTGAAATTAAAGAAAGCCAACCAACCTCTTTACCAAATAAATATTGAAATTAAAGAAAGCCAACCAACCTCTTTACTAAATAAATATGGAATTCAAAGAAAGCCAACCAACCTTTTTACTTAATAAATACGGAAATCAAAGAAAGCCAACCAACCTCTTTACCAAATAAATATGGAAATTAAAGAAAGCCAACCAACCTCTTTACTAAATAAATACGGAAATCAAAGAAAGCCGATCAGCCTCTTTACCAAATAAATATGGAAATCAAAGAAAACCAATCAGCCTCTTTACAAAACAAATATGGAAATCAAAGAAAGCCGATCAGCCTATTTACCAAATAAATATCGAATTCAAATAAAGCCGATCAGCCTTTTTACCAAATAAATATGGAAATCAAAGAAAACCAACCAACCTCTTTACCAAATAAATATGGACATTAAAGAAAACTAATCAACCTCTTTACCAAATAAATATGGAAATCAAAGAAAACTAATCAACCTCTTTACCAAGTAAATATGGAAATTAAAGAAAACCAATCAACCTCTTTACCAAATAAATATGGAAATCAAAGAAAACTAATCAACCCCTTTACCAAATAAATATGGAAATCAAAGAAAGCCGATCAACCTCTTTACCAAGTGAATATGGAAATCAAAGAAAACTGATCAAAGTCTTTACTAAATGAATATGGAAATCAAAGAAAGTCAATCAACCTTTTTACCAAATAAACATGGAAATCAAAGAAAACCAATCAACTTCTTTACCAAATAAATATGGAAATCAAAGAAAACCAATCAACCTCTTTACCAAATGAATATGGAAATCAAAGAAAACCAATCAACCTCTTTACTAAATAAATATGGAAATTAAAGAAAGCCGATCAAACTCTTTACCAAATGAATATGGAAATCAAAGAAAGTCAATCAACCTTTTTACCAAATAAACATGGAAATCAAAGAAAACCAATCAACTTCTTTACCAAATAAATATGGAAATCAAAGAAAACCAATCAACCTCTTTACCAAATGAATATGGAAATTAAAGAAAGCCGATCAACCTCTTTACCAAATGAATATGGAAATCAAAGAAAGCCGATCAACCTCTTTACTAAATGAATATGGAAATCAAAGAAAGTCAATCAACCTTTTTACCAAATAAACATGGAAATCAAAGAAAGCCAACCAACCTCTTTACCAAATAAATATGGACATTAAAGAAAACTAATCAACCTCTTTACCAAATAAATATGGAAATCAAAGAAAACTAATCAACCTCTTTACCAAGTAAATATGGAAATTAAAGAAAACCAATCAACCTCTTTACCAAATAAATATGGAAATCAAAGAAAACTAATCAACCCCTTTACCAAATAAATATGGAAATCAAAGAAAGCCGATCAACCTCTTTACCAAGTGAATATGGAAATCAAAGAAAACTGATCAAAGTCTTTACTATATGAATATGGAAATCAAAGAAAGTCAATCAACCTTTTTACCAAATAAACATGGAAATCAAAGAAAACCAATCAACTTCTTTACCAAATAAATATGGAAATCAAAGAAAACCAATCAACCTCTTTACCAAATGAATATGGAAATCAAAGAAAACCAATCAACCTCTTTACTAAATAAATATGGAAATTAAAGAAAGCCGATCAAACTCTTTACCAAATGAATATGGAAATCAAAGAAAGTCAATCAACCTTTTTACCAAATAAACATGGAAATCAAAGAAAACCAATCAACTTCTTTACCAAATAAATATGGAAATCAAAGAAAACCAATCAACCTCTTTACCAAATGAATATGGAAATTAAAGAAAGCCGATCAACCTCTTTACCAAATGAATATGGAAATCAAAGAAAGCCGATCAACCTCTTTACTAAATGAATATGGAAATCAAAGAAAGTCAATCAACCTTTTTACCAAATAAACATGGAAATCAAAGAAAGCCAATCAACCTCTTTACTAAATAAATATGGAACTCAAAGAAATCTACGATTTATAAGGAAAACAGAGAAAGTCACTCAAACTATTGACAAAATAAATATGGAAATAAAACAGACCATTTACCAAATAGATATAATCAAAGAAATTCACCTCAGCTTTTTGCTAAATTAATATGGCAATCAAACAAAACCACTTAAACTATATATTTATAAACATGGAAATCAAACGAAGCCAGTATGTAATCTACAATTTATAAATCTAATATGAAAATCAAAGAAAAGCCGTCAAACTAGTATTTACTTAATAAATTTGAAAGCAAAGCCAGTGAGTTATCTGCTAAATGGGTATATGTAGATCAAACAAAGTCAGTGCGTTATCTACTGAATGTTGATGTAAATCGAACCAAGGCAGTAAGTTATCTACTGAATGTAGATGTAAATCGAACCAAGGCAGTAAGTTATCTACTGAATGCATATGTATATCAAACAAAGCCAGTAAGTTATCTACTGAATGCATATGTAAATCAAACAAGGCCAGTAAGTTGTCTACTGAATGCATATGTATATCAAACAAAGCCAGTAATTTGTCTACTGAATGCATATGTAAATCAAACAAAGCCAGTAAATTATCTAATGAATGTAAATGTAAATCAAACAAATCCAGTAAGTTTTTTACTGAATGTGCATGTAAAATGAACAAAGCCATCACATTATGTACTGAATGTTAATGTAAATTAAACAAAGCCTGTAAGTTATCTTCTGAATGTGTTTGTAAATCAAACAAAGTCAGTACATTATCTACTGAATGTGTTTGTTAATCAAACAAAGCCTGTATGTTATCTACTGAGTGTGTTTGTAAATCAAACAAAGCCAGTATGGTATCTACTGAGTGCATATGTAGATCAAACAAAGCCAGTATGGTATCTACTGAATGCATATGTAGATCAAACAAAGCCAGTATGGTATCTACTGAATTCATATGTAAATCAAACAAAGCCCGTACATTATCTACTGAATGTAGATGTAAATCATACAAAGCCAGTAAGTTGTCTACTGAATGCATATGTATATCAAACAAAGCCAGTAAGTTGTCTACTGAATGCATATGTATATCAAACAAAGCCAGTAATTTGTCTACTGAATGCATATGTAAATCAAACAAAGCCAGTAAATTATCTAATGAATGTAAATGTAAATCAAACAAAGCCAGTAAGTTTTTTACTGAATGTGCATGTAATATGAACAAAGCCATCACATTATGTACTGAATGTTAATGTAAATTAAACAAAGCCTGTAAGTTATCTTCTGAATGTGTTTGTAAATCAAACAAAGTCAGTACGTTATCTACTGAATGTGTTTGTTAATCAAACAAAGCCTGTATGTTATCTACTGAGTGTGTTTGTAAATCAAACAAAGCCAGTATGGTATCTACTGAATGCATATGTAGATCAAACAAAGCCAGTATGGTATCTACTGAATTCATATGTAAATCAAACAAAGCCCGTACATTATCTACTGAATGTAGATGTAAATCATACAAAGCCAGTAAGTTATCTACTGAATGTGTAGGTAAATCAAACGTTGTCAGTTTGTTATCTACTGAATGTTAATGTAAATCAAATAAAGCCAGTAATGTATCTACTGACTGTAGATGTGCATAGAACAAAGCCAGAACGTTATCTACTGAATGCATATGTAGATCAAACAAAGGCAGTATGTTATCTACTGAATGTAAATGTAAATTAAACAAAGCCAGTAAGCTATCTACTGACTGTAGATGTACATAGAACAAAGTCAGAAAGCATATGTAGATCAAACAAAGTCAGTATGTAATCTACTAAATGCATATGTAAATCAAACAAAGCTAGTAAGTTATCACCGAATGCAGATGTAAATCAAACAAAGCAAATACATTATCTACTGAATGAATGTAGATGTAAATCAAAGAAAGCCAGTAAGTTATCTACTGAATGTAAATGTAAATCAAACAGAGCCAATAAGAAAACATCCACTGAAATAAATATGAAAGCCAAACAAAATAGTAAAATTTTAAAGTAGGCATTAAATACTAACAGAAAAAATATATTTTATTTAAGAAGTTGAAGAATTAGCGACGTATTAAAATGTCATGGAGTGTTTTTTATCTGTATTGTTTTTTGTTTTACAGTAATAATGTCCATCAGTTTTAATAGAAATTTATCATATACATGCACATTGTTGCCATTCCAGTTGCCCTCGCTCCACACAACGATGAAATGGTACCCTTGGAGAAATCGACACGTTTACATGTCTATATTCTTAGTCCCTGACCACAGCAAAAAAAAACACACATTACGTAAAAGTGTATGTGTTATAAAAGTATTTCTTTTGTATTATTGTAGTTTTAGTTTCAATTGTTTATTAAGCCAAACATGTATCATGTATATCTATTTTATCAAAACCGAATATATGTCATGGCTAAATGGCAAGTGATAAGATGTTCGTATGATGATGTTTAATTCTATAATATAAACTTATTAATTTACAAAGTGTTCATGGTGTTAAGTGTCATTGTTTATGCCTGGGTTCATTTTTCAAACCTTAACACATGTTTGTCCAAGGGCAGAGAAGCTTGTCACTGTGGGTTGTCGTAATCTTTGCAAGTTAGATTGCTTCCCTTTATCCACAGATCTTATAATGTATTTTGGGGTCGCAATAAACCGTTAGAAATAAGAGTTAATGTTTGTGGATAGTAACTACTGATGTTTACCTGTAATATAGTCGTGTACCTCTGCTGAGCTGGATGTATATAATATAAAATATAAAAATTGTGTTGGGGGGGGGAGAGAAAAAATGAAAAACACGGTGGTTATTTGTATGTGAATTGACAAACTACTGACAAATGGCAGACACACATTGGCGGATGTAAACCCAAAATTAGTTTGGTTTTTTTTTAGAATAACGTCTATATAATTGATAAAGTAAGAAAGATTATTTTCTTGATCTGTTGTAGATCTACCTAGTATGTGATATCAGGTTTGATATCAGGCTAACAAATTGTAATTGAAAACCTTTGAAATTGTCAAAATTGGCAGAAAGTCGAAATGGGGTAGGGGTACAATATTCAAGTTTTTCAAGTTTTAATGGTGAAAGTTTGGTAAATTAGTATTTTTACATTGTCAGTTGGTGTATTAAGAAGGATGATATACTTTTTCTATGGTACAGTTAATAATTTGATGTCAGGCCAACGTATTGTAACATGTTAATATTCGAAAATTGGCAAAAGTTAAAAAAGGGGTAGGGGTATTACATTCTATTTGTTTTAATTTAAGACGGTAAAAGTTTATTTAACAGATAAGTTTTTAAACATTGAGTATTATGGATGGATTACCTTAAATCTTTGTTTCAAAAACTGATAAAACACATATTTTTATCTCCTACTTCTTGACTAAGTTATGTACCTACATTATTTTACATATACATGTATTTATAGATTATAATGTTAAATGAAAGCAATATGGGATATAACTGCATTGATTGGACGAGTTTTCTGAAATATGAGGGTAGTTGTCTTGGGACGATTTGCTTTTGAGACGACTTGTTCCCCGTAGTAATTAATATTAAATGTATTCCTATGTTTTGTGGTAGAACCTTATAACGTCAATTTAATGTGTTATTTTTTATATAAAAAAAAATCTTATTTAATATCTTTAAAACGACTTCAATAAAAACAAGAACGTGTTTATATTTCGAATTAAATTTTGAATGAAAACAACCCATGAAGAAAATCATTGAATTGATTTTAATATAGCCGTGTAATTTCACCTGAATGCAACCTGCAAAGATAACTAATACACGTATGTGGTGCGCAGAAAACAATATATAGCAACTAAGCTTGTAAATACAATTTAGTTACAAATAAGATAATTGCTAGATTATCCTCCATTTTTTTGTAAAAAACGGGGAGGACGGGAGGACTTTTTTTTATATTTTTTATTTTCATTTTTAGAATTGTTGATGTTTTTTTTTTTTAAAAAAATAAATAATAATCTTTTTTTTATAATATTTTTTTAATGAAAAAAAAAAGGATCGGGGCGGCATGAAGATTAGTGGGCAGGCGGGGATGATAATCTAGCAATTGATTTATTATGACTTAACGGACACGATATAGAAATACATGGTATAAACCATAATTACCCTGCTTCTGTTGAGGATATCACCAATGTCCGGCGCATATTTAGTACTATAATATCTGCTGTTATAGTTCCATTCTGATTTTCCCTTTTTTAACTTAGTTTGCTTTGCCATTTCGTTTATTTTTTCGTCACACCGTGTCACATATAATTGTAAAAGACTACTTTAATCACGAATATCTCAAACAAGAAGAATATCTAATAGAAATAACAGTAAATTCCAGTTTTATACTTTCTGATCAAATCAGCAAACATCAAAGGCTACAGCGTGGTTCAGGTTTTACCAATTATTTCTCAGAGTTGTATAAGACATGGCACGAATGACTTTATATTACAATATAAATGCCAGATACTTATAAACATATCAAATGTTTTAAAGCAAGCAATAATATAAAGCAGAATTATCTGGAAATATTGGTTTTCGTAAGGATATACTTTTTATTGAAATTGACATTATCAGGAAACCTCGAACGTGGATATCACAATATACAAATTATATACTATCTTGGTTAACACATGATTAGAAGTATGCATTTATTAGTTCAAACGTGACATCTTTTACACATTGATTTCCCACAGGAGAGAAATGACAGCTCTTGCTAATATCATAATACAAATGAATTACTTTAAATGATCGATACTTGTACTGTTATTTGAAATCTTAACATGTTCATTATCTAAGTTAACATCAATAATTTCCCCATTTCAAATGTTACGACTGTCTTTGACGACAGCGATTTCCTCACTTTAAATGTTACGACCAACCTTGGCGACGGCAGTGATTTTCTTACTTTAATTGTTACGGCAATCCTTGGAGACGACAGTGATTTCGTCTTTTGAAATGTTACGACCATCCTTGGCAACGACAGTGATCAGTAATTTTCTGACTTTAAATGTTACAACCATCCTTGGCGACGACATTGATTTCGTCACTTTAAATGTTACGACCATCCTTGGCGACAACAGTGATTTCCTCATGTTACACCCATCCTTGGCAACGACAGTAATTTTTCACTTTAAATGTTACGACCATCCTTGGCGACGACATTGACTTCGTCACTTTAAATGTTACGACCATCCTTGGTGACGACAGTGATTTCGTCACTTTAAATGTTACGACCATACTCGGCGACGACAGTGATTTCGTCACTCCTGATACTACGCAGGTCTACATTTTGCGACACCATTGAAAACTCAATATTTGTCTCACTTCCAAGATCGCAACTGTCTTTGACGAAACATTGATTTATTTACTCACATTCATCATATCGACAGTCTTTGGCGACAAGAGCATATTAAACGATATATTGCGATTACATTTTCTGGTTAGGTCGCATAAGTGGCCGAACCCTATATAAGGGCCAGTTAAGAAATTGACTCTGGGCGCTGCCATATTGAAACGTCACGATCACGTGTTAAAAACACGGTATTCGCCAAATGGAGGTCGCCATTGTTTTTCTTAACAGTGCATCATGGGAATGTACAAACCGCTATTGATATTAAAACCTAGTCATGTTTCGACCACTTTTAGGCTAAAAGATAAATTAAAATGCAGTGTGTGTAATAATTGATTGTGACGTTTTAATGCACTAATTGAGATCACTTTGAATTGTTCTTTGCATATTTCATCAGGAAAAAAAATGATAATGCCTTAAATCAAGGAATTGTCCTTGCTTAAATGATGTCTTGAAACTTATCTTTTTTGACAATTTATCGCCGTTTCTGACCGATTCTTACCGAGTTTATGTAAATAATTTTCAAATAACGATGTATTACCTCAATTACTATAATGTGCTGAACCCATAACAATTGAAATAATAACAAAATTAAACATCTACAGTTCTTTATTTTATTCTATACAACAGAAAAATAAATATAGTTTACCGGTGTGACATATTTTCAGCACGTCGTCAGAATCTGATATATCGCCGAATGCACAAGTTTTGGAAAAAACAATAATTTTATCTGTTGTTTTTAAAAATAATATATCCACAAATTAATTTCAAATATGGATACGAATTATTTTGAAATATATTATTATCACAGTAGCCAATTGTATAGAACATAGCAAGAAGTACGTTAGGCAATATATAATGTTTACGTTTCTTTTTAAATAAGCAAATGGCAATACATAACGATTGAGATCAGTACATTTAAACATCAAAGTTACTTTCAGGCACACCTGCAGCCGGGAATTCGCTGTGTCAGCCGGAACCTTGTCGGGATTTGGTATCACCCGTGTATTTAGTACCCTGTAAAAGGAATCAAACTTCCATTCACTTTAATTGCATCGTTTATAAGACTTAACCATTTTATGAATCCTCTAAAAAATCACCGAAGCAATATCTTTGAAATTTAGACTTGAATAAGAAAGAATGCTTTGAATAAATTTGGCAATGATTGGAATGATTTCATAATTATTAAAAAGGGTAGTTTAATCGGTTTTCATACGATAGTCAACACTGACGGGTTTAATGTTCCTTTCATTATATTTCAACGTGTCCATCAACTAACATGACAAGATTATGTTAATCTCTGTTAAAAGGGCACCCAGTTTTGATGTTGAGATTGAGTTTTACTTATTTTTGCGTATTGGATCAATCAATAACTCCATGCACGTGTAACAAGATAGATAAATTGATTTCTAAGTATTACGGTCTGACATTTTATGTGTAAGGATTTATTAACGATTTTATATAATAAGCGGTGTAGTTTTAGTTTTGAAAGCTTGTTTAATTCTTTTTAAAAATACAAATCGATACTTAGATGAATGTTGTCTCAAAAAAAAAAAAATAAGATGTAATTAAAATATCGAGTAATGACTTATTAGCTCAGATACTACGTCATTTTCGCTTAATAGGATTATTCAATGCGTGTAACTATAACTAATACATGTTTCTTTTCTCGTATTATTATATCCAATTCATTCGATGAAAATCGGCTTAGTTAAATTTGGTACAGATAAACATCAGCTGTTTGCACGTCAGACATGTTCGTTAATGTTTGGACCTCCCTCCAAAAATAATAAAAAAAAAATTTTTTCTAAACAAATATTGAATTTGTTTATGGAATTTAATTGATTAACACATCACATGTTTTATTATTTTATTACATAAGTTTAACATATGTGTTACTTTAATCACATGGATAATCACAAATGTGCAAAAAAAATATATATTTTACAATTAACCAGCGTTTTACCACTTTCAAATAAAACAAATAGAAGCGTCAGAATGTGATTATGATGTGTCTGTCTTCAACGTCTCACACATCATTTAATTTTGCATAATTATAGAGAAATGCTCTTCTGGGACCTAATATAACAGGGAAGAGCTATACATTATATAACTTATAATTAAAAACAGCAAGAGGACAACTCAGACTTTTTAAACTTCATTTAAGATTTTTACATTTCCTAACATTTATTTGTGTTCTTATTATCACAGAATATATCAAATATTTATATTTAAATTAAGTATCACATAAAGACTCGAATGATGATGATATATATATATATATATATCACAGAAAGGAAAAATATTGAATGCGCTGTAAAAGTATTAGATAATAGACAATATTAACAAAAAATAAAATCTACTGTTCAGTTCATTTTATCCTCTCAATGAGTTGCATTTTTACTTCTTTTTCAAAAGCAATTTCATACGCATGTATGAGAAGCAGAAATTGGATTAGCAAAATAAACACATTTAACAATAAAATTTGATTGATGTTTAAGTGGATTATAATTACAAAATATCTTATCTTTCTGCAATTATCTAACACGGAATCGGTTGTACAATACCATTCAGGCGTATGCTTTACTTACTGAACAATCACTAAAGACATATATGAACATATCTTCTTCATAGAGTTCATGTTATTGTTGTTCACGATGTCACGAGGTGATATGAATAGCTCTTCATTAAGGCTCGTGACCTTTTCAAAATATAATAGTTGTGGTTATTGTGTGTTAGTCAAACTGCAGAAACCTGAAACCATTTTTAAACTGCTTTATTGGTGACTTTTTTTTTTAAAATTCAAATCGATTTTTTTTTGTCAATTATAAAATTATATGATTTAGGTATGTTTTGTTTTCAGTGGTATTTGGCAATGTCGCCTTTCATTCGGATCGTGTTGGTTGTTTCTTTTTTCGACTATTATTGGTAGAAAAAGATGACTACTAGTGTTGACTTCTCGTCATGTCTCCTCGTGCGTGTTTACCGGAAACAGACGATCGTTGATATTAATATTGGAAAGTTCCCTTCAAACTCATCTATATTCAGTGTTATGATTTGTTGTGTGATTTCTTTTACAATGGTCAAATAAACATGCATCTTTAATCTGTAGATGAATACTAAAATGTGCTTAAATGAGAATTTGAAACGGCTATTTCAGAAATTGCATAAGTTTTGCAATCGAAACGAAAATATTCAAAAAGAAAACAACTAAAGTATGATGCCATTTGGAAAATTTTGTACTTATGAATATTCCTACACATCTTTTTATTTTTATTTAAAAAAATTGCTCTGAATTTTAGATCCAAATATGTCTAAATTATTGAAGTAACATATACACACCATCACAGATAGTATATCTAATAAGCAGGTGGTATAAATAAATAAATTAAAACATGTTATTATATATCATCATGAATATTCCAATATGATTGGTTGAAACCCGAACTTATCAGGTCAAATAAAATGAACTATTGACTACTTATTCTTTCAAAAATGAACTATTGACCACTTATTCTGTCGAAACCGGTTTTACTCTGTTACCGAGTCAATAGTTCAAACGAAACGTTAAACGTTCTTTCGTTCTCATGCTAATAGTCCATTCAAACTCCATTTGCTCTACTCGATAAAACAACAATTAAACTGAAGTGTTTATTGTATTCTGTAAAATAAAACTGACACTGAAGTATCACTTTTTTAACGCTAAAATAAAATTAAACCATTTTCCGCAACTGATATGTTTATATATTGTCGTCAGGTTGTATACGTATTGGCGTTGACGTTATTTTGATCAAGAGTGGATCCAGCATGTAGCTTAATACTGGTGACATTGTACTTTAATAGTTGAAAATATTTCAAGTCATAGAATATATGAAGGTAGGGAATGTAACGATAAGTTTGAATTTGTTAGAGGAGAACAGACATACAAAGGCTACGAAGAAAAATGCTTTTCACTCCTCTGTTAAAAAACGTAGTGAAAGTATGAATGAAGTGAGGTGAAAAACTTCTTATACATTTGTATGTTACATATTAATGTAGATCTAATACGATTTTTTGACTTACCTTTTTATTGTTATTTAATATAATAAAACTACGTCTACGTCTCGGTCAATAGTTCATTGCTTTGGGTCAATAGTCATTTTCTGAGGATAAATAATTTTAACCATTGACCGCTAAAAAGATAGATAGTTGTATATTAACAATTCAGTTATCTTGCTTAAAAATAAAACATAAAATCTTATCAATTTTAGATATAACTAATGATGCAAATTATATATGTGATTGGTCATTTATTTTATATCAAATTGTTTTGTTTCCATAGAATGCCCTCTTTTATTCTAAATATAAAGGAAATTTGATGTTTTTAGGACATCCCTTTTTTTTGACAATTCTGTCCATTAGTGGCAGAGTATCACTACACATATGAAACTGTTATATCTCCGTCGAATAGCATCCAGTGTCATACAAACTTAGCAGAACTCATGAAAATGTTCCAATGTTCTTATATGTAAAATGAAATATGACCATTTTAAGTATTTTCATAAGCAAATAGTTAATATTGACATTCCAATGAAGAGCTTTGATATACAGACTGATCATTCAAATTCCCAACTGATGTTCTGTAATCCTCAATTTGACCGCTTGTACATACCAAATACATTTTACAATTGCGCATGTGCAGCAACCTATTATGTAACAATAAAATCTGTTGCGTTTGTCTTGTGAGAAGTTTTGACAATTGACTTCAATTTGATTTCTCTTCGAAATATAACTGATTACAACAATTTCAGAAATTGAGTTACTTATTGTAATGTTATGAAACCTCTAACAAAAGAGTGTTAAATATATTTTAATTGAAGAAATGTATGTTTCCTGTCACTTCAGAGTGTCATTTGGTATCAAAGAAATTCTCTGTAAGATAGCGTATATGTATGAAAAGCATATTATACAATGCATTATATTACAAACCAAACAATGTAATTAGTAGAAAAATATATTGAAAAGCATACCATTGTGACATTTTTTAAGCAAAACCTCATATATATTTTTTTTAGTTCATTACTGTAACAACATATGAAATAGTTTGCAAACATTAAAATATGGAGCACAGCTGCTCTGAATAGGTACTATAGAGAATTACAATTAACTGTCATATACCAGCAATTTCAAACTTCCAGTAGTGTTGTGTATGTCACTGTTTACTACCTATACACCTAAATTAATTCATTATATAAAGTTGTTAAAACAGAGTCAGCAATACAAACAATACAAATTTAGAGTCGAAATAATCTTGTGTACGGAACGAAGTTACATTGTAGTTTGATATTGTGATGGATGTTGTCTGTTATAAAATCGAGTCATGAGCATCGTCGACGCTTGCGTAAAGCAAACATTGATCACTATCAAGATTGGTTAGTCTGTGTTGTAAGACGCGCATATATGAGAGAAAATATCTGAATGAAACAGACGCACTGTTTAAACAATCCCTGATATATGCGTATCGTGCATAATATCTGACTTTCGACCAGGAAAGGAATCTCTAAAAATTCAGGGGATGCGCAAACTATTTTTTTGTAATTAATAAGTTAAAAAGGACATGTGAATTATCATGGTTTCACTGATGATCAATTCATACGCATGTGTGCTCTTACACGTTTATTTTCATGCTCTACTTTACATTCTATTAATGTTACTGTGGAGAGAATCTACGTATCCGATGATTTGGTAGAGTAACTGATGTCATGTATAAATAAAATGAAAATTGTATTGTCAAATAAATAATGCTGTGTACATTACTTTGGATTTTTTTACATCGGGGCGGTAATTATCAAAAATATGTACGCTTACACTATGAAGTATCGACTTTTTTTTAATATAGTCCCGTAGAATCACGTTAACAGCGCCCCCTCGCGCTACGTGTTTATCGAACGATTTTCACCGTTTTTGTTGCGTTTTTTTTTGGGGGGGGGGGGGTCTCTTTTTCATATAAAATTATCAATATTAATTGAAAACTGTTTTTAATAACATTTTTTAAATTACTTATTATATTTTTTGTGATAAGATCATAACTTTAATACAGGTAAAACGCATTTTTTGTTACCTATACATCTAATCGTTACGCTGGGGTGGATTAAAACTACATATGTTGAATATCCATGCTTTATTGCGTATAAATGCTCTGGTACAAGTTCTTGAATTTTACATATGTTAAACTTAATTTATTTCACTACAATATAACTGAATAAAAAGAAGTGGTGTTCAAGCTAGTTTTTTTCAAACCGTGAAAACCCATCTTTTATTTTATTCATATTTTAGTGAAATTAATTTAGTTAAATATATATGAAATTCAATTACTTGCACTAGAGTTCTTCGCGCAATCAGCTGTGAATGTTCAAACGTCTTTATTTTAAAACCCGCGTTTATATCAACCCCGGCGTAACGATTAGATGTAAAAGTAACACAAATTGTATTTTATCTGCATGAATGTTATAATCTTATCAAAGGAAATAAAACATTTAATACTATTATTACCAATATTTTTTAATTAATATTGATTATTTTTACAAGAGAAAAACGGCGAAATTTTCCCGAAAAATACGTACCACCAGGGGGCATTACTAACGAGAAACTGCGATATTATATCAAAATCAAAGCTTAAACGAAAGCTGAGACTTCATAGATAAATTGTACACATTTTTGATAAATTACGCCAAATGTCAAGATTGAAAGGCCGCGAACTCATCAATCTTATTTAATTCATCGCCATGTATATTGGTTGAACAATAATACCAGTTGAATAAATAGTTTATTAATGCCTATTATTCCTACTATAACAATAATATTACTGAAAATAAATATTTATATTCAGTACTATTTAGGCCTATATGACAATATTGCTGAAAATTAAATAGTGTTTTATCCCTTACTTTTCATTCTCCTGTACAATATATTTTATAACCATTGCATACCATACTCCATATCAGTAAATATTGTAATACATGACAAAAGGTAACTTTTTACATAGATTTTTGGTGTAGTAATTAAGCATCGAATCTATGATTCGTGGTTCTGATTGAATCGTGATTCAAATCCCGATCAACAATCCAAAGTTGTTTCGCTAAGTTTTATACATGATCCTAACCAGAAATATGTACAAAGCGATTTGTTTAAATAGTAAGTATTTATGTCACAGACACGTATATTAGATAAGTTTGTACCATTATTTACACGTGTATTTTTACTTAAAAAATTATAATACAATTGTGTTGTTATATTTTTTGTTAAACAACCATGATTCAGTAAAACAAATATGTGTTATAAAGGGGGGTGGGGGTGGATGGTCATGTATGATCAGTTTAATATAAATATATAATGAACGTTAATTTGAATGAAAATACTCAATGTTTAAAATATGAATTAAATTTTATTTACAAAACAATGTAAAAATTGACAGTTTTTGTTATAATATTCAATATTCAAACTTAAAATTTAGATGTAGTCTCCTCTTCCTCCACTGGTATTTGCCATTTTTCTTTCTTCTTTAGTTTCTTTTTTTGTTTCTTGTTCTCTCGTTTCTTTATCTTTCGATTTTTTATTCCATCGTAGTCGAACCTCCGAACGTCAGGAATCATCAGCACTCCACTCAGCATACACAGACACGCAGCTACCAGTGTGAGACCCGTAGAGATGTACAGATAATGATTCGCAGGTAGATTGATAACCCAAATAATTGTTCCCGTGAGACTGAGTGTTACTGTAATATAGGTATACATAATTATCATTGTGAGGCCCGTAGATATGTACGGATAATGATTCGCAGGTAGATTGATAACCCAAATAATTGTTCCCGTGAGACTGAGTGATACTGTAATATAGGTATACATAATTATCATTGTGAGGTCCGTAGATATGTACGGATAATGATTCGCAGGTAGATTGATAACCCAAATAATTGTTCCGTTGAAACTGAGTGTTACTGTAATATAGGTATACATAATTATCATTGTGAGGCTCGTAGAGATGTACGGATAATGATTCGCAGGTAGATTGATAACCCAAATAATTGTTCCGTTGAAACTGAGTGTTACTGTAATATAGGTATACATAATTATCATTGTGAGGCTCGTAGAGATGTACGGATAATGATTCGCAGGTAGATTGATAACCCAAATAATTGTTCCGTTGAAACTGAGTGTTACTGTAATATAGGTATACATAATTATCATTGTGAGGCTCGTAGAGATGTACGGATAATGATTCGCAGGTAGATTGATAACCCAAATAATTGTTCCCGTGAGACTGAGTGATACTGTAATATAGGTATACATAATTATCATTGTGAGGCCCGTAGATATGTACGGATAATGATTCGCAGGTAGATTGATAACCCAAAAAATTGTTCCGTTGAAACTGAGTGTTACTGTAATATAGGTATACATAATTATCATTGTGAGGCTCGTAGAGATGTACGGATAATGATTCGCAGGTAGATTGATAACCCAAATAATTGTTCCCGTGAGACTGAGTGATACTGTAATATAGGTATACATAATTATCATTGTGAGGCCCGTAGATATGTACGGATAATGATTCGCAGGTAGATTGATAACCCAAATAATTGTTCCCGTGAGACTGAGTGTTACTGTAATATAGGTATACATAATTATCATTGTGAGGCCCGTAGATATGTACGGATAATGATTCGCAGGTAGATTGATAACCCAAATAATTGTTCCGGTGAGACTGAGTGATACTGTAATATAGGTATACATAATTATCATTGTGAGGCCCGTAGATATGTACGGATAATGATTCGCAGGTAGATTGATAACCCAAATAATTGTTCCGTTGAAACTGAGTGTTACTGTAATATAGGTATACATAATTATCATTGTGAGGCTCGTAGAGATGTACGGATAATGATTCGCAGGTAGATTGATAACCCAAATAATTGTTCCGTTGAAACTGAGTGTTACTGTAATATAGGTATACATAATTATCATTGTGAGGCTCGTAGAGATGTACGGATAATGATTCGCAGGTAGATTGATAACCCAAATAATTGTTCCGTTGAAACTGAGTGTTACTGTAATATAGGTATACATAATTATCATTGTGAGGCTCGTAGAGATGTACGGATAATGATTCGCAGGTAGATTGATAACCCAAATAATTGTTCCCGTGAGACTGAGTGATACTGTAATATAGGTATACATAATTATCATTGTGAGGCCCGTAGATATGTACGGATAATGATTCGCAGGTAGATTGATAACCCAAATAATTGTTCCGTTGAAACTGAGTGTTACTGTAATATAGGTATACATAATTATCATTGTGAGGCCCGTAGATATGTACGGATAATGATTCGCAGGTAGATTGATAACCCAAATAATTGTTCCCGTGAGACTGAGTGATACTGTAATATAGGTATACATAATTATCATTGTGAGGTCCGTAGATATGTACGGATAATGATTCGCAGGTAGATTGATAACCCAAATAATTGTTCCGGTGAGACTGAGTGATACTGTAATATAGGTATACATAATTATCATTGTGAGGCCCGTAGATATGTACGGATAATGATTCGCAGGTAGATTGATAACCCAAATAATTGTTCCGGTGAGACTGAGTGATACTGTAATATAGGTATACATAATTATCATTGTGAGGCTCGTAGAGATGTACGGATAATGATTCGCAGGTAGATTGATAACCCAAATAATTGTTCCGGTGAGACTGAGTGATACTGTAATATAGGTATACATAATTATCATTGTGAGGCCCGTAGATATGTACGGATAATGATTCGCAGGTAGATTGATAACCCAAATAATTGTTCCGGTGAGACTGAGTGATACTGTAATATAGGTATACATAATTATCATTGTGAGGTCCGTAGATATGTACGGATAATGATTCGCAGGTAGATTGATAACCCAAATAATTGTTCCGGTGAGACTGAGTGATACTGTAATATAGGTATACATAATTATCATTGTGAGGCCCGTAGATATGTACGGATAATGATTCGCAGGTAGATTGATAACCCAAATAATTGTTCCGGTGAGACTGAGTGTTACTGTAATATAGGTATACATAATTATCATTGTGAGGCCCGTAGAGATGTACGGATAATGATTCGCAGGTAGATTGATAACCCAAATAATTGTTCCGTTGAAACTGAGTGTTACTGTAATATAGGTATACATAATTATCATTGTGAGGCTCGTAGAGATGTACGGATAATGATTCGCAGGTAGATTGATAACCCAAATAATTGTTCCGTTGAAACTGAGTGTTACTGTAATATAGGTATACATAATTATCATTGTGAGGCTCGTAGAGATGTACGGATAATGATTCGCAGGTAGATTGATAACCCAAATAATTGTTCCGTTGAAACTGAGTGTTACTGTAATATAGGTATACATAATTATCATTGTGAGGCTCGTAGAGATGTACGGATAATGATTCAAAGGTAGATTGATAACCCAAATAATTGTTCCCATGAGACTGAGTGTTACTGTAATATAGGTATACATAATTATCATTGTGAGGTCCGTAGACATGTACGGATAATGATTCAAAGGTAGATTGATAACCCAAATAATTGTTCCGTTGAAACTGAGTGTTACTGTAATAAAGGTATACATAATTATCATTGTGAGGCCCGTAGAGATGTACGGATAATGATTCGCAGGTAGATTGATAACCCAAATAATTGTTCCGTTGAAACTGAGTGTTACTGTAATATAGGTATACATAATTATCATTGTGAGGCTCGTAGAGATGTACGGATAATGATTCGCAGGTAGATTGATAACCCAAATAATTGTTCCGTTGAAACTGAGTGTTACTGTAATATAGGTATACATAATTATCATTGTGAGGCTCGTAGAGATGTACGGATAATGATTCAAAGGTAGATTGATAACCCAAATAATTGTTCCCATGAGACTGAGTGTTACTGTAATATAGGTATACATAATTATCATTGTGAGGTCCGTAGACATGTACGGATAATGATTCAAAGGTAGATTGATAACCCAAATAATTGTTCCCATGAGACTGAGTGTTACTGTAATATAGGTATACATAATTATCATTGTGAGGCCCGTAGAGATGTACGGATAATGATTCGCAGGTAGATTGATAACCCAAATAATTGTTCCGTTGAAACTGAGTGTTACTGTAATATAGGTATACATAATTATCATTGTGAGGCTCGTAGAGATGTACGGATAATGATTCAAAGGTAGATTGATAACCCAAATAATTGTTCCGTTGAAACTGAGTGTTACTGTAATATAGGTATACATAATTATCATTGTGAGGCTCGTAGAGATGTACGGATAATGATTCGCAGGTAGATTGATAACCCAAATAATTGTTCCGTTGAAACTGAGTGTTACTGTAATATAGGTATACATAATTATCATTGTGAGGCTCGTAGAGATGTACGGATAATGATTCGCAGGTAGATTGATAACCCAAATAATTGTTCCGTTGAAACTGAGTGTTACTGTAATATAGGTATACATAATTATCATTGTGAGGCTCGTAGAGATGTACGGATAATGATTCGCAGGTAGATTGATAACCCAAATAATTGTTCCTGTGAGACTGAGTGTTACTGTAATATAGGTATACATAATTATCATTGTGAGGCTCGTAGAGATGTACGGATAATGATTCAAAGGTAGATTGATAACCCAAATAATTGTTCCCATGAGACTGAGTGTTACTGTAATATAGGTATACATAATTATCATTGTGAGGTCCGTAGACATGTACGGATAATGATTCAAAGGTAGATTGATAACCCAAATAATTGTTCCCATGAGACTGAGTGTTACTGTTATAAAGGTATACATAATTATCATTGTGAGGTCCGTAGACATGTACGGATAATGATTCAAAGGTAGATTGATAACCCAAATAACTGTTCCCGTGAGACTGAGTGATACTGTAATATAGGTATACATAATTATCATTGTGAGGTCCGTAGACATGTACGGATAATGATTCAAAGGTAGATTGATAACCCAAATAACTGTTCCCGTGAGACTGAGTGTTACTGTAATATAGGTATATATACTTATCATTCTGAGGCCCATAGAGATGTAGGAATGATGATTATTTGTAGGTAGATTGATAACCCAAATAACTATTCCCACAAGACTGAGTGTAACTGTAGTACAGTTATACATAATCATCATTATGAGGCCCGTAGAGATGTAGGTATGATGATTTGTAGGTATATTGATAAACCAAATAACTATTCCCACAATATTGAGTGTAACAGTACTATACATAAATATCGTTGTGAGGCCCTAGGCATGTACGGATAATGATAAGTACGTAGATTGATAACCCAAATAACTGTTCCCACAAGACTGAGTGTCACTGTAGTATAGGTATACATAATTATCATTGTGAGGCCCGTAAAGGTGTATAGATAATGATTGACAGGTAGATTGATAACCCTGATAACTGTACCCAAAAGACTGAGTGTCACTGTAGTATAGGTATACATAATAAGCATTGTGAGGCCCATAAAGATGTAGGTATAATGATTGCAGGTAGATGGATAAACCAAATAACTATTCCCACAATATTGAGTGTAACTGTAATATAGGTTTACATAATTATCGTTGTGAAGCCCATAGAGATGTAAGGACAATGATTGGCAATAAGATTGATTACCCAAATAACTGATCCAATGAGAAGGAGTTTGACTGTAACATAGGTATACATAATTATTGTTGTGAGGCCCGTAGAGATGTTGGGATTATGATTGGCAGGTAGATTGATTACCCGAATAATCGTCCCCACAAAACAGGGTGTAACTGTTATATATGTATACATATTTATTGTGGTAAGGCCCATAGAGATGTGCTGATAGTGATTGGTAGGTAGATTGATAACCCAAATAATCGTTCCCACAAAACAGAGTGTAACTGTTATATAGGTATACATAATTATCATTGTGAGTGTCGTAGAGATGTAGGTATAGTGATTGGTAGGTAGATTGATAACCCAAATAATTATTCCTGCAAGACTGTGTGTAACTGTAATATAGATAAACATAGTTATCATTATGAGTCCCGTAAAATTGTAGGGATAATGACTGGTAGGTAGATTGATAACCCAAATAACAATTCCTACAAGACCGATTGTTAATGTAATATAGGAATACATATTTATCGTTGTGAGGCCCATAGAGATGTGCAGATAGTGATTTGCTAGGTAGATTGATAACCCAAATAATCGTTCCCACAAAACAGAGTGTAACTGTAATATAGGTATACATAATTATCATGTGAGTGCCGTAGAGATGTAGGGATAGTGATTGGTAGGTAGATTGATAACCCAAATAATCGTTCCCACAAAACAGAGTGTAACTGTAATATAGGTATACATAATTATCATGTGAGTGCCGTAGAGATGTAGGGATAGTGATTGGCAGGTAGATTGATAACCCAAATAATCGTTCCCACAAAACAGAGTGTAACTGTTATATAGGTCTACATATTTATCGTTGTAAGGCCCGTAGATATGTGCGGATAGTAATTGGTAGGTAGATTGATAACCCAAATAACCGTTCCCACAAAACAGAGTCTAACTGTAATATAGGTATACATAATTATCATTGTGAGTGCGGTCGAGATGTAGGGATAGTGATTAATATGTAGATTGATAACCTAAATAACTATTCCTGCAAGACTGTGTGTAACTGTAATATAGGTATACATAATCATCCCTGTAAGGACCGTAGAGATGTAGGGTTAATGACTGGCAGGTAGATTAATAACCCAAATAACTGTTCCCACAAAAATGGCTGTTATTGTAATATATGTATACATATTTATCATTATGAGGCCCGTAGAGATGTAAGGATAATTATTGGTAGGTTGATTGATAACCCAAATAAATGTTCCCACAAGACGAAGTGTAACTGTAATATAGGTATACATAATTATCATTGTGAAGCCCGTAGAGATGTAGGGGTAATGGTTGGCAGGTAGATTAATAACCCAAATAACTGTTCTTATAAGATTGAGTGTCACTGTAATATAGGTATACATTATTATCATTGTGAGGCCCATATAGATGTAGGGATAGTGATTTGTAGGTAGATGTATAACCCTAATAATTGTCTCCACAAGAATGAGTGTTACTGTAACATATGTATATATAATTATCATTGTGAGGCCCGTAGAGAGGTTAGGATAATGATAGGCTGGTAGATTAATAACCCAAATAACTTTTCTTACAAAATTAATGTTACTGTAATATAAGTTTACATAATTATCAATGTGAGGCCCGTAGAGATGTGGGGATGATAATTGGTATGTTGATTGATAACCCAAATATGTGTTCCCACAAGAATAAGTGTTACTGTAATATAGGTATACATAATTACCGTTGTGAGTCCCGTAGAGATGTTGGAATAGTGATTGGTAGGTAGATTGAAAACCCAATAATTTTTCCAACAAGATTGAGTGTTACTGTAAAATAGGTATACATACTTATTATTAAGAGGTCCGTAGAGATGTGGGGATAATGACTGGTAGATAGATTGATAACCCAAATAACTGTTCCCACAAAACAAAGTGTAACTGTAATAAAATTATACATAATAATCCCTATGAGGCCCAAAGAGATGTAGGGAGAGTGATTTGTAGGTAGATTGATATCCCAAAAATTGTTCCCACAAGAATGAGAATTACTGTAATATAGAAATACATGATTATCGTTGTGATGCCCGTAGATATGTAGGGATAATGATTGGCAGGTATATTGATAACCCAAATAATTGTTCCAAAAAGACTGAGATTTACTGTTATATATGTATACAAAATCATCACTGTGAGGCCGATAGAGATGTAGGAATAATGATTGGTTGGTAGACTGATATTCCAAATAACTGTTCCTACAAGACTAAGTGTAACTGTAATATAGATATACATAATTATCAATATGAGGCCCGTAAAATTGTAGGGATATTGATTGGTAGGTAGACTGAAAAACCAAATAACTATTCTTACAAGACTGAGTGTAAATGTAATATAGGAATACATATTTATCGTTGTGAGGCCCGTAGAGATGTGCAGATAGTCATTGGTAGGTAGACTGATAACCCAAATAATTGTTCCCTCAAAACAGAGTGTAACTGTATTATAGATATTCATAATTATCATTGTGAGTGCCGTAGAGATGTAGGGATAGTGATTGGCAGGTAGATTGATAACCGAAATAATCGTTCCAACAAAACAGAGTGTACCTGTTATATAGGTATACATATTTATCGTTGTGAGGCTGTAGAGATGTGCGGAAAACGATTGGTAGGTAGATTGATAACCAAAATAATCGTTCCCACAAAACAGAATCTAACTGTATCATAGGTATACATAATTATCATTGTGAGTGCCGTAGAGATGTAGGGATAGTGGTTGGTAAGTAGATTGATAATCCAAATAACTATTCTTGCAAGACTGTGTGTAACTGTAATATAGGTATACATAAATATCGTTGTAAGGCCCGTAGAGATGTAGGGATAACGACTGGCAGGTAGATTAATAACCCAAATAACTGTTCCTACAAGACTGACTGTTACTGTAATATAGGTATACATAATTATCGTTGTAAGGCCGTAGAGATGTGGGAATTGTGACTGGTAGGTAGATTGATAACCCAAATAACTGTTCCCACAAGACTGAGTATCTGTAATATAGGTATATATACTTACCGTTGTGAGTCTCGTAGAGATGTGGAAATATTGATTGGTAGGTAGATTGATAACCCAATAACTTTTTCCACAAGATTGAGTGTTACTGTAATATAGGTATACATAAGTATCGTTGTGAAGCCCGTAGAGATGTGGGGATAATGATTGGTAGATAGATTGATAACCCAAATAACTGTTCCCACAAGATTGAGTATCTGTAATAAAGCTATAAATCATCATACCTATGAGGCCCATAGAGATGTAGGGAGTGTGATTGGTAGGTAGATTGACAACCCAAATAATTGTTCCCACAAGAATGAGTGTTACTGTAATATATAAATACCTGATTATCGTTGCGATGCCCGTAGATATGAAGGGATAATGATTTGGTAGGTTGATTGATAACCCAAACAAAAGTTCCTACAACACTGAGTGTAACTGTAATAAAGGTGTACCTAATTATCATTGTGAGGCCCGTAGAGATGTAGAGATAATGATTGGAAGGTAGATTGATAACCCAAATAATTATTCCTACAAGACTGATTGTTACTGTAATATAGGTATACAGTATAATCATTGTGAGGCCCGTAGAGATGTAGGGACAATGATTGACAGGTTGATTGATAACCCAAATAACTGTTCCTACAAGACTGAGTGTAACTGTTATATATGAATACATAAGTATCATTGTGAGGCCCATAGATATGTAAGGATACTGATTGAAGGGTAGATATATGTTCCCACAAGACTCAGTTTTACTGGCATATTGGTATATATAATATCATTTTGAGGCCCATACAGATATACAAATAGATAAAAGATTACTATTGGTATTACATATCTTCATACAATACATATTGCTACTGTAAAATATAGTTGCACATTAATAATCAGCGTTAGATGCACAGAGGTATATTGAACTAATGTCTATCTGGACGGCCGGTTACTCGTCAGTTTACTTTTCTATTACATAAGCTATTGTATTACTTTGGTGATTATCCTCTATTATAGTTAGTAGTGTGCAAATTTGTTTAGGGTCAAATGAACATTTCCAGTCTGAAAGTGCACACAAGATAAGGTAACGGATTTTTAACGATTCAGGGGTCATGACATTATTAATTCAATTAAATCAGTCAAAGAACTTGTCCGGGATATT
The DNA here is from genome assembly GCA_029582155.1 of Panopea generosa. NCBI lineage: Eukaryota > Metazoa > Mollusca > Bivalvia > Adapedonta > Hiatellidae > Panopea > Panopea generosa. The sequence continues at coordinate 41,459,816 of CM055900.1, forward strand.
ACAATTATGTCTAAAACATTATCCAAATAAAATGTGTAAGAATAATGAAAGTCAAATATAAACTACGCATGTTTGAGTGCACACAAGGTCAATAAACGCAAATATTTGACGAGTCATTAATTGATTATTCGTGTTAACCGGTGCAGTAACATCTCTTATATTTAAAGCTGATGATTATTAATGCTAGTATTGTGAAAATTTGATGACGATCAAATTACAAATACGGCTGCTAGGGGCACACAAGGTCAATCAATGCATCTTTTGATAATTTAAGGAACATAGAGGTTAATCATCCCGTTTGGCAGGTTCAATAACTTGTTAATGAGATATCATATAGTTATATAAATTGTTCTGGATCTGATATAGATCTATAACTAATGTGTTTGGTGAGTATTCAGTGGGATATGTAGATGTCAGAGTGAACGCAACATGAATGTTTACAGGTCGGACGTGTGAACGGACGAACGAAAATACGGCGGAAACAGTGTGATCAAAATAACTCACCTTGCGCTTTGCTCATGTGAGCTAAAATATCGATATGTTTTGTGTTTTAACGAAATTAAGTTTATACCAGTTAAAACACTATGAGTGGATAGAAACTTAGATAAAACACATTTTAAGAAATAGATTTGGTAATCCATGATAACTTACGCGAGGCGAAGCTCATTATCAAGACAGAAGCTGCAATTTCCTGAATCCGTGCTGCTGGTGACGTCACATAAAAAAAACTGATGACCGCCGTCATGACAATGAATATCAATGTGGCTGATTCACATGCTTGTGTGACCGTTAGCAAATCTAGAAAACAATCAATAGTTCATTTTTAAATAAATATTTATTGAGTTTATTTGATATTTCAGAAACCCACGCAAGAAAAATGTCAAGAGTTTTAGTTGTATTCAAAATTCATGATATAATCCATGTAGGTGATTAACAGAAAAGTTTATACTAGTTAGAAAAGTACCTTTACTAAAAGTAATTAAATTACTAATTTCTGTGTTTAAACTAGTCATAAAATTAATAAAATAAATGATTTCTTAATACAAATATATATTACATGTAATTCGTTTTCGAACAAACACATCTGTCTCTTATTACAGTATGTAATAAGTATAGCGTGAACGTCCGACGTAGAAATAAACATTAAAACAGGTTTAATATATTAGCTAGAAATTGCTGTCATTAATATCAATTTAGTTTTTCTTTATGTTTATTCTGCACGCATTCGATTTAATGTCGTTTGTTTAATTGTCAGAACTTGGTTTTAACTTTATTAAATATTTATATTCATCTCAATAGTTCAAGCTATGCTTTTTTGAAAGCATGAAGTATACTGGAATTGAAATAACGTTTACCGTGTTATTTTGTAGTGTTACTATGTAGTAAACATTTTCGCATAAACAGTCTTTGATATACCCACGAAACAGTTTTATTAGTTTATTTTCTATTATCAAATGATTTTATAGTAATGACTAAAGTGTTTGCAGCGTGGAGTAGGGCATAATGTGTGTACTGTTGTATTGTTACTACATATACTGCGTTACTGAACAGTTGTATCCGCAAATAACAACCTTAGGCCTATATCCCCTTAACAGTATCATTTGTTTATTTTTTATTATTAAATATTTTTTACCAACCTGTTTTGTATGTTTCCGGAATGCTTGATTCCACACATGGCAAATTACTCGAACAGTTTGAAATTTTCCACAGACCGATTCGCAGGTTCGTCGTGTCCGAAACCGAATGTGATTTCATCCAACCGGGTGTTGCGTATCCGGCACAATGGATAGCTATTGCCGAAAGTAGCAAAACAAACGCCGCCTTGGAAAACGCCGAGGCTGTTCCACAAAATACCACCATTGTGTAATGCACTTATAAAATACTACTAAAATCACTTAATAATTGTTATAATTATTATAACTTGTTAATAAGCTAATAAATTAGGACACTTATATTCAAGTAGGAATAGCTATAAAACTTCTATAACTTCCTTTCGTTAACTGTTTTTATATTGTATCAAACATAATAAAAAACGCTATTTAGTTAATTGAAAAGCATACACGGTCTATTACGTCCTCTACTGTAGGTTCTAATTATACTCTTTTATGTGTCCTTCTTCACGGTACATGGAAGAGAATAATACATTGACACAAACGGTAAATGAAATAAAGACTGCAAATCAGGCGTTAAATATCTTTGTTCTTTAAACATTATACTATTATACTAGCAATAAGTCAAGTCGGTAGAGTATATATATAGGAGATACACCTGACAAGGAATATTACAAGATGAAATACGATTCACTCTTAATTATCGATTATGATGCGATTTTCTAACAGCTAAAAGGGGAGCCAGTAGTAAGCATATGCGAATGCATTGATCACAGGGGACATCCGACGATCGTGACGGGGATCGAATACCACCACTAAACCACATGCTTTACGGTATACTCCTTCGGTCCTGTATGCTAGTACTTGTTACTTTGTCATAAAGTAACAACTCCCATGAAATTACAAGGATCCATATAGTAGAACATAATCCGAATAATATGACTCGCCGGGATTATCGTACTACGTATGTATGCGGAATAATACCATAGTTTGGCAGTACTTGTTACTATGGTATAAAGTAAAACCGCTATGATTTACGGGAAAACTGTTGAAAGCGACGCTCAAGGTCACACAATGTAATGTTATGTAATATTAGTAGGTTACAGTCCGGCAGGTGCACTTGCGGCTAACGAGGTTTTGTATAAACCTGGACCGGTTTCACTAATCATCTCAAGCCGAGAGTAAAATAACTAAATATATCTATAGCATTCCTCAATATATCTATAGCATTCCTCAATATATCTATAGCATCACTCAATATATCTATAGCATCCCTCAATATATCAATATATCTATAGCATCACTCAATATATCTATAGCATCCCTCAATATATCTATAGCATCCCTCAATATATCTATAGCATTCCTCAATATATTTATAGCATTCTACAATATATCTATAGCATTCCTCAATATACAATATATCTATAGCATGATTCAATTTATCTAAAGCATCCTTCAATGTATCTATAGCATCCCTCAATATATCTAAAGCATCCCTCAATATATCTATAGCATTTCTCAATATATATATAGCATTCCCCAATCTATCTATAGCATTCCTCAATATATCTTTAGCATTCCTCAATCTATCTATAGCATTAATCAATGTATCTATAGCATTCTTCAATATATCAATAGCACCCCTCAATGTTTCTATAACATTTCCCAATATATCTCTAGAATTCCTCAATATATCTATAGCATTCCTCAATATATCTATAGCAACCCTCGATATATCTATAACATTCCTCAATAAATCTATAGCATTCCTCAATATATCTATAGCATCCCTCAATATATCTATAGCATCCTCAATATACAATATATCTAAAGCATGATTCAATTTATCTAAAGCATCCTTCATTGTATCTATAGCATCCTTCAATATATCTAAAGCATCACTTAATATATCTATAGCATTTCTCAATATATATATAGCATTCCCAAATCTATCTATAGCATTCCTCAATTTATCTTTAGCATTCCTCAATCTATCTATAGCATCCATCAATATATAAATAGCAATCCTCAATATATATATACAGCATTCCTCAATCTATCTATAGCATTCCTCAATGTATCTATAGCATTCTTCAATATATCAATAGCACCCCTCAATGTTTCTATAACATTTCCCAATATATCTCTAGAATTCCTCAATCAATCTATAGCATTCCTCAATATATTTATAGCATCCCTCGATATATCTATAACATTCCTCAATAAATCTAGAGCATTCCTCAATATATCTATAGCATCCCTCAATATATCTATAGCATCCTCAATATATAATATATCTATAGCATGATTCAATTTATCTAAAGCATCCTTCATTGTATCTATAGCATCCTTCAATATATCTAAAACATCACTCAATATATCTATAGCATTTCTCAATATATATATAGCATTCCCAAATCTATCTATAGCATTCCTCAATATATCTTTAGCATTCCTCAATCTATCTATAGCATCCATCAATATATATATAGCAATCTCAATATATATACAGCATTCCTCAATCTTTCTATAGCATTCATCAATGTATCTATAGCATTCTTCAATATATCAATAGCGCCCCTCAATGTATCTATAACATTTCCCAATATATCTCTAGAATTCCTCAATATATCTATAGAATTCCTCAATATATCTATAGCATCCCTCGATATATCTATAACATTCCTCAATATATCTATAGCATTTCTCAATATATCTATAGCATCCCTCAATATATCTATAGCATTTTTCAATATATCTATAGCATGATTCAATTTATCTAAAGCATCCTTCATTGTATCTATAGCATCCTTCAATATATCTAAAACATCACTCAATATATCTATAGCATTTCTCAATATATATATATAGCATTCCCCAATCTATCTATAGCATTCCTCAATATATCTTTAGCATTCCTCAATCTATCTATAGCATCCATCAATATATATATAACAATCTCAATAGATATACAGCATGCTTCAATCTTTCTATAGCATTCCTCAATGTATCTATAGCATTCTTCAATATATCAATAGCACCCCTCAATGTATCTATAACATTTCCCAATATATCTCTAGAATTCCTCAATATATCTATAGCATTCCTCAATATATCTATAGCATCCCTCGATATATCTATAACATTCCTCAATATATCTATAGCATTTCTCAATATATCTATAGCATCCCTCAATATATCTATAGCATTCCTCAATATATCTAAAGCATCCCTCAATATATCTATAGCATCCTCAATTTACAATGTATCTATAGCATTCCTCAATATATATATAGCATTCCTAAATATATATATATATATATAGCATTCCTTAATATATCTATAGCTTTCCCCAATATATATATATAGCATTCCTCAATATATCTAAAGCATTCTTCAATATATATATATATATATACCATTCCTCAATATATCTATAATATTCCTCAATATATCTATAGCATTCCTCAATTTATCTATAGCGTTCCTCAATATATATCTTTAGCATTCCTCAAAATACGATGTATCTATAGCATTCTTCAATATATCTATAGCATCCCTCAATGTATCAATAGCATTCCTCAATATATCTATAGCATCCTTAAATATATATATAGCATTCCTCAATATATATATATATATATATATATATATATATATATATATATATATATATATATATATATATATATATAGCATTCCTCAATATATATATATATATATATATATATATATATATATATATATATATAGCATTTCTCAAAATACAATGTATCTATAGCATTTTTCAATATATCTCTAGCATCACTCAATATATTTATAGCATTCCTCAATATATCTATAGCATCCCTCAATATATCTATAGCATCCCTCAATATACAATGTATCTATACCATTCCTTAATATCTATAGCATCCCTCAATATATATATAGCATTCCTAAATATAATTATAGCATTCCTCAATATACTTATAGCATTCCTAAACATAGCTATAGCATTCATCAATGTACAATGTATCTATAGCATTCTTCAATATATCTATAGCATCCCTCAATGTATCTGTAGTATTCCTAAATTTATCTATAGCATTCTTCAATATATCTATTGTATTCCTCAATATATATCTACAGCATCCCTCAATATCTATATAACATTCCTCAATATATCTATAGCATCCCTCAATATATATATAGCATTCCTCAATATATATCTATAGTATCCCTCAATATATATATAGCATTCTTTAATATATCTATTGTATTCCACAATATATATCTATAGCATCCCTCAATATATATATAGCATTCCGCAATATATATATAGCATTCCTCAATATATCTATACCATTCCTCAATATATCTATAGCATCCCTCAATATATCTATAGCATTCCTCAATATATCAATCGCATCCCTCAATATATAATGTATCTATAGCATTCTTCAATATATCTATAGCATCCCTCAATATATCTGTAGCATTCCTCAATATTCAATATATTTATATCATTCCTCAATATATCTATAGCATCCCTCAATATATAATGTATCTGTAGCACTCTTCAATATATCTATAGCATTCCTCAATATACCATATTTTTATAGCATTCTTCAATATATTTATAGCATCCCTCAATATACAATATTTCTATAGCATTCCTCAATATATCTATAGCATTCCTCAACATATCTATAGCATCCCTCAATATATCTATAGCATTTCTAAATATATCTATAGCATTCTTCAATATATCTATAACATCCCTAAATGTATCTATAGTATTCCTCAATCTATCTATAGCATTCTTCAACATATCTATTGTATTCCTCAATATATATCTACAGCAGCCTTCGATATGTATATAACATTCCTCAATATATCTATAGCATCCCTCAATATATATATATATATAGCATTCCTCGATATATATCTATAGTATCCCTCAATATATATATAGCATTCTTCAATATATCTATTGTATTCCTCAATATATATCTATAGCATCCCTCACTATATATATAGCGTTCCGCAATTTATCTATAGCATTCCTCAATATATCTATAGCATCCCTCAATATATCTATAGCATTTCTCAATATAATTATAGCATTTCTCAATATATCTATAGCATCCCTCAATATATCTATAGCATTTTTCAATATATCTATAGCATCCCTCAATATATCTATAGCATTTCTAAATATATCTATAGCATTCTTCAATATATCTATAACATCCCTAAATGTATCTTTAGTATTCCTCAATCTATCTATAGCATTCTTCAACATATCTATTTTATTCCTCAATATATATCTACAGCATCCTTCGATATGTATATAACATTCCTCAATATATCTATAGCATCCCTCAATATGTATATATATATATAGCATTCCTCGATATATATCTATAGTATCCCTCAATATATATATAGCATTCTTCAATATATCTATTGTATTCCTCAATATATATCTATACCATCCCTCAATATATATATAGCATTCCGCAATTTATCTATAGCATTCCTCAATATATCTATAGCATCCCTCAATATATCTATAGCATTTCTCAATATAATTATAGCATTTCTAAATATATCTATAGCATCCCTCAATATATATATATATATAGCATTTCTCAATATATCTATATTATTTCTCAATTTATCTTTACCATCCCTCAATATATATATAACATTCCACAATATATCTATAGCATCCATTAATATACAATATATCTTCAGCATTTCTCAATTTATCTATAGCATCCTCCATATATCTATAGCATTCCTCAATATATCTATAGCATTCCCAAATGTATCTATAGCATTCATCAATATATCTATAGCATACCTCAATATACAATGTATCTATAGTATTCATCAATATGTCTATAGCATTCCTCAATATATCTATAGCATTCCTCAATATATATATAGCATTCCTCAATGTATCTATAGCATTCATCAATATACAATGTATCTATAGTATTCATCAATATATCTATAGCATTCCTCAATATATCTATAGCATTCCTCAATATATATATAGCATTCCTCAATGTATCTATAGCATTCCTCAATATATGTATAGCATTCCTCAATGTATCTATAGCATTCATCAATATATCTATAGCATACCTCAATATATCTAAAGCATCCTTCAATATAGCTATAGCATTCCTCAACATATCTAAAGCATCCCTCAGTATATCTATAGCATTCCTCAATATATCTATAGCATCCCTCAATATATCTATAGCATTCCTCAATATATCTATAGCATCCCTCAATGTATCTAAAGTTATTTTCATTACAGGAAATTACAAAAAAAGAAGAGAACATTTTATTTAAACTACATTACCAGTATGCAGATCGCCTTTCATAATTATGCTAATAGGTAGCAGCTGATATATTTGAAAAAATGAAAAGTGTTTTTGTAATAAAATATTTTGTTAATTCTACAACCTTTATAACTTAGGTTTAATTTGCATATATGGCTGTCTGATTCCGTGTACGTGTGTGCGTTCGTGAATTATATTGTAGTTGTGTGTTGTTACATATGATGAGAGTCGGAGTGATACACATAGCCAAAGATATCATCTCAGATCTTCCACGCATGATGTTCTTGTTATTTATAAGAAGTGTTGTTCAGTATGTAATAATTTCATTTTATTACTCAAACAAATGTAGTATACATATTTTGGAAGACCTGACAATGAAAATGGAATATCAGAAGAAAAAAATTTAACTGTGATCAATAATTCAGAAATTAAATCAAATCGTCTTATTTAACTCCTAAATGCATAAAACATGAACAAATACTTAATTTTAAATGTTTCCAATATGTGCAAATTACTATCAATCAACTAATGTTATTTAAATAAACGTGCCATCGGTAATCCTTAATATACATTACTAGAAAGTTTTATGATTATTTATTGGATAAAACATTAGATAATTGTCATTGAGTAGAAATCAAATGTATTTAATGTGAATTACACGATTTTATGTGATGTTATTTTTTTAATCACATTACTGTGTTTATTCATTCATTCATGATGCTGATATTTATTCTAGAATATTGATTTATATTTCGTCTGTATACTCTGACATACTAAACATTACATTATGCCGATAAACGTATGCGTACTTGAATTCGAAATGTAAAACTTTCCTTTGTTTTAGAACTATTGCATGCATTGTTAGACATTAGAAGGTTGTAACAGGGCGAAAATACGTGTTATATATATTGTACAAACAGTATTTTAAAGGGATTATGTATTGCTCACACGATTATGATGGTCTGCCAAATAAAAATAGCATAAATAGTGACAAAATAAGTTAATTCATTTCTTTAACAAGTTTGAAGGTTTATCTTTGATGTTTGACTACACCCTTTGTTTTAAATTTGACTCGCTTTTATAGAATAAACTTGAAAGCTTTTAAGCTGGGTCTTTTTAATAAATGAGATATACATGTTTGTATACCTGTATTATATTGACCGTTCGAATGTGTTTGGTAATCCAATACCGTAACATTACTCTCTAACAGGGATGACAATACGAAAATGCCAGTAAATCTTGTAAATAAAACGATAGGAAAGTAGTTTTAATTATTCTCTCCAGACAGTGTTGTTAGGGTAGAATTGTCATATGATAGTTCACCTTTGATATTTCGCCTACTTATGCCCACACATCAGTTAAACCCAAACAATTAAACATTAACTTAATGTATGCTACAATAGCTAAAAGTATAGCTTGGCATGATTTAAAGATCAGTTTAGAGAGCAGCTTATGAAATTTAAAGCATAGATAAGCTCTTCACTTTTCAACTTTGAAGATCGTGTGCAATTGATACTCCGGCGAGGGGCGTATATTAAATAGACCGCAATAACATGTTGCAGGCAATTAATCAGGATTTTGTAAAATTTTAATATTGGCTATGAATAATTTTTCAAAGAGATCATGCCTATTTATACTCATTGACCCCGCAATACCTTAGGTGGATTTGATATACTAAACCATTCGGATTTTATTTATTTATGATAATGAGATGCTTCTTTATCTATTTTAAAAATAACTTTATTTTTCAAGTCATTTACAGAATTTTTTCCCTGATATACTCCCATTAGTTAATAATAGAATTATCACTTACAACTTGTAAAACAATGCAATAATGTTGACTTTTGGGTCAGTATCTCATCTCATTTTGCAAAATGGACTACAATGTCTTTAATCAATATTAATTAATATGATAATTACTGTTTTATCAACAATATTAACTAATTGGATGTCACAGTTATTGTTTTTGAAGCAATACTGTATATGAGCATGAATCCCTTTTATTCTAAAACACATTTCAAGCATAACAATCAATTTAACAGATATTCTCAATTTACCAATATTCTATTCCAAATATATTTTATATGAATCCAAATTTTATAGGGAAATTAAAAAAGAAAAGATACAAATACTAAGAGAGTGATTTTAAGTGAAGGAAAAACTTTTGCAATTAAATCATTTTTTAATATTCATATTTAGATTTCGTAGAAAACAAAACAGCAACAGTAGTAAAAATGGGACTTATGTTGATGTGATTAAAAATTGCGAAAGGTGATTTTTTTAAATCAATACATCAAATCATTTGAGTGAGAGTAGAAAATGATATATTAAGACTGGACTAATGGTAACTGGAATCTATTAATGTTTTTTGTTTACCGAATGTTTCAACAGTAAATGAACAGTGTGTAGGAACTGTATCAAGGCCGCGTTTCAATCCTAAAACAGAGAGAGGGAGTCATTAAAATTGGTTTGTGCCTCAACATACATGTAGCAGTGTAACACATTATGGAGGAGAAAACACGTCATTGAAACTAATCATGTTAAATGAAAATCACTTTGAAAAGCTGTCATATCTCAAAAACAATCCAATACATCTATATACAATATGATACTATTATACAATATATATAATGCTTCAAACCCAAGTGGGTCTCATTACACAGTTGAATTTTGTACTTTGTTCTATATAAAATGAGATCAAGGATTTCGACGGTAAAAAATGTTTCCCACAGAGACTTTTTCACAGTAGGAATGTATTCACACTTAAAAATGTACAATAACTGGTAGTTTGACCAGCTTGGTGTTAACAAGATTATGCAGTGACACTCTAAGATTTTTTTTAAGAAAGAAGTCCTCAAATGCTCATAAATACAAGCTTATGTTGAAATATTTTAGAGGTCACATTTTAACACCAGTTATGTTTTATTGCAGTGTATGCTATTCAACTACTCATCTGCAGCTAGAAATTACAAACACTATGAACCATTTTGAAAATAACCAATTATATAGGACTTTCTGAAGGGTAAAAATCATGTTACCGTGGGGTACAAGGGGTGCAACTGTGTAGTGAGATGTGAATGTAGTGTTGGGCGAACTGTTGTTCTCAACAATATTTTATTTGGTGAGACCAGCTTTTTATACAAAGTGCCTAAACAGTAAATGTTTGAGACGTATTTCAGACTTAAAAACCTCAAATCAAAAACATTCGCATGGAACAATGCCCAGCTCCAGCTAGCTAGACGTATACGTTTCAAACTCCAAATCTTACCAATTTATAAACATAGATTTTTTGTCGCAAAACAATGTCCAGTTCGAGCACATTAATTCTATTGATATGTTCGAGAAGGGTTTCACACTTAAAAATTCATACCAAAACATAATGCACATGAAACAGTGCCAAGACCCAGCAAAAAAAGTTATTCTTACGCACCAAACCTTTCATAAGCCTATAGCAAGACAGAATCTATCTCGCAATGTACTTTCCCTCCTCTAATACTTGTTATAATTGTGCATATGAATAGAAAACATTATACAATTTTGGACTTTTCAGCTGTGCAATATGATGTTTTATGCACCAGAACAATTAATATTGACTGAGGCGGTAGCCGAGGTCAATATTTTGGAGAGGAATTCTATAAGCTTGTCTTTCATTCCAATCATTTTGACACAATTGTTTGTAAATATGTAATATTGTAAGATATTCGAAAACAAAATATGTTTAAACCAAACATTACAATGAAGCACAGGGAAAACGTTTAAATATATTTCAAGTGTTCAAACATTCAGTGCAATGTATGTGTTGTAAAATGCATTAAAGAGTAACTTATGTGTTCTAAAGTGCAGGTAACGTTTTTAAACATGTAAGTGTAATCATTTTAATTTTAAATTTGTATATTAAACATTTAAGTGTTACACACTACAGTTTGTGTAGCTTGAGATTTTAAAAGCGTAGAGATTGACATAATTAAACATTTAATCACACATGTGTTTACATATTAGAACATAAGAACGTAGATTATGAGTTTATATATTGAAGTGTATCGTATATGTAAAAACATTAAAGTGTAACGTACTTTTTTAAACATAAACGTAAAGCATATGTTTTAAACTTAAAAGTGTAGGTTATATGTATAAATATTTAGTCATTTAAATATTTAAGTGAAGCAGAGCGAATCTACTCAAATCCTCAAGTCATTAAAACGTCAAAGTACAGTTTGAGTGTTTGAACATTGAAGAGTAGATTATGTGTTTGAAAATTCAAGTGTAGCTTATGTGGTTAAACATTCAAGTGTATCTTATATTGTTAAAAATTCAAGTATAGCTTATGTGGTTCATCATACAACATTTAACGTATATGTTAAAATATTGAAGAGTAGCGTATGTTTTTGAAAATTTAGGTGTAGCTAATGTGTTTAAACATGCAAATGTAGCTTATGCCTTTAAACATTGAAGAGTAACGTATGTGTTTACAATTTCAAATGTAGCTTATGTGTTTAAGCATACAAATATAGCTTGTGTGTTTAATAATTGAAGAGAAGCGTAATTATGTGTTTAAAAAACGAAATGTAGAGTTAAAATATCAAAGTGTAGTTTATGTGTTTACACAGTAAAGTATACTGTATGTGTTTAAAAATTTAAGTGTACCTTATGTGTTTAAACATTGAAGAATAGCTATTACCTTTAAACAGTCAAGTTAAGGTGATGTGTTTAAACATTAAAGTGTAGGTTATATGTGTAAATATTGAAAAGTATGTGTACTTGTAGCTAATGCGTTCTGAAATTGACGTGTTGCTTAAATGTTCAAACATTCAAGTGTAACTTACGGGTTTAAACATTAAAGCATAGTTTATGAATTTAAACATGCATACGATGCTGATGTGTTTAAACAATCATGTCTAGCGTGTATGTTTAAAAGATGAAGACTAGCTGAAAATCAATATTACCTTCAGTCTACATTTTTAATTAAACCTATAACTTTAAACAGTGTTCGTTAGGAAACGTATTTAGATGTCAAAGTACAAAAACAGTCTGTACGTACACACATGCAACATTGTAATGTATGTGGTGACATTCTCGAACGCATGGCAAAGCATAATAATGTGTCGCGAATTTTGAACTCTATCAAAACTTGGCCCTTATATTGTTCTTCTTCCACACACAAAATACCCATATAAGCGTCTCTTAATCAAAGTATAGAATGTAAAAAAAAATTGTTGGTTTAACTGAAAACAACTGTTGATATTTAATTAATAAACAACTCTAAAATTCATCAGATAACAACAATGGTTAGTATTAACATGTGTACAAAACGGACATACTATCTAATTAAGAGGTATACTACATTTTTTGGTAAAAAAATCCATACCATCTAAGTTTATCTGTGCTCAAAACATCACAATATTGGGAACACTTTCTGGTGTTTTCCCATATTTAAAACGTAGTTATGATATATTCCTACCTTGGTTAATATCTGGACGTGCTTCGAAGCTGTGTTCTGTCGTTTCCGTGGCGTCCCTTTGAACATCATTGTCGTCATTTTGTTATATATTAATTTTGAAAAGACACCCTTTTGCTTTTTCACAAACACTGCTTGAAAAGAGATCCAGCATTAATTCCCGCTTAAACGTCGCATCAATATGTGTATGTGTACGTACATATGTACATATATACATATGTAGAAGTGTGTTCATCGTTAGTTAACTAACATATAACACCATAAATATGCCCTTTAAAATTCTATGTCATTGCAATTGTAAAAACAAAAGTGTAAGTATGTAATATTTGCAAAACAATCAAAAATATGTTCGAACAGTTCTATTAACATTTGATGTCTCCATCAAGCTTAATCAAATATAAAACCGCATGAAGAGATGCTATCATACCATACCATGTCTATGTGATGACAGCATAACCTGAGACTGGTGTTTGTGAAAATCCGTTGATACCTGTGTCATGTGTAAATCACGATGTTTCCTTGGCGGGTTTTTCCTATCGATTTTACACAATAACCTTTAAGTTAAATATTACGTAACTGTCTGTACTTACGAGATATATATATATATATATACTCTGAACTAATAACTCTGCAAATGCACATGAAACAAACGAACAAAAACAGCGTTAATCTTTTCTGGAAACAAACATGGTTTAGGATTTATAACTGACGAAGCATTTTGTCGATGTCACGTTAAAATATAATAGGATTTCAATATAAAAAGTACCATTGAGTCACACAGTATTACCTAGCAACGAAATGGCAGCTTTTCGCTTTGTGTGTATATGTCATGCTTATTAGCAATACGATATGCAGCAGTTGAATAAAAAAATGTATAAAAGGACAAATCCTTTTGTAAATTAGACGTTAAAATATTGGCTCTCTGCATAAACGATTAAAACAGAGTTGCATTTTAGAGCATAATCAAGTATTCGTTTAAGCTTATCTACCATTAGCTTAAAGTCAGTTATTATTGTCACCAGCAGTGCAGAATTGGTAATTAGTTTCTTGAGATCTGGTAATGTCAATATAGACTTGATCTTTTAAAAATACTTAAATATATATAAAGGGCATATAGAGGCCATACAAGTGATATAATTGTAAATGTTCAAAAATAATTCTTAACATGATCTCTATTGTTGCTGTTGTAATCGTCCTTGTCGTCGGTTGCGGCGTTGATTTTGTTGTTTTTGTTGGTGGTGGTGGTTGTTGTTTTGATTTTGTTGTTGTTGTGTTGTTATTGTTGTTGTTGACAGTATTGTTGTCGTTGGCGTTGTTTTTGTTTTTGTTATTTTTGTTGGTACGGTGTCCCATTGAAAAGTCAAAACAACTAAAGGTCGAACCTGTGATAATGAAAAGTCGAAATAATGGTTGTATTTTTAAAACAATGTAATTGTGTGACAATATGTCGCTTGTAAGCATTTTTTTGAAATTGTTGGCAGTATTGTTGGGCGATAATTCTTTTTTTATTATTGTTTTGTTGTTGTTGTTGTTTTATTTAATATAGGTAAACTTTAGGATTATTTCAGTTTTAATACTCCAATCTCTGTACTTATATTTATTATTGATGCTATTGCAGATGTAATGAGATCACCACAGTAACGAAATAGTTTAGGTCCTATAACGTCTAGCCTGTTGAATTTGATATATTAAGTTTATTGATGATTTTCGTGATCTCAAAAGGCTTAATTTTCTCTGTATCATATTACACTTTAGACGTTCGTCCAGATTTTGATGTAAATCATTATAAATGTTTCATAAAAAAAATTCTATTATAACACAAATACTGGTAGTATATTAATTAGTTGTCATTTTTTTTGTATAATTTTGTTGTTAGTGTTTGAGTGTGTGATGGTATTCATGCTCTTCAGCAAGACACTTGGTCTTCTAATTTGTAAAGCTGTATTGTAATGCTTGTTATTGTACTACTCTCTATTGTAATACTCTTTATTGTAATACTCTCTATTGTAATACTCTTTTTGTAATCTATTATACATCGTCACATTCCGTGCATTCCGTGCATAGATACATTAAATGGTCTTAAGAGTCGTCCTCCACTATTGCTGTTGTAAATAAAACCTAAAGTCTTTATTTGAAGTTCCTATATGAAAAATATACCTATGTTACATCATGAAACTTGTATATCTACCTATTTAACTTGCATTTATAACATGTGGAGATCTCACATATATTTCTATATATAGCATATGTTATGAACAAATATAGACAAATATGCTGAAAGCATATTTCCAAATCATGTTTGATAACTCTTTATACAATAAAAACTAAAACAAAAGAATCCTTTATGTCCCTATCCAAAAAAAAAACACCAACGAACTGACAATTCGAACATTAATGTACCTCATACTTTGTACGGGAAACTCAAACCCAACTATCAACTCCTTAAAGAGCATAAATAGAATTACACACATTTTTGCCATGAAATAATTCTATGAACTGTTTCCAGCTTTTTAACTAGATTTTAATACTCTCGTACTAGCAATGGAGTGGAAAATAATACAATTAAATTAAAGAAATATGACAATTTTACTGAAAAACATGCCGATGGCAATATTAATGCTTCCATCTCGTCCGATTATCTCGTCAAATTACAGCTGCACATATATAACCATGGCAATAGAATGTCTTTATTAATCTAACGTTTTATAACAAAGAAGGAAGTCACAAATTTCCCATTTGTTTATCGGTAATAACACAGTGAAATGTATAAGAAAATGATTATTTGTATTCATTTATACTCAACGACGGTTGACAAGGAAACAGTGTCATTACAAACAGAATCACAAAGTAAAACCCAGTGAAAAAAAGTGGTATTGTTAAAATCATTGCGTATAATCTTTCCATCAGCAAATTGCTGTAACCGTGGCGTGTTTTTTATAACTTGCGAAACTCAAGTATTTCCCAAGAACACCTGATTTATGGTAGATTGCTTGCGGAAGTATTAGGGATTATATTACAGGATGGCCATTTGATATATGATGTATGGTTATTTCTATAGAATTGTGTTTGTTAAAAAGAAGGGAAAGAAAAGCAAAATTTCAAAAGAATACATTCTTAGAAATACTCTTGCCATTTTATTCAGTGGTTTTATGGAACAAACTGTACTCAGTAATCACAATAAATTAATCATGGCGGTCATCTTAAATATCCGATTGGCATTTAATATGTTTCGATTATGTACAAATGTGTACAATTTGGAATATTTAAACCAATAAAAAGCATGCTTTACTCTAGTTGCCATGTTTAAGTTCTAAGTATACGTGGTGTCAGTAAACTAAGATATGTTACACTGATGTGTTATGTTACATACAACCACCAACATTGGCATCAACTGTAATTCCCGGAAAAATTGAAGAAGGCCAAACAGACATATTAATTATTAATCATAATACTTCTAAACACGTGTATTTTTACAGAGCAAATGTACTCATACAGAACATTAATATAATGTATTATTCGCATAATCATTTATGGCGGGATTGGTATTGAATTAACTTGACTTTCTTCTGCAACCCGAGTCGTTCCTTAAGCGCAAAAATGAGATGACATACCTTTCACAGAAAATCATATTATACATTTAATGATTCAAAAAATTAAAATGAACGTGAAATAAAATTTTAAATTAAGCAAAAAACAAAACTGAACAAGTGCATTAAAATACAAGCCGTGGTGTTAGAAAACTAGTACAACAAACGAGAAACTATTTATTTTGATCATGATAACATCCTAATTCATAATGCTATGATCGTGGCTTATTTACATGAGTTATGGCCCCTTTTATACTTGATTTCGGTAACAATGATTTAGCGAGGTCATACTTGTTATATGGGCGTATTTTTAATAAAATACATTTTAGGTTCCATAAAGGCCATGCATCATAACAGCATTGCATTCCTCTATCCTTAGAAGTGAGAGGCAGCATATGGCAGTACATGACATGGATACAATTTCCTGTCAACTTTCAAACACATTTAGACAAACACTTACTGTCGGTAAAAGACTATCCTTCAATGTTATATTTCTGTCGAAATTTGACATGTTATGGCATGGGGAAACTGACATTCCGTGCAAGTGAAACATCAAAGGAATTTCCCCCAGTTTTTTCTTAACTACACATTTTATGCAAACTGTTGCTGAATATACATAATGGTAAGCACATGCCCATTATACGCGTCATATCTTACTACACAGTTGAATAGTGTTCTTTGTTCGAAATAAAATATGATCTAGAATTTCAACGGTATAAAATCCACAAACAACCATTCTTTAAACTATTTATTTCATAGCAACAATTGGTAGGTCGGCCAGTTTGTTTTTTATAGACAGTGCAGTACAACATAAACTTTTTAAAATGAAGTCTTCAAATGCTCTTGAAAACAAGCTTCAGTTAATGTCTTTGTTAACCTACAATGTCGTTACCTGCATGCCATATACTTGTGTGTGATGGTTCCTATAGCAGCAAAATATTATATCGTGTATCACATAATTCCCCAGTCTTGGAACTATGGAACATAAAAAATACAAGACGTATTGATTGTCGGCTGACTAGTTGGCAAGTTGCGCTGGCATATATTTTCTGATATAATAATATTAAAATTTTAAAAAAGTGTTTATGTACAATTGTAAAAAAGCAATTATATCCTCTTGCAAAACAATAGCAAACGTATGTTTTAATAAGAAAGCCGGTCCTGATAAGCGAAGTCGTTAACGTGTCTGACTATCAATCCAGGGGTCGCGAGTTCGAATCCCCGCAAAGCAACCGCCTCCGTGATGATTGATATACGACATTGTGTCTCATTATCATTCGTCTCTCACCGCTGATTAAAGTGGGGGAAGTTTTCTCTTAATTGCGGAGATGGGTTGTGCTCGAGTACTAGTTTACTTTTCCGGATCCCTGGAAACAGTGGTTAGGTTAACTGATCGTCTGTTAGCCCTCGAAGGCAAAAATAATCCTAAATATTCAACCAATCAATCAATTTAATAAGAAAAGCTGATTGACCATTTACACAGTACACTGTACTACCATCAGGCTGATCAGTCCTGTACTTGAATGTCTAACCAACAAAAACATTTGGTTAAGCCAAAATGTATTTTGACTAACAGAGCATCGACACCAAGTCAATAATACAAACGATCCCTTTATAACGTTATGTCAAAATAAGCATATTTATACCGTAACCGCATAGGTCATGGTCAGTGTGATTTTCTTTATCTGCCAACAGCGGTTGTCATTTGTTCTGGACAGAGAGGTTATTGTGTAATTGTACATGTATTTATATCTTTATTATATTATTTTCCGTGTCTTTGGAGTATGTCGCCTGCGTTTTCAGTAATGGTTTACGCGCCCAATCAAGGGAGTTAACTATATCGATTTTCTGTTGACAAGATGGTATGTCTTTGTATTCGCCGAGGAAAATTATATATACACCACCATCAGGAGACGTAGTATTTAACAGCATAATCATTATCAATGTATTAAATAATGACATAATTTGCAATACAAACATACAGAAGCAGTGACAACCAATAGTTTAATCGATTTTAGGAATTTATGATTTCGAACATATTTACATCCTGTCGTACGTCATTGTATTCGTATAGCCAATAAGTATAACTAAACCAATGACAATAATAAGTATAACTAAACCAGTGACAATTATAAGTATAACTAAACCAGTGGCAACAATAAGAATAACTAAACCAGTGACAATTAAGTATAACTAAACCAGTGGCAACAATGAGTATAACTAAACCAACGACAACAATAAGTATAACTAAACAAGTGACAACAATAAGTTTAACTAAACCAGTGACAACAATAAGTATAAATAAACTAGTGACAACAATAAGTTTAACTAAACTAGTGGCAACAATGAGTATAACTAAACCAACGACAACAATAAGTATAACTAAACAAGTGACAACAATAAGTTTAACTAAACCAGTGACAACAATAAGTATAAATAAACTAGTGACAACACTAAGTATAACTAAACCAACGACAACAATGAGTATAACTAAAGAGTGACAATAATAAGTTTAACTAAACCAGTGACAACAATAAGTATAAATAAACTAGTGACAACAATAAGTTTTACTAAACCAGTGACAACAATAAGTATAACTAAACCAGTGACAACAATGAGTATAACTAAGCCAGTGACAACAATAAGTATACCTAAACCAGTGACAACAATAAGTAAAACTAAACCAGTGACAACAACCAGTGCCGAATTGCAATTATAATTCAGATGTATATCATTTTAGATTTATTTCTTTTACTGAGATTACAAGTTCTTACAATGCTCAGTGTCTTCCGGTGTAGAACCTATTAAGCATATGTGGATAACATGTCTTGGTTAAGGACAACACACATAACCGTGGCTGAGGATCGAACCCATGACCCTCTGATCATGTATTCGATACTCTACCACTGGACCGCGCGCTCCACACTCAGTAATATTCATGTATAAAAACCTCAGTTTGATATGACTATGGAGAAGTGGTAAGGTAACGGTAGCGGCTCGTTATGCACTGTTTGTCCCATAATATACATATATATATATAAACACCATATACCTACCATCACAACCGCACAAACAAGATCAATGGATTTTGGCAAAACCGCCACTTCAAACTTCAGGTAGGCTGAACGAGGTGGCTGTAGTCATTAATTTTTTGATACCTGACTTGTTTTAATATTAAACACAATAACAATACTGATTGTTATAATGAAATCATATCGATAAAATTGCAATTAAAAGCAATTAAAACTTGCTGATAATATAACGATATTTCATTTATGCCTATGTTATATGGGACATGCCATGCTTAATGATGTTGATATCGCAAACCATTCATACAACATATTAAAAGTTGTGTTTAATTTACTACATTGTTCGTTCATTTTTAACAATTGTCCAATCGTTAGAGAATGCTGATTTTATTTTTTGTGTTGTGAGCATACTTGCACATTTTGTCATTTGAAAAGTATCTTTCCCAAACTTAATTATGTCAGCTGCTTTCACAACCAGGGCAAATTTTCAACATTTATCATCAAATCAAGGTTACCATTTTGCTATTCTTTAGTACAGACCTTTTTCTTTCTGATATATTCCATGGGCATAGGAGCGTTTCAATTAGGGGGGTGCAACCTGAGAAGACATTGTATGAGGATATATACTCCCAGGTCCCAAAGTATATGCTGGTCCCACCCCAAGCTCCTTCGCCTATGTATTCTTGAGTTACGTGTACATTAGATCTATCGCTTGGACGGCAATGAAACATTTGAATCAGATATATTTCAATATGTACAATCATTAATGCGCCACGATATAGAGTAATGATTATCCATTTTTCTTTAAATTAATAAAAAAAAAATTAATGATATAGAAAAATATCAGATGTTCTGAACCAATGTACAATAGCACATGTATTGTAAGGTATCCATATATTGATGTTTATATAGTGTTTTCTGCTTAATAGAAAGTCATCATAAAAGCTATAGAAAACGTATTTTATCATATGTTTTTTTCTCTTCTCAACCTGTTTTATGAAATATATCCAACTAATTAACAATTTTAATTTAAGATTTATTTTAATTATTGAGAACCATATTAAATTGTTAAAGCCAGACTCTATATCTACTTGAAGCACAGTTGTCTCCAACTATATACTCTGACTTCTGGAAAGCTTCTTCGGTATAACTTCTATTACTGACGTCATCGTTAATTGTACGAGTATATCGTATATAAAAAAATAAATGTCAATGTGTCAAAGGTCTGGAATAGTCAATGAATATGGTATGACATTATTATAAATTCTTATTAATAGATTTCATGCAATATGTAATTGCTCGATGTATTATATAGACTAAATCAGCCGTTTCAAAACCCGAATCTGCAATAAATATTTCGTTTCAGACTGCATTTCAGACTGGCACTACCGCAATAAAGGACACGGTGACATAGATGTGTTAACTGATGTTTAATGACTGCATTTCAGACTTGCACTGCAGCAATAAGGACACGGTGACACAGATTTGTTAACTGAGGGTCAAATACTATATTTCAGACTAGCACTTCCACAACAAGGACACGGTGACACAGATTTGTTAACTGATGGTTAAAGACTGCATTTCAGACTGGCACTACCGCAATAAGGACACGGTGACACAGATTTGTTACTGAGGGTTACATGCTGCATTTCAGAATGGCACTACCGCAGTAAGGACACGGTGACACAGATTTGCTAACTGGGGGTTACAGACTGCATTTCAGACTGGCACTACCGCAATAAGGACACGGTGACACAGATATGTTAATTGGGGGTTAAAGACGGCATTTCAGGCCGTTACAGGTGTAACGTTGTAAACTGACCCCCATAGAATAATGACCCCCGGTCATTATTTTATATAGAAAAGTGACTCCCCGGTCATAATATTATTAACCTCACATAGAATTGTGACCCCCTATAGAATAACGACCCCCTAACCAAAACCCTTACCCTAACCCATCTAAGGTACACTTACAACATAATTATCCCCACCGATAGGCATCGGAAGAGAATATGGTAATGGCACCCGTCCGTGCGTGCGTCCGTGCGTGCGTACATGAAACATTTTTTTTGACACCGCAACTCTTCATTCATTATTGGACGGAATTAATTCAAACTTTCAGGGATTACAACTACCGATGCCTAGTTGTGCAGAAAGAAAAAAATGGATTTGCTCCACCTGTTCGGGAGTTATGGCCCTTAAATTCGAACAACATCTTATTTTCATGGGCGTCACAGGTCATAAAACATGGGACTTCCCCACAACCGATTTGCATATTTTATGCCTTATATTGATATATTTGTTTACTTTTTCTACTTAAAAACGCCTGAAAAGTGAGACAAATACCCCAAATCCAAAGAAGGATGTTTCTTTAACAATATACTGAAATTTGAATAATTTCTAACGACGAGGAGCGTCACAGGTAATAAAACCACTGTGCTACCCCACACCCGTTTCGCCTATTTCTGGAGGTATATATGAGTGACATATAGGTGACATAAAGAAGGTTAAGGGTTTTTGACATCACTTTCAGGGGTGGCATAAAACATTGTGCTTTTCCACGTATGAATTGCCTTTTTTACAATCTTGCACTCCAGAAAATGAACTATTTTACCGTCAATAGCATTTTTTCGTAATGAGCCCGCGAGCCCATGCTATTACGAAATTAGTGCAACATATAGGATGCAATAACAAAATGATGTTTCTTCTAAAATTTCGGACAAAATCATTGTTACCATAAGTTCCAGAATGCGTACACTACATTGTACAGAAGGTAAATTAATAATTATATACATGTATGCGTAACATAATGTGATGTCACAAAATTACGAGGCTGTTAAAGGTACTATCTCAACGAATCTGGGAAAAATCTTGGAAAAATAAAACTTAAGCCTGTTGAAATACTTGAAGCATGATACCTTTATAGGTAACAAAAAGATTAAAATCTAAAACATGTTCTAAACAAAAAGTCATGCACCTTTAAAGCAAGGGTTTCGTGATCTATGTTCTAAGTATGTTCTACCGTGTACCTTGAAAGTTGCAGGGGTTTCAAGTTGCAAAAGGATTCCTTTATGTATTCCCATTCCATTAGGTCATCTGTTTCTATTGGCAAAGGTTTGATACGGCGAAACAATATCCCTTTGGTGAGACTTATCCGCTTTAATAAGCAAGCGCGCTATCATTGCGCCATTGAGGCTCACGGTCAAGATCTTTCATGTGAGGAAGCTAACCAGCTAGCTTGCAGAACGTCGGTGGTTCTACCCAGGTGCCCGCCCGAGCCTGAAAATTGTCCGGAGGGGCACCTTGGGTCTTCCTCCACCATGTAAAGCTGGTATGTCCACACCATAATGTCCTCGTAAAGAGGCGGGAGGGTCATAAAACTGGGAAATATTATCCTCCAGCCTAAAAATCGGTTCTCTCTATTTCTATAGTAACCTTAAAACGACTTAGGTATATCTTCTATTATTGTAATACTTCTCTTTAAGTACAATAATGATAATTCAAATGAAAACCATTTTAAATTTCATTTTCAATAGATGTACGCTTATTTCTTAGCGGGGCCTCTAAGTTATACTGCTGTTGTGTCAGCTGAAGACGCAGCAGCAGCAGTAACAACAACAACAACAACAAATATAAGCAATAGAAACACGACAGTGACTTGAATTGATATAGAGTATGTTAGTAATAGGTTAGGTGGGGGTCAATATTTTATAGATAACATAGGGGGGTCATTATTTTATAAGGGGTGTCAGTATTTTATAGAAAGGGGTCATTATTCCATATAAAATAATGACCGGGGGGACATTATTCTATATAAAATAATGACCGGGGGGTCATTATTCTATGGGGGTCAGTTACAACGTTACACCGGCACTACCACAATAGGGACACGGGAACACAGATTTGTTAACTGGGCGTTAAAGACTGCATTTGAGACTGGCATTACAGTAACAAGAACACGGTGACACAGATGTGTTAACTGATGATTAAAGACTGCATTTCAGATTAGCACTACCGCAATAAGGATACGGTGACGCAGATCTGACTGGGGTTTTAAGATTGAAACTACCGCAGTAAAGACACAGTAACATATAGTTATTTGAGAGTTTAAAATTTACACTGTCATAAATATAAAACGGTAATACATATTAACTGATCAGATCAAACTGACACTACCGCAGTGAAGACATCTTAACATAGATCGACACTACCGCATTAAGGACACATTGACACAGATTAGTGAACTGATCATATAAGACTGACACTACAATAGTAAGGACGCAGTGACAAAGATTTGTTAACTGAACATTTAAGACTATCACTATCACAGCAAGAACTCCGTGACACAGATTATTCAAATGAGTTAAGACTGACACTACCACAGTAAGTACACAGTAACACAGATTTGTCAGTTGAGGTTTTAAGGCTTACACTACCACAGCAAATACACAGTAACACAAATTATTCAACTGAGCATATAAGACTGACACTTCCACAGTAAGTACACAGTAACACAGATTATTCAACTGAGCATATAATACTTACACAATCACAGTAAGTACACAGTAACACATATTATTCAATTGAGCATAGAAGACTTACATAATCACAGTATATACACAGTAACTCAGATTACTTAACTAAGCATATCAGACTTACACAGTTACAGTAATACGCAGTAACACAACTTATTCAACTGATCATATAAGACTGACACTTCCACAGTAAGCACACAGTAACACAGATCATTCGATTGAGCATATAAGACTGACACTTCCACAGTAAGTACACAGTAACACAGATTATTCAAATGAGCATATAAGACTGACACTTCCACAGTAAGTACACAGTAACACAGATTATTCAACTGATCATATAAGACTGACACTACAATAGTAAGGACGCAGTGACACAGATTTGTTAACTGAACATTTAAGACTATCACTATCACAGTAAGAACTCCGTGACACAGATTATTCAAATGAGTTAAGACTGACGCTACCACAGTAAGTACACAGTAACACAGATTTGTCAGTTGAGGGTTTAGGGCTTACACTACCATAGCAAATACACAGTAACACAAATTATTCAACTGAGCATATAAGACTGACACTTCCACATTAAGAACACAGTAACACAGATTATTCAACTGAGCATATAATACTTACACAATCACAGTAAGTACACAGTAACACATATTATTCAATTGAGCATAGAAGACTTACATAATCACAGTATATACACAGTAACTCAGATTATTTAACTAAGCATATCAGACTTACACAATCACAGTAAGTACGCAGTAACACAGATTATTCAACTGAGCATATAAGACTGACACTGCCACAGTACGTACACAGTAACACAGATTATTCAGTTGAGCATATAAGACTGACACTTCCACAGTAAATACACAGTAACACAGATTATTCAAATGAGCATATAAGACTGACACTATCACAGTAAGTACACAGTAACACAGATTTGTCAGTTTAGGGTTTAGGGCTTACACTACCATAGCAAATACACAGTAACACAAATTATTCAACTGAGCATATAAGACTGACACTTCCACATTAAGAACACAGTAACACAGATTATTCAACTGAGCATATAATACTTACACAATCACAGTAAGTACACAGTAACACATATTATTCAATTGAGCATAGAAGACTTACATAATCACAGTATATACACAGTAACTCAGATTATTCAAATGAGCATATAAGACTGACACTATCACAGTAAGTACACAGTAACACAGATTTGTCAGTTGTGGTTTTAGGGCTTACACTACCACAGCAAATACACAGTAACACAGATTATTCAACTGAGCATATAAGACTAACACTTCCACAGTAAGTACTCAGTAACACAGATTATTCAACTGAGCATATAAGACTGACACTTCCACCCAGCAACACAGATGTATTAGCCGATTTAGGACTTACACGACCGTAGTAAGTACACAGTGTCAAATATTATTCAAATGGGCTTAGACATACACTACCACCGTAAGGACACAGTAACACAGATTTGTTAAGTGAGGGTTTAGGACACTACCAAAGTAAGGACTCAACAACAAGTATTGTTAAAGGAGCGTTTAGGACTGACACTGCCATCGTTAAGTATAAAGTGACACAGATTTAATAACTGATGGTTTAGGACAAACACTGCCACCGTAAGAGCACATGCCATTGGTTCCTTACTGATTGTATAATATTGATATTACCATAGTAACGCCACAGTGGTCATTTGTTATTTGTTCAGTTTAATATTGAACTTCTACCTCAATAGAGACACAGTGATCATTTGTTCAGTGTATGATTGAATTCTACCTCAATATGGACATAGTGATCATTTGTTCTGTGTATGATTGAATTCTACCTCAATAGGGACACAGTGATCATTTGTTCAGTTTAATATTGAACTTCTACCTCAATAGAGACACAGTGATCATTTGTTCAGTGTATGATTGAATTCTACCTCAATATGGACACAGAGATCATTTGTTCAGTGTACGATTGAATTCTATCTCAATAGGGACACAGTGATCATTTGTTCAGTTTAATATTGAACTCTGCCTCAATAGAGACACAGTGATCATTTGTTCAGTGTACGATTGAATTATACCTCAATAGGGACACTGTGATCATTTGTTAAGTTTACTATTGAACTTCGATCTCAATAGAGACACAGTAACGAGTATATCAGTTTAAGATTGACTTTCTACCTCAGTTTGGACATAGTGACGATATGTTCAGTTTAAGATTGAACTTCTACTTCAGTTATGGCACAGTGACGGAATGTTCAGTTTAAGATTGAACTTTTACTTCAGTTATGACACATTGATGAGTTGTTCAATTTAAGATTGAACTTATACTTGAATTGTGACACAGTGACGATTTGTTCAGTTTAAGATCGAACTTTTACTTCAGTTATGACACATTGACGAGTTGTTCAATTTAAGATTGAACTTATACTTGAATTGTGACACAGTGACGATTTGTTCAGTTTAAGATTGAACTTTCACTTCAGTTATGACACATTGACGAGTTGTTCAATTTAAGATTGAACTTTTACTTGAATTTTGACACAGTGACGATTTGTTCAGTTTAAAATTAAGCTTCTACCTCAATAGGGATAGACTGAAAGTTTTGATCAGTGTAAGATTGACCTTCTACCTCATCTGGAATAGAGTGTCAATTGGCTCAGTTTAAGATTGACCTTTGATCTCAAATGGGATACAGTGATCATGTGTTGACATTCTTGCGCAGTACGAATACAATGACAATATGTTCAGTTTAAGATTGACCTTCTATCTCAAATGGGATATAGTGATTATTTGCTGACTTTCTGCCTCAATAGGGATAGTGACAATTTGTTCAGTTTAAGATTGAATATCAGTTTCAATAGGAATACAGTGATTTTTTTTCATTTTTTTCCAGTGTAAGAGTGAACATCTCCCTTAGTAGGGAAGCAGTGGTAATTTCTTCAGCTTGAGATTGTTTTTTTGGGATTAACCTTTTACCTCAGTAGGGACATAGTGACGTTTTGTTCAGTTTAAGCTTGACACTCTACCTTAGTAGGAACATAATGCAATTTGTTCAGTTTAAGATTGACCTTACATTTCAGGAGAGACATATTGACAATTTATTCAGTTTAAGATTGAACTTCCACTTCAGTAAAGAAATAGTGACGAATTGTTCAGTTTAAGATTGACCTTCCACCTCAGTACGGACATAGTAACGATTTGTTCAGTTAAAGATTGACCTTTCACTTTAGTAGGAACATAGTGCCGATTTGTTTGTTTAAATTTGACCTTGCACCTCAGGACAGACAAAGTGAAGATTTGTTCAGTTTAAAATTGACATTCTACCTCATTAGGGACATAGTGACAATTTGTTCAGTTTAAGATTGACCTTACTTTTCAGGAGGGACATAGTGACAATTTGTTCAGTTTAAGATTGGCCTTCCACCTCAGTAGGGATATAGTGACGATTTGTTCAGTTTAAGATTAACCTTCAATATTCGTAGGGACATAGTGACGATTTGTTCAGTTTAAGATTGACCTTCCACCTCAGGCGGGACATAGTGACAATTTGTTCAGTTTAAGATTGACATTCTACCTCAGTTAGGACGTGATGACGAATTGTTCAGTTTAAAATTGACCTTTTATCTCCGTAGGGACATAGTGACGATTTGTTCAGTTTAAGATTGACCTTCCACCTCAGGCGGGACATAGTGACGATTTTTTCAGTTTAAGATTGACATTCTACCTCAGTAAGGACATGATTACAAATTTTTCAGTTTAAAATTGATCTTCCATCTCCGTAGGGACATATTGAAGATTTGTTCAGTTTAAGAATGACCTTCCACCTCAGGAGGGACATAGTGACAATTTGTTCAGTTTAAGATTGTCCTTCAACCTCAGGAGGGACATAGCGACAATCTGTCCAGTTTATTATCGACCTTCCACTTCAGTAGGGACATAGTGACGAATTGTTCCGTTTAAGATTGACTTTCCATCTCAGTAGGGACATAGTGACGATTTGTTCAGTTTAAGAATGACCTTCCACCACATGAGGGACATAGTGACAATTAGTTCTGTTTAAGATAGACCTTTCACCTCATTATTGACATAGTGACGATTTATTCAGTTTAAGATTGACGCTCTACCTCAGTAGGGACAGTGTGAAGATTTATTCAGTTTAAGATTGACCTTCAACCTCAGGAGGGACACAGTGATGATTTGTTTAGTTTAAGATTGACCTTCTGCCTAAGTAGGGACAAAGTGGCGATTTTTTCAAGATATACTTTTCACCTCAGGACATGGTGACAATTTGTTCAGTTGAAGATTGACCTTCCTCCTCAAGACGGACAAAGTGACAACTTGTTCAGTTTAAGATTGGCCTTCCGCTTTAGTAGGGACATAGTGACGAATTGTTCAGTTTAAGGCTGATACTCTACCTCAGTAGGGACATTGTGAAAATTTCAGTTTAAGATTGTTCTTCCGCCTCAGGAAGGACATAGTGACAATTTGTTCAGTTTAAGATTGACCTTCCACCTCAGTAGAGAAATAGTGACGATTTGTTCAGTTTAAGATTGACCTTCCACCACAGGAGGGACATAGTGACGATTTGTTCTGTTTAAGATTGACCTTTCACCTCATTATCGACATAGTGACGATTTATTCAATATAAGATTGACGCTCTACCTCAGTAGGGACATTGTGATGATTTGTTAAGTTTAAGATTGACCTTCCACCTCAGGAGGGACACATTGATGTTTTGTTTAGTTTTATATTGACCCTCTGCCTCAATAGGGACAAAGTGGCGATTTTTTCAAGATTTAATTTCCACCTCATGACATGGTGACAATTTGTTCAGTTTAAGATTGATCTTCCACTTCAGTAGGGACATAGTGACGAATTGTTCAGTTTAAGGCTGATACTCTACCTCAGTAGGGACATTGTGAAAATTTCAGTTTAAGATTGTTCTTCCGCCTCAGGAAGGACATAGTGACAATTTGTTCAGTTTAAGATTGACCTTCCACCTCAGTAGAGAAATAGTGACGATTTGTTCAGTTTAAGATTGACCTTCCACCACAGGAGGGACATAGTGACGATTTGTTCTGTTTAAGATTGACCTTTCACCTCATTATCGACATAGTGACGATTTATTCAGTATAAGATTGACGCTCTACCTCAGTAGGGACATTGTGATGATTTGTTAAGTTTAAGATTGACCTTCCACCTCAGGAGGGACACATTGATGTTTTGTTTAGTTTTATATTGACCCTCTGCCTCAGTAGGGACAAAGTGGCGATTTTTTCAAGATTTAATTTCCACCTCATGACATGGTGACAATTTGTTCAGTTTAAGATTGATCTTCCACTTCAGTAGGGACATAGTGACGAATTGTTCAGTTTAAGGTTGATACTCACCTCAGGGGGGACATAGCCTTTCACCTCAGGGGGACATAGTGATGATTTGTTTAGTTTAATATTGACCTTCCACCTCAGGAGGGACATAGTGGCGATTTGTTCAGTTTAAGATTGACCTTCCACCTCAGGAAGGACATAGAGACAATTTGTTCAGGTTAAGATTGACCTTCCACCTCAGGAGGGACATAGTGATGATTTGTTCAATTTAATATTGACCTTCCACCTCAGGAAGGACATAGTGACGATTTGTTCAGTTTAAGATTGACCTTCCACCTCAGGGGGGACATAGTGACGATTTGTTCTGTTTAAGATTGACCTTCCGCCTCAGTAGGGACATAGTGGCGATTTGTTAAGTTTAAGATTGACCTTTCGCCTCAGGAGGGACATGGTGACGATTTGTTTAGTTTAAGATTGACCTTCAACCTCAGGAGGGACATAGTGGCAATTTGTTTAGTTTAAGATTAACAGTACACCTCAGCAGGGACATAGTCACGATACCATCAGTTTAAGATTGACCTTCAACCTCAGGAGGGACACAGTGACGATTTGTTTAGTTTAAGATTGACCTTACACCTCAGTAGGGACATAGTGACGATATCATCAGTTTAAGATTGACCGTACACCTCATTGGGACATAGTGACGATTTCATCAGTTTAAGATTGACCGCATACCTCAGTTGGGACATAGTGACGATATCATCAGTTTAAGATTGAACGTACACCTCAGTTGGGATGCAGTGACTTTTTTCTATTAAAGACTGACGCTACAGAAAAACAAGACGCTATTAAATGTTCCCTGAATAGGTTTGTAAACTATTTTACTATCAACGATATTTCATTTTTAAAATTATGATAAAAAAATACACCTCTTTGTAAAATAACACTTCTACCTATCTGAATATCTAGGTTGAACATGTGCGAGGGTGTCAGTCTACAAGAATAACCTGAGTACCGATACATCGTACCAAATGTATCTAAGTTCAAATATGGCAAAAACACGGCCTAAATTGCCATATTTTAAAATTTCAAGATTTAAAGCAAACAAAACAAATCGTTGATATAGTTACCTTAGCATTATTCTTAAGCATGTTGTATCTTTTAAATGCACACTCCGGAATACTAAAGAAGAAGCTTAGGTGACAGAAACGCTCTTGTAATAATGGTAGGCAAACGTCCTTAACGTACAATGTAACTAAAATAACCAAATAAATTGCTTTGTACAGATTCCTAGAAATCATATCAACATATTATATTTAAGCAGAATACAAGGTTCGGAATTCTGGAAAACTGATGAAAACAAGGAAGGAACGTATATGAGCATATTACCAGACAGGTAGAAGGACGGACACACAGTCAGACAGACAGGTATAGTCGTTTTATAAAAAACACGTTTTAAAGGAATATATCTATATGACAATTAATTGTTTTATATTTGGATTAATTGGATATAAATTAATGCTCACCAAATCCTTAGTTGAAAACCGTTTTCCGGCCCTTGACCATGCATTTGTTGCCATGAATACAGCACCTCTCCCTTGCGGAAGTCCAGAAAAAAGCAGATATCTGTGATAATCCTAAATGAGCAACACGTACGGTACTAATGGACCAGTTGTCACCGCTGTATCTATATTGAGCACGTATGTATGTTTCGAATGCTTTATTATTAAGAAAATTATTAAGTAATAGATAAACATTATTTCATTTGTTATTACTGCAGTGTCACATGACGACATTATATATACCGTATCAGTATGCGAGACAAACCCATCACACCAACTGTCACATCCTAATGAATATAATTTATTAAATTACCAAGTGTCGAACACCTAGAGCGAATGAGTCTTCGATGCAAGACATATATTTAATGATTTGTTCATGTCCGTATTATATTTCTGTTTAGAATTGTCATGACAACGTTTGGAAGGAATTATAGGAGCAATTGTTTGCTTAATCAATCCGCCATGTATTGTATGTATGGGCTGCCTCATAACAAAATTTCAAACAAAATGGTTGATGATTGATACACCAGGACTAGCATACGGTCATCCTCAATAAACGGTATGTGTATGTCTATTAGCATTACAGTGATAGCGCATGTTTCGTTATATTGTCGTACTATTCATCAGAGGGACTAGTTCGGACAAAATCAGCATGTGTGTGAATTTAACAGTGTTTGTAAATATTACACTATATCACTTTTATAGTACTGAACATGTTCGAAAATTAGTAAATGATTAACATGTTGTTGTTGTTTTTTCAATTAATAACAGTGTTAGTTATATGTTGTTGTTTTTTCTGTACTTTTAAATAATTCCTATTATATTGTACTTTTACGAGGTAGCTATTTAACTGAATACGAGGGCTGTTCGATAAGTTCGTGGACTTTTTTTAATAGAGAGAGACTTTTGGAATAAAAATAAAACAATTATATATCTCGTGAAAGTGCAATTCTCTCTTAAATGCAGAAAACTATAGTTTGATACATAAAACAGTTAACATTTTGCATTAAGTCGCCTACAGTCAGTAACGGTTACCCGGAGCACGGCAAAGATAGTCGTCACGACGTCATGTGCAACGTTGCGCCTTTTATACAAGAGAAACGTCTCTCATTCTTTCTCGATGTATTCCTCATGTATCCATATGCATTTTTATGACGTGTAACCCATTTGTTAAATGTATCTTCATACCATGACTGGTCAAATGATGAGACAATACGCTGGGTTTCTACTTTAAATTCATCTATGGACTCAAACTTTCTACGTCTAAGGTTCTTTTTCATCTGGGGGGAATAATCTAAAGTCCATTGGAGCTAGATCTGGACTATATGGCGGATGATTTAGCAGTTCAAACCCAAGTAGGGCAATTTCTCGAAGAGTAGATCTTGCCTTGTGCGATGGGGTGTTGTCTTGATGAAAGATAACACGATCTAAAGACAGTCCCGGTCGTTTCTTTCTTAACGCCTGAACTAGATGTCTCCTCAGAACCTGTAAAATTATTCATTATAAAAATATTTATTTTATTTTATTAATAAATCCTATTGTTTTTTTTAAATTTATTTTGATATTGTTTCTTTATTTATTTATTTCTATTCTTATCAAATCACGTACTATTTTTTGTTTGTAATATTATTTAATTTTTCAAGTATTACCTATGAATAGTAATCTGCATTTACACTCTGGCCATCTGGTTTCTGGTATTGAAGGATCATCCCTGCCTTATCCATAAAAAAAAAAAACATGTGTTTTCCGCCGGATTTGTTGACCTAATCCTTTTCTGGTGGTGGTGTTCCTGGCGTTTTCATAAGGACAATTGCGCTTTTGTCTCCGGATTGAAATGCCAAAGCCAGGTTTCGTCCGTTGTAATTATCCGTTTTAGATAGCTCTCACACTCTGAATTGACTCGTTTTTCCAGTTCGTCCGGTTTTATTAGCCTCGGAAACCAGCGAGCGCTCACTTGGTTCATGTTAAGATTTTCTTTTAAAATCCTGTGTATTGTTGAAACAGAAACATCAAACTAATACATAAAAAAATTATAATGAACAACATTTTCAGATATATAACAAACACTAACTTAAATTTTAACAAAGTTCTCAATCGGTACAATATGTATTAAATGTCATTTTCCGTAATGTCGTTTCTTTTAAAATTGCTTATAAATAAACATTATAACTAAACAGCAGACTGGGCAATTAATTATACACGCTATAGTAGGCCATCCAAAAAGCAAAATGACCCTTATTTTAACTTTTGATGGCAATTTTTAGTAGAATTGTTTAAGTACCATAACATTATTCCCCAATATGTATAGCATCATGTGATGATGGATGCCACTCATGAAATTGCGTTTTAAGGTCACAGTTGAGGTCAAAGGTCAATCAATTGCAAAAAATTAACAAAACAGTATTGTACATAAATTATTGTCACTAATGTTACAATTATGTTGTTTTATAAATTTTTTCTTTAATGACATGTTGTTAATAGACTATTAGACGATATAGACAAATAAACAATATTTTATTTGAGTAATGTAGGCCTCCGGCCCATAATACATTTTTAAACACATGGTAAACGTGGAATCTAACAAATAAACATTCATAATACGAACATTATAATTTCAATACAGTTTTGATAAAATGAATGCAATATATTTATTTATATATATATATTTTTTTAACGTATTGACTGTTCTGTTGTTTTGCTCGTGGTCAATGTAAGTGTCTATCTTATTTCAAATATTGAAAAAAAGAAAAAAAGTAATACACAATTTCTAGATTTAATTCAAGTCATTATGTTTTAAGATTGGAGGTAAAGAGTTCCTATATTAAACATCTCAAATACAAACTTTGCCAGTTTGATTATCTTGTCAGAATTGGCTGTGCTCATCAAACTGTAGAATTCATATACATTATGATAGTTGTGATCGTTATAGTTAATAATGAAACAGTGTAAATGACAATGGAGCATCTATTTAAAAGATATTGAAGCATGTCTGTCTTTCTGCTTGTTTTTATACGAGTGGAAAGTTCAATAAGTACATTTATAATGTAGACAATTTCAGTAGTTGTTGTTTATTGCAAATCTGCAATTTGTTATTAACCTTGAATTTTATACATATCTTTGAATATAAATACTAAAATTAACTCTAAAAGTTAAGTGTTCGCTTGGACGTCTGTATGTTCTTCACAATACGATAATACTCTGGTGCAAATTTTGTTATCATGTATTCTTTTCCAATTGAAATGCGATTTAAGGAGAAATAACAATTACGAATATATATTAAAAGTAAATGTTAAAGAAAGAGAGTTTATGTTATGATGTAATCAAATTACCTTAATTGTACGTAAAACTAGTAAAACTTGTCCTACCATATATAAAGATGCCACACAAAGAATCTGAGATTCGAAGAAAATTACTTGCTACCTCCAGTATAGAAGTTCTTGACAGAAATGACAGTTTTGATAGTGACATTTGATTGAAACTTTTTATGGCATAAAATTTGTTATAGTGTATTCACTTCCAAAAACAAAATTAATAAACTCAAAAGAAAAATGGGATCTCCTGGACCTTCTACTAGTAGTGTCGAAGAAGAGTTGAAAGATGCTCCTGTCCGTTCAGCAACTTTAGCAAAATATTACCAACTGATTCGAGTTGTTGTATTTTATTTCAGTCGGAAGATATAAAACAGTTACACTGTATAAGAGTGTTATTTTCAAGAATATGTATTGCGGCTGTAAATGAACTTCTTGCGTCCGAAGTAATATACATTCTAAAATGTCTGTCTCAGTTTAAAAAACAAATTGTGAAGTATGAGGATACTATCAAAGATGATACAGTAATGGAAGAATTATGAGGATTTAGCTCCGGTGTTTATTTGTGGCGACTGGAGTAGCTATATTACAAGAAAGCGGGTATTAAATCAGACTGTTCCAAGCAAATATGAGGATCGTTCTATGAAGATGTCAAAAAAGCTACTGACCCAAAGCACAGTTTATAAGACCATCATATATGCGTCTGATTTTGGGTCATATACTGATTTATCTGATAATGATTCAAGTATTCTAGAACCATATGAAAGTATACTTATACAGGAAAGTGTTGACTGCTGCTCAACAAGTAAGAGGTGATATAGGCATGATTCCCTTCGGGAAGGAATAGACATTGATTATGTAGACAAGGTAATTCCTGGAAGGTTCTTTCTCTATCTCGCCTGCTATTTGGTGGTATGACAATTATTCTAGATGGCAATGCTGAAGTCAGAACCTATGCGGAGAACTGTTACGTTTGTATACTAGCGCAGGAGATATAGTATTTGGCGTATCTAACGGCATACACAATCTCAAGATGTTGGCGTTGGACATGCTCTTCACAAGAGAGCTCGTTCTGAAATAAGTGTCAGTCTTTTCCATGCTGTGAACCACACTGTTATAAATATTATCAGTAGAATTTACAACTTAATTGCAAATTACAGTCTTGGGATGTTTATCGAAAATGGTTATGATCTGTTTATGTCCTGTGATAATATTGGTGCTGTTGAAGCAACGTTAGATGAAAGAAACATAGTTAACAGCACAATATGTTGGTTGGGAAATACAGTCAAACTCTAGAGAATATTATGTGGGTACTAATACCATAACTTAATAATTGGGTAAATATGCTTCTGCTGATACTATGAAAACTATCCAATTGGATAAAGCAATGATGGTAGGCTATATCCAATACATGGATCTGACAACATAAATACAAGTAGTTGGTATTCACACAATAATGAAACACGTTAAATAGCATGTATTCAGAATATTTGAATAGATTTTTAGCAAAATAGTCAAAATGATATGCAAACAGTTCTGACTTGGAGAGCTTACAATGAATTAAGCAGTCCAGATATACTGCCAATGACAACTATAGGAATGCTTCCAATACTACAATCCTATTTAGATGAACTGAACACATTTACTACTGCTATAAATATATTTGAAGAAATTTCAAATCATATTGGTCAAAGCAACACCCTTATCACAGCAGATCAGCCATCCATTCTAAAAAAACAACTTGTATGCGGCGATCGAGACCTGTTTACTTAGATGATATGAAGTCTCTCGAAAGACAGCACCAGATACGTGTGGGAAATTTAAAGATAGGATTTTTATAGTCAAAAGGAGCAAAATCACTGAACACTGACCAAGCAACAAGCTGGATGAAAACATTTGTAACATGAACAATAGGAAAAAAGGAATCACACAAAACGACCAAGCCAGAGACAAATTCTGTGTCACTTTGACAACTCAGTCAGATGTGTTAGAGAAGAAACTATAAGGAGAAAAGTGATGCAGAGGAAGACCATACCTACACCAGATATGATTGTCTGCCTTTAGGAACTGCTCTTGATGAGTCTGATGTTCAAGTTTTGATCAAACATACTTTTGACATTTTCTGAGTATGATCCTTTGAAGAAAAAAACAAAACATTTGCAATGATATATATTTCAAACCTGCAGAAAGTTCAGGTTGTTAAAGATGACAGAAAACTACTTCAGAGTCTATCAAACATTTAAATGTTTAAACGTCTTTGTCAGCTGTAAATGCTAGCTGAAATGTAGAAATTGGTTTTGTGCTGAAACACAAGTTGTCCTTGGTACTTCTACCAGTTGCTAGGGTTGTATGATAAAGGAATTCTACCACAAAGACTGAATTATTGAATGTCTCTGAATATGAAGTGATTTTAACTTGATGACTTTCCCAATTCTTCACTGCAATGATACATAGTCATTGATAGGCACACTATAATTCAGACTTTTGGAATACACGCTATCCGAATAGTTACTCTCTGCATTCTAACAAATATCCTTATTATATAACAACGTATTTACTAGTATACTAGTGTATATTAAAATGACTATAGATCATTAGCTTTCTTTGTTGAGCAATATCAGAGAATATTAACTATTTCTATACCGCTAATAGTTTTGTCCGACTTCTATTGTGACCTCATGAAGCTCTTTCCTTCTATTTTAATATGCTTAATTTCTCATAAGGTTTGTTTATGTATTCACTTCATTTGATTTAAAATACTTGCCTGTTCTTAATTATTGGAAGCTTGCATTTCACAAGAAATTCAAAATTCATAAATTTTACCCACTTTTTGACCTTTGACCTCAATTTGACAACACAATTTTTAACATATTTTTTTTCATTTTCCTTGTAGTTGCTTACAACAGACATATTTCTATAGTTTTCAGTTCAATAAATAAACAACTATTTTAACAAGACAGTTTCCTTAATTCTATATATCAGTTACTGCACCCAGTTGACCTTTGACCTAATTTTGAGATTATGAGGTGATTTCATGATTGGCATCCACCCTCACAAGTTTGTATACATACCAAGGAAGACATTAAGCATGGATGCCAAATTCTACTCAAATTTGCCATTAAAAGTTTTTTTCCTGTGTTTGGATGGCCTACTACTATTGATATGCTTAAGTACGGCTATGATCAAAGGTATATATCAGATAACAAGTTGAACGTTAAATTAATAACATGTGTAAGCGAGTCGTATTGCTTGGAAGCATGCATACTCTTGGCTTTCTCTTTCTTTCCCCCAGAAAGTTTAAGCAGCCGTGTGATTTTCCAGACGGAGTAAGTAACTTTATCACACACTGATATTGGCTAGTATTGGTCTAAATACGTTCCTCATTTTTTGGCCCATCTGAAACTTCTTTGTCTGGGACGTTATGTTTCAGGTGTGGCAAACGATTCAGTCACCCTTCTTCATCGTGGCCTTTGTATCAATATTTTTATTGTGTGATTAATATCAACCACCGGTTGTTTCATATGTATAGCCCATATTTTTCACCGGTTAAGAAATGAGCAAAAACATGGTTATGAAAATACCAATATTTTAAACCGGTTACGAAATGACAGAAAACGGGCAAAAATATTCGGTTACGAAATGACTCGGTTACGAAATGACCGTATAATGAATAAAAACCAATAATTTTGCCGCATTGACGAAGAAATTATCTTACTACTGTCTTCTGTACGTATTTAAATGTTGTTGTTGGTGGTGGTGGGTTCATCATTAATTTGTTGATTTTGATTATATAAGTGTGCTTAGCTTATGACTTACATACAAACACAAAGTATGTGTCGCAGTTGTATGACTTTATGTGCGGTTTGACCAGGTAGTGTAGTTTACCGTAACAAGAAAACCATAACTTCCGGTTAGAAAAGCTGAGCACAAAAGAATTTCTTTTGTCACAGAACAAGTACAGCAAACCAATTAGTGATGTCTCTGGCGTTTGTTCCACCACAACAGAAAGGTCCTAAAGGACCCCCACCTAATCAGGCTGCCATCCAGAAGGTATACAATCGCTATCAATTCTTTAGTGAAAGCGACAAGGGCTAGTCACGAGAAGAAATTATTCAAAAATATATCGTTTATTTTTAACCAATGACAAGCCAGGAATTTTATAAAAAAAATGACCAATCTTATTTACATAATGTTTATTATTTCATTGCCTCAAGAGCCAAAAGAAGCATCTCTTGAGCAAGATAGTCTATCTTTATCCCCCTTCTTAACTACCAGCATTTATTGCTAAGACCTCCTTCTTGGTATCTGTCAAGATGAAGCATTTCTCCACTACACATATAAACATGTTTATCTTCACAGATATGATGCAGTTAACCTTACGGAGAAAAGATTAAGATGCTGGCAGGACTATGTTATGTTATTTACTGCAAACTTAATTTCATTCAAAGATCAATAAATAATCTATAACCTATACAAATAGTTTATATCTTTTACAAAAACACACAAGGGGTGGAATCTTAAAATCTCCACCTGTCTTTCCGTCTGTCTGTCACACTTTATTATCTGTACTTCCTGACATCAATTTACCTAGACTGTTTGTATCTCAGTGATTTTTTTACAAATTTCAATGTACTACAAATCTTTGAGACCAAAATATGAAAGTGTGAGTCCCATTTTTTTTAGACATTTTAACTAAATCATTATAATTTCAAATGATGTAATTTTGTGAAAATGAAGATACTTCACCATTGCACTGTGTGAACCTTTAGCTGTGCACCATTAAACAAGCACAAGCATAAATGAGTATTAAACAACAGTAAACAATGACTAAAACAGTTAAGAACATTAAAAAAAACATTTGTGCAGCTTAGTCTGTTAAAAAAACTGACAGTGTTTGTTGATTTAGTTCAAATAACATTACACACTGTATCTCCTTTATTAACAGTGGTGTAGCTGACCCTAAAATGATGTGCAAGCCCATAGGGTTTTTGGAAGGATTGGGGAGGGGTCTGGGGAACATGCCCCCTCTCCCCATCAGAATTTTTTTTTTAGGATGCATTTCATGGTTCCAGGAGATATAATGATTCATTCTTAAAAATACATGCAAGCCCTGGCATTGTTGCGTAAAGGCAGCTTCGCCACTGATTGAAATGTTTATCATAATTATAACACTGTTTCGATTCAGTGAAACACAAGAAGTATTCAAGGTCGGCAAGCAGCTTGCGTATTTACCACTCGCAGCAGTAACAGAGACTGTCTGATGACATTGATTAAGCTAGATGTGCGCGCATCATTGTTAAAAAAGCAGTTCAGTAGTAACCCGATGCTTTTGAAATTCATGTGATGATGCACGTGCACTAGTGTTTTAGTGTTAAAAAGCAATGTGCAAGAAACACAATGCTTCGGGAATTAAATGTCTGTATTTGAGATAATCAGGACGATTTTTCTGCGTCAAGTAACTTATGAACTTGCCCTGACCCAAAATTCACTTGCCCTGAAAAAGACAACATGCCCAGGATTTTTTATTCCTGAATGCAGTTAACAATATCAATCTTTAATTTGATGATAAAAGTTTGCAAAAAAAAAACATCTACAAGATCAATCTCTTATAAACGTCTCTGCTATTTTACCTTGTTATATTTTTAACAAAATGATTTTCACATGTAATTTTTTTTTTTTTTTTTAAAAATAACAAATTTATGGGTGAACTGACCTATGTACAAACTATACCAGGGACGAAACTGTTACGAAAATATCAGTTTCAGTTTAATATTTTCAAATGATGAAATAATGGATTATTCCTGTTGGATTTGTCATAAAATTTGAAGAATACACTATGCAATAGTTTAAAATGGATTTAACTGGACATTTTTAAGGTAAAACTTTGTCAAATTATGAACGTAAACAAAACTTATTTTGCTGCCAAAGAACTTTTTGTTTCAAATTTTCAATTGAGGCAAGGAGATTTAAATCTTTAAAACTTGTATTTTTCATGCTAATATTTTCATTTGCATAAATTATGATGGACACGCCTGGACTGGCAACCAAGTTTTTAAGAGAGGCTAGCCTGGATCCAAATTTGACAAGCCCGGGGTATCAGGCTATTATCCTATTCTTGGAGCCCTGGCACCACAAAGAGGAAGCTTCCATTTAATGGTTGATTCTGTCCTTTGTAGTTCAATTCATTAATGAGAACCTCATTAATACATAGGTTGGCATTTTCAGTTGTATGATTTAGTATAACCCGATAATGGCCAATGAGTGACTTTACCGTTGGCTGCGCTTTAGGATTGGTCACCAAACAGAATATCCATGATATATGATGTTTGATATTGTGCAGTTTTACTGCTAAGATTGAAAAAAATATGGTGATATAGTCGAGATCTCTTTAAGTGCACATAAGTGGAACATTTCGCTCCAATAGTTTTTCATCAGTTAATGCAGCAACCAGCTGCCCCTTTTTCAACTTGAAATATATAACAAAGTAGTATATAATATCATTAAGAATAAAATAATTATTAAAATAGATACAATGAATTCATGATTATTAATAAATGAAATCCAAATGGTTTGATATGTTAAATCCACTAAAACGTGACAAAATCCCATTGTGCATATTGTTGGTAATTTCAGATCAGTTTTTCATCAGTTAATGCCCCTTTTTATAAACCCACCCCTCAAATTTTTGGGGCGGCATATAGTAATCGCAGTGTCTCACTCTGTCCGTCCATCAAATACTTCATGTCCGGCCTGTAACTTTGTCATGAATGCATAGATGGATTTTATTAATACTTGCTACAAATGATCAACATAACAATGATGACATGTTGCGCATAAGACCCACGCCCATAAATTAAAGGTCAAAGTCACAAATTAACTTTATTTGACGACACATTCAGTCTATTTGAGATTTCGTGTCCGGTCTGTAACTTTGTCACTCATGGTTAAATTTCAAAAATTCTTGGCTCAATTCATCAGTGTGACATGACATCATGCAGTACGTGAGACCCTTATCCGTACCTCAAAGGTCAAGGTCACACTGTGTTTGTTGACATCACTATGAGTATGTGTGGAATTTTTCGCCTGGTCTGTAACTTTGTCACCTATAGAAAAATTACAAAAAAATTTGGTTCAATTCATCAGCATGATATGACATCTTGTGCGTAAGGCCCACATTCATACCTCAAAGGTCAAAGGCACACTTTGAGTTTGTTTTACAACACTTTGAGTCTGTGTGAGATTTCGTGTCTGGTCCTTAACTTTGTCATGCATTGATTGATTCCAAAAACACTTGGCTCAGTTGGTCAACATGGCATGATGACTCACATGTAAGACCCAGAACATTACCTCAGAGGTCAAGGTCACACTTTCAGTTTGTTTGATATTTCATGTTTGGTCTGTAACTTTGGGTTGCATTGAGGGATTTTAAAATAGCTTGACACAAGTGATCAACATACATGTCATGATGATGTGTCACCTGCATTTACCTGTAGAAATACCCAGACCTTTACATCAGATGTCAAGGTCAAGGTTACACAAATGTCAAAATCACACTTTAATGTAATAAACATGAAATTGCGTGTATAGTCTGAAACGTTAGTCAATTACTCTTGATTTTCATGGATACATTTAAATCGCTTCCTATTTTAAAATATATTGTTATTTTCACAGATCATTTGGGGGGCATGTGACACTTACCAGTGACATTTCTTGTTCTACTCGCAATATTAGAAAGTTACAGCACTTTAATATTATTTTGAAATGTCATGATTTAATATCCTACAATTAAGAAAGGATTCAATTCTAACTTGTTATACATTATCAACATTAATTGCACATGTGCATATTGTCGAAAAGTTCTGGTGTGATAGTTTTTCATGAGATGTCCTTTCATATTATTCATGCCCTTTTTAGACAAATTACAAAAATGCACAAGTTTGGTTTCATATGATATATATCTTACGTGTATCACATCTTTGTTGTACAATGTTGACATATTTTTGTGTTTATGTATATTCTGGTAACTGAATTTATTGTCTTTCACTCGCCTTTGCTTCAAATGTATGTTTTAGTATCATTTACTATGACTTACAGATGTTGGATGAAAACTCTCAACTGATACAGGCCATAGCTGATTACCAGGCTAAAGGAAAGACATCAGAATGTGTTCAGTAAGTTGTCACTCACAATTTGCTATTTAATATATATATACTTTATTAATGTATTATTTCAGTAAATAACTTGTAATAATTATTGTACCCCCAAAAAACAAGGTATACAAGAGTCACTGTGCTAGTTGGTGTGTCTGTTTGTTGGTCCGTCAGCAACTTGTGGAGCGAACAGTTTCCACAGTTTTAAGTTTTATGTCACATTTTGGACAGAAAACCTTGGGATGCAACTCCTCCCACAGTTTCAACCTGAGATTGAAATGTAACTAGCTGTTCAAAATTTACATGGTCTTAACACACAAGCCTGTGGTCTTCGACAATGCAATTCATTGATTTTTTTTATGATCCTTTATTCTTTAAACTTAAATTTATTTCACACTTTCAGCTTTGGACCAGTAATCTTGCTAATGCATCTCCTCCTAAAGCTTTAACCCTTTACTTACTTACCGCACCAAGCACAGAAGGCCTTTGAAAACACTGCACTGTTTTCCACTCTGCCAATTAACATAAACATAATTCACCCATTGCTGATACGTTGTTAATTAATGCTTTCAATATGAGAGGTGTCCTAAGGCGTCTATATGAAGTAAAGTGTTAACTCAATTCAAATAAACTTGCTGTACTGCAGATATAAGGTGTAATCATGAGCCTGTGGTCTTAGTGTTCCGATTCAGTGATTTTTTTATGTAGTTATGGCCCTTGGTTCTTTTAACTTGATTATTACATCACATTTTTTAAAATAAAATAGCTGCATTTTATGGACGAATTGGTATCAATATTGACAGGTTATTCCAAATAGTCTACAGGCTTCATTGAGTGTATTTGTATGTCGCAAATGTATTATGATATATTTAAAGATCTAAATTGTCATATATATATTGGTTTATAGTAATATTGCGCACATCTAAGATTGTTAGTATTGTATCAATTTTTAGCTCTATACTGGCTAAAAGCCAGCATGGTAAATTGTCCGATATACGTCATCTCTCCGTCTGTAAACCATTTTCTTGTAGACGCGATAGCATCTTAATTTTTCATTGAATCTTAATCAAACTTGCACAGCAGGTATTTAAGCACACGGTCTCATGTGAGTTTTTGGACCCATGCAATTTGACCACAGATGCCCCTGCCACAGGGCTTATAAGCACATTTTAAGTAAAATCTTAAAAAACGTTTTCTCTGGAAGTTTAAGGCTTAGACTTTCGATATTTTACATGTAGCATCTGTTGCACATAGAGCAATTCAGGTCCTCTTGGGCCTCTTGTTATACTTAGAATATTGGATTAGATGGTCACTTGCAATAGGTTTGACAGCTCGTGTTAAATAAAAAAAATTAAGTTCCACAAAGCTACTGACACTTCATTTGACATAATGAATTT
Source organism: Panopea generosa (assembly GCA_029582155.1). NCBI lineage: Eukaryota > Metazoa > Mollusca > Bivalvia > Adapedonta > Hiatellidae > Panopea > Panopea generosa. The sequence goes on from CM055900.1 coordinate 41,504,143, forward strand.
TTCATAATATTCTCTATTAAATTGTATTTTTGTACAGTTATCATGTTGAATAAGTGACAATAAAAAGGTGTGTGACCTTCAGTTATTATAGTTATAGCTGGTAACTTACCTGGAACCGTATATTTGATTTGTTTTACCCCAAGGTTCAACAATAGTCATCATTATGTATTTTCAGATATCAACAGATGCTCCATAGGAACCTTGTGTATCTGGCCACTCTGGCTGATGCTAATCAAAATGTACAGTCATTGCTGCCGGTATGTATCACTCTGTCATCTGCATATTCTTATCTTCTGCATGATCTCCTAGTTATTTTTAGTCTTGATCATCTGTGACGCTTGCTTTTTCAGAAATGTAACGGTAACTTGATAAAGTTTTTGATTGGTGGATTCAAACAATCGGACTACCTCAGAAATTTTCATGGTATTTCAAAAGGTTATCGTTTATTTCTTTATTCATTTTTAACAGCTTGACTTTTTGAAGAATAAGGGAGAGCTATTCTACTCAGGGCTCAAACTGGGTCTGAATTTTAGGGAGAAGTGACTTCTCCTTCATCCAAAAAAAAGGAGAAGTGGAGAAAAAATAGGGAGAAGTGGTTAATTTCGTCACGCGGTTACACGAAAACTTAGTTTCATTAAAATTAATGTTATGTCATTATGTGTATTTTTGTTTTACATTGTTTTTATAATGTTTTATATTGTTTTTTTTATTTATATCAAATGTGTTGGTTGACTGCCTTCTTGTCTTTTATCTGATGTTGTAATTAAAGAACTAGTTTTTGTGTGATATATTCTTAAAGAACAGGGAGTTTAACTTTCTGAATAAAGATACAGCTAAATGCACTTACAAACGACTTTTTCATGGTAGGAGTATTCTTCATGCCACTCATTATGTTGTTTAATTTTTTTTGCAAAGAACGTGGAACACTAGTACCTGGTAAAAGCAGAAGATAAATGCTATTTATCTATAACTTTATATCCGAAAGAGTAATCAAAAAGATATTTCTCTGTTCACATATAATTTTTATTTTTTACCAAATAAACATTTTTTAATTAAAATGCAAAACATAATCATAAGTTCATGAAACATACATTAAACACACATTTTTTAAATTTCAGATGCTGTGTTACATTCTATCCCCAATGCAGTCTACACACTGCTTAAACCAACTGTTTCTTACTTGACCTTCTTAATTCTCATTTATAAATATTTCGTACTTTCTGTTGTTTCCAATATATCAAGGTTTTTTGGAAGTCAAACTTTGTAGTTATAATATATATTATATATATTGAGTTATAGGTCGGATCACAAATATTTAGAGTAATTAAACCAGCTAATTTAAACAAACAAATTGAGTAACAAAACAATTTTTTTATGTGAATTCTACACATCACTCACGGACACCGAATTAACAGTTGTTATAATCGATTGTTCAATTTGTTTATTTCGACTCGAACATAGTTAGCGGCAACATAATTATCAATACCTCTTTAATCATCGGTAATTTATAAAAATCAAACACGCTAATTATTCAGCTTGAACGAGTAATTCAGAATTGAATTACACTCTTATCAATCATCTATGCATCTCGCAAACACAAAGGATGATTATGTAATACGTGGAAAGTTACTTTGTTCATGGAAGACTTTGATTGACAGTTGAAAAAAACGATCGGTTTCAATTAGACGCTGGATGTTTAACTCTATGCAAGAGAAACCTTGATCTTGGTCAGTCAAACGATTGCGTTGCCTAGCAACCAATACGATGATGGCATGGGGTGTAAACACATATGCCGAAAATTGGCTGGGGATATTTGGATCAGAAGTAACCGATTATTGCAATTTGCATTCCCACATGTGTGGCGACACTTATCCATGGATTAGAGAATATACCAAATATTGGTTATAGTTGTAATTTGCACTTCGCTAGCATCCAGAAAAAAGCGATGTTGTTAATTTTAAGGCGACTTAAAACTTCGCCGTGACCAAAAAAAAAAAGCGAAGTGACGGAGAAAAAAGCGACTTTGTCGCCCACATCGCCCTCTAGTTTGAGCCCTGCTACTCACCCGGGCATCAGTGTTGACATTGGCGTCGCACCTTGGTTAAAGTTTCCCATGCAACCTAATATCTCAGTAACCATGGCATGTGATGTATTGGATTGAAACTTTATACAAGGCTTCCCAGTCATCAACCCTTCTACAATAACTAAGTAAGACAACTCTTGCAGGAATATACTATAAATTATAACCTTCTTTGACTTTTTGATGATGTGTGCAAGTACCATCAAGTCCATATCACACCAACCACTCAATGTATTTGATTGAAACTTTATTTATGGTTTTGTAGTCATGAAACCAACTAAATTAATCAAGTCAAGTGGGATAAACCTTGTCAGATGTTTTGCAAATTTCCGGAGTAGACTTGAAAATTTTATAACTTGGCAGTCAATGCTTGCATTGAATTGAAACTTCATACAAGGTTTTGCAGTTATAAGACCTACTCAGTTTTGTAAGTTAGATAACTCTTATTTGCTTGGATTTGTCATCAGTCTCGATCAAATTTTTATGTTTGTGACAAATATTCGAATAGTCAAGTGCGCTGTCCCTCAGATATCTCTTGTTATTAAATATTTTCTATTTGAAAATTATTTTGTACAAGATAACTGCAATGGTTTCGGTCGGAATAGATATTTTAAATTGTATTAAAACATAACTGTTGCAGAGGTGTGTTTGCTTTAGCCAATTGGATCATTCTTTCAGATTCAAGCCTTTCTTCTGCACAACTTATTAAGACGGTTGTCTTTTAGAAAAAAAATCATCACATATGATCAAGACTAAGTTATCTTTGGAGTGTATGCATATAAAAATGTGTCCTTACTTTTGTTTTGGTAAATATACCTCACAAAGACAAACAATACATACAGGGTTTTTAATTTTAATAACTTTTGAAACATTAAAATTAATCAACTTGCCATATTCCCAACAAGTTCACTTCCCCTAATTTACCCCATATATACCTCAATAATACAAACAACTGAACAAGAAGAGAACACTTTCACGTCATAAATGACGAATGTTTATGACGTAGTGTTTGTTATGTGACTACTACCTCTTTTTATGTTTTATTGTTAAGACTCTTAACTAATTTTATCCTATTTCAGTCCTCTTAAAATCAAATCAACTTTAATGCAATGCTGTCAAATCTACTGTGCGTGGAGTATGGAAACTTCAAAGTTGATCTGATTTTCTAATTGGTTGAAAATGGCATTAAACCCCATTTAAAAAAAAAAATATTTCAAAAGTATTCATTTACCTAAAAGCATATCATAATTATACGACTCCTAACAACCAAAGTTGAAGGTCAGTTTTATGGTAACAGGTGATAGTCAGTTGGTGTGTTCAGGCTGTATCTCCAGATTGATCACAGTTGGGTTTTTTATGGCCGAATTTCAGTCCCATTCCCCTCCCAATAACATGTTTTCCCCCTGATGACCCTCCAGCAATAATTAATTATCCCCTATGGAAGGGAACTGCCTTAATTCCCCCAAAACCAAACACAAAAACACTGGAAAAAATTTTTGTTAGTATGCAAACATTTCAGTCTGAGAAAAGAAATCGTAGTGACCTTCCACCTTTAATCTACACAGTGACCGCCAACTGCGGTAGGGTTTGTACTAGACACGTTCTTCCTGTGCTGAACTTTTCTGCCACATTACTGTTCGAATTGCATAATCACTCCAAGTAATAATGCTAAGATATAACACCAAAATCTTTGACCTATGTTTGTATCACCATGACCTTAATGGTCAAGTTTGATATTGTCATCGTCAGGACTTTCAAGTTAATAACTGACATATAGCGGGGGCATATGTGTTGTACAGTCACAATTCTGGTTTAACCTGATTCTAAAACAAATAGTAATAATTTATATCAATGATTAATAGGTCAAAAGTAGAATTAAAATGATGTTTGGGTATTAATGATTTTGAGTAGAAATTTATACACTGGCTGAAAAAGTAAGCAGGTGAAAGATAAATTTTCTACCTTACACTGTTAAAAATTAAGACCATTCTCAATTCCTGTTAATATTGATTTAACAAATGTGTATTTGACCTTTTCATATTAAAATCTTTCCAGGCCCCAGGTCAGAATCCCCAGTCATCACAGCAGCCAAACCCTCAGATGAACCAGATGAGAAGTCCTTCAAACATGCCTCCAAATCAAATGAATCAAGGTATTTGAAAGGCTTTGTTGTTTTAGACTGTTACTATAATTAAGAAGTTGTGTTTCTTCTTTGTAACACATTGTTGTGACTTCAGATAACATGCATTGTGACACTGTCATCTGTCTCCTAGAGGTCACATGATTGAAACTCTATGTTGGATTTGATTGTGTAGATCCAAGGTCAAAGATGGGGTTGTTGATTTCAACACATAAATAGATACATGTATAGTCGTTTAGTAATTACTGTTTACAATATTCATAATTTCTCCGTATATCATGTCTGCATTGTGTAATAAATATGATTGTGTGTGTGTGTTTGAGAGTTATTTGACACACAGATGCAGTGATAGAAGTGGTATAGTATTTTTAGCTCACCTGAACCGAAGGTTCACAGGTGAGCTTTTGTGATCGCCCGGTGTCCGTCATCTGTCATTAACTTTTAGCTTCTAACAACTTCTCCTCTGAAACCACTGGGCCAATTATGATATTACTTCACAAAAATGTTCCTTCGGTGACCCTCTACCAAGCCATCTTGATTCGTCAAAAAACATGGCCACCAGGGGGCGGGGCAAGTTTAACAAGTAAAAACTTAAAAAAAAATCTTCTTGTCAAAATCTACTCACTCGATTTTAAAATAATTTCACAGAAATGTTCCTTGGAGGATCCTTTACCAAGTTTATTCAAACCATAGTGATTCGTAAAAAAACATGGCGACCAGGGGGGAGGGGTTAGTTTACTATATAAACTATAGAAAAAACTTAAAAAATCTTCTTGTCAGAAACTACTGGCTCGATTTTAAAATAATTTCACAGAAATGTTCCTTGGGTGACCCTTTACCAAGTTTGTTCAAGCCATCTTGATTGTCAAAAAACATTGCCGCAAGGTGGCAGGGCAAGTTTGATTAGTAAAAACTTAAAAAAAATTCTTGTCAGAAACTACTGTCTCGATTTTAAAATAATTTCACAGAAATGTTCCTTCGAGGACCTTTCAGCAAGTTTGTTCAAACCGTAGTGATTCGTCAAAAACATGGTGGCCAGGGGGTGGGGTTAGTTTACTATATAAGCTATAGTAAAAATTAAAAAAATCTTCTTGTCAGAAACTACTGGCTCAATTTTAAAATAATTTCACAGAAATATTCCTTTGGTGACCCTCTACTTAGTTTGTTCAAACGATGTACTTTGTCAAAAAACATGGCCACCAGGGGGCAGGGCAAGTTTGATTAGTAAAAACTTAAAAAATCTTCTTGTCAGAAACTACTGGCCCGATTTCAAAATAATTTCACAGAAATGTTCCTTGGAGGACCTTTCACTAAGTTTGTTCAAACCATAGGGATTCGTCAAAAAATATGGCGTCCAGGAGTTGGGGTTTGTTTGCTATATAAGCTTTAGTAAAAACTTAAAAAATATTCTTGTCAGAAACCTCTTGGCTAATTTTGATATAACTTCACAGAAATGTTCCTTGGGTGACCCTCTACCAAGTTTGTTCAAGTCATCTTGTTTCATCAAAAAACTTGGCCACCAGGGAGTGGGGCAAGTTTAATTATTAAAAACTTAAAAAATTTTCTTGTCAGAATTTACTGGCTCGATTTTAATATAATTTCACAGAAATATTCCTTGGAAGACCCTTCACCAAGTTTGTTCAAACCGTAGTGATTCGTCAGAAAACATTGCTGCCAGGGGGTAGGGCTAGTTTACTATATAAGCTATAGTAAAAACATAAAAAATCTTGTTGTCAGAAACTACTGGCTCGATTTCGACTTAGGTTGGGTGACTCAAGGTCAGTTAGGTGAGCGATATAGGGCCATCTTGGCCCTCTCGTTTAATAAAGTGTTGCTCTGGTACAACCGCAAATAGTGCACATACAGTTTGGTACCATGTATGCACTTTCTCCCCTAGTACATCACACGACTTACATCTCACTGCTGAAGTCATGGGTTCGAGCCCAGAGCAGTCCAAAAACTTTAAGCTAGAATGTTTGCCAGTAACTTGCTGAAGACGGTGGTTTAACTCAGATTATTACTCCGCCAATAAAGCAGGATATGGCATATATACATTAAACCCCATCTAAAAAATGAATTCCTACAGTTGTGTGTTTGCCTCAAATGACTGCTATTTCATGTAAGGGGTATAACTGAGTATACCATAGTTTTTATTCTTCTCATCGACCCACAGTTAGTTTGAATGCTTCTCATTGACCAAAAAGTTATATCCCTGGTAATATAATGTATTGTTTTAAAAAAACTTGTTAATTGTATGTCTATGCCATATTTGTTTGACCATAGCAACATTGTAAATGGCCATAGGCAATTGTGTCAAAATAACTGAAACTGTTAAAACGTGAAACCATATTTTACACTTCATCTTGGACTACATCTTAGGGTTCCCTGTGGTCGAGTGCTTGAGATTACTTACCTCTCACCGCTAAGGTCGAAGGTTCGAATCCTGCTCACTCCAAAATCATTTTGTAAGGAAGTATGCCAGTTACTTAAGGAAGGATGGTGGTTCTATTCAGATTCATTCTGAGGTCTTCCTCCATCACTAAATAGTGGTAGAGCGTCCGTCTCGCATGCGGAAAGTCGTGGGTTCAATCCCCGGCCGGGTCATACCAAAGACTTTAAAAATGGTACTAGAAGCTTCCTCGCTTGACGCTCAGCATTTAGAGGAGAGTTCTAGGTCTGGTCGGCCAGGTGTCAGTATAATGTGACTGGGTGGGGTATCATACCATGTGTCTGCGGCATGATACTCCAGTGTGACAGCGCTCAGAATACTGTCTCAAGTAGACACCGTCGCGATATGACTGAAAAATTGTTGAAAGCGACGCTAAACACCATACAACAACAACAATCCATCACTAAAACTGGATATACCATATATAACCTGAACAGTCAGTGTTAAACATGGCGTTTATCCCCATTAAAATTAAATTAACTACATGCCGGTATTTGAAAAATGTAATTGATTGATTGATTGATTGATTAATTGATTGATTTATTTCTTGAATATTTAGCGTCATTTTTATGCCATCGAGGGCTAACAGACGATCAGTTAACCTAACCACTGTTTCCTGGGATTAACCAGAACTCGAGCACATCCCATCTCCGCAAGTAACTGATAACTTTCCCACTTGAATCAGTGGTGAGAGACGAATAATAATGAGACACAATGTCATATATCAGTCATCAAGGAGACTGTTGCCACGCAGGGGATTTGAACTCACAACCCTTGGATTGAATGAGCTAATGTATAATACCATATACAATGAGCATTGTTTATTATAAAGCTACCATATTAATTCACATCACAGTGTACCTATATTTCAAGTTATTTTGCCTCATAAAATTAAAGGGAGTATATTGTAAAAACGAAATAAATGTCTTAAAAAATTGAATAATTGTCAAAATGAATTGAAAGCAGATCATTAATAGATAAAATCCGAATGGTTTGGTATGTCAAATCCACCAAAACATGACAAAATTGGTAATCAAATTGGAGAAGTAAACTTTAAACAAATTCCCCAGTCTAAAAATAGACGGCATTTAAATACTGCTTGATGTCATTCAAACTCTTGCTAAGATGGAACAGTTTTTACTACATGTAAACCTGTATCAATGGTGGATTATTCTACTCTTTAAAAAACCTGACATATGCCCCCTCCTAAACTCCCATACTTTATTAAAATTCGCAATAGTTCTACTGAAAAACATATTTGTCTGTCCAGATTTTGTATCTAAACTGAAATCCTGAATCCCCCATTGTGTATAACTGATCAAATTGAAATCATTTAATACGTCACAAAATATGTTGCACTTTTAAGCGGAAAATATATTTCAATCTAACCTAGACACGTAGCCCAAATTAGGAAATGTTTTTATTTTGGCATGTTTAAATAGATATCATTTTGACAATAGGTGGTAAGTGAGTTTATATAGGTATGATATATTAGAGAAAGAGGTTTCTAGCCAATTTTAAAAGTTTGAAAAATCCTGATAAATTCCCTTTAAAAAACACTTATGGAAGGATAATATTGTACTTCTTTCATATAATGATAATTTCTCTCATATTTTTAAGGTCAATCCATAGGAAACCAAGGGTCAATGGGAAATCAGCCATACAATTCACAACAGATGCAGGGTCCTCAACAGGCCCAAAATTTCCAAAATCAACAAAACCCGATGTCTCAGAATCAGTCAATGCCCCAGAATCAGCCCATGTCACAGAATCAGCCCATGTCACAAAATCAACCAATGACGCAGACTCAACCTATGATGTCACAGAATCAGCCAATGATGTCACAAAATCAAGCAATGATGTCACAAAATCCATCTATGATGTCACAGAATCAGCCAATGATGTCACAGAGTCAGCCAATGATGTCACAAAATCAGACAATGTCTCAAAATCAGCCCATGTCACAGAATCAGCCGATGATGTCACAAAATCCGTCTATGTCACAGAATAGGCCGATGATGTCACAAAATCAGCAGATGATGTCCGGGTCCTCGGGTAGTCCAAGTAGCTCAATGATGAGTTCAGGACAAATGAGGCCCCCAGTCCCAGCAACGTTCAGGAGACCTCAAATGCAAGGTAATGTTAATAACCGAGTAGATTTCATTAAAGTACAACCTATGCAGGTTTAAGTAGTCATGTTGTGTCTAAAGTAGCCAGTACTAGAAGCTTCTTGCTTGACACTCGGCATTTAGAGGAATGTTGTAGGTCTGATCAGCCTGTTGTTAGTATAATGTGACTGAGTTGGGTATCATACCATGTGTCTGCAGCATGATACTCCAGTTTTGCAGCATTTAGAATACATTCTCAAGTAGACATCATCACAATATGACTGGAAAATTGTTAAAAGTGACGCTAAACACCATACAACAACAACAACAACAACAAAAGTAGCCAATACATATATCTCAAAATAGTTCTTAATTGTTGTTGTTTTAAGGTGTTTAGCGTCGCTTTCAACAATTTTTCAGTCATACCTCGACGGTGTCTAGTTGAGACAGTATTCCAAACGCAAATAGTTCTTAAGAAAACAGTTTATAATGTAACTGTTTGTTTGAAATATATAGGATTGCCTGTTAGTCTATCATAACAGTATGTACATGCAGCTGTGATGGATTTTGACTAAATATTTCAAAAGTGTATTGATAAGTTTAAATTCAGTTACCGTGCTCAATCTTCCACTGGTTGCATTGTTTACAGTATTGTCAGACGTCATGTGTCAACTCATTGGTATTAAATTTTCCCAAGTGTGACAGTAGAGGTCAACAATTAAAACACATGTAATTGAAATATTCAGGTTTTAGTGAGCTGGAAATTCAATACTATTACTGTGTTTTTTTTTGCTTTCACAATTTAGTTTTCAATGAAATTAAGTCCCTACAAATATGCCCTTTAACCAAAAACAACAAATTTATTCCCAATGTAAATGAATTTTCAATGAAATGATTTCACAGTAAATTTGGTATTAAATTTGGATCTTCAAATACTTCAGGTCAGCAGCCATATGCTGGACAGGGTAATTACCCTAATCAAGGTGGTCAGTACAGTGGACAAGGTAACTATGGCCCTGGTGGTCAAGCTCCTGGAAACTACCCACAAGGTCAGGGCTACAATCAGAACATTGGTCAACAACAGTATGGTCAGTATCCAGGACAAGAGAGGTTTGGATTTAACCGACCACCTGGTGGCAGCATGAACCAGAGTGGTCCAATGCAAGGTAAGCACTGATTATGTCATCTTCCCTCGACTGACAGTATGCATATATAGTTTAACAATACCATACAACAAATAAGGAACAAAAAAGGATACAATTGTGAAATTTCAAAACATTTATAAGAACTATAAATCAAATTTGTTGGCATTCAGTATAAAAATTATCTATAGATATGAGCAAGTGTTTTAAGTTTTGTTACGAAAGTGGATTAGAATACATTGGGATCCAGTATTTAATGTGGCATTGCTATGGGAAAACAGATAAGTTCTTCAAAGGCTAAGTTCATTCAAAATTTAAAAAAAAAAGATGACAAATGAAATCAGGTGAGCAACTTCAACCTATTTGGGCCACTTTAAGCCCGTTTGGACTGCTATTTTATGTTGAAGTGTACTGATAATATGTTAAAAATTGTTTTGTTTACTGTGTTAACATTGTATTAACCTGTTTTAGTTTTATGTTGTATACTCCCATTTTCTACACCAGATAATCAGGGGTATCAAGCTACCCAAATTCTTGTCTGGTTCTATCTCAACAGTCATTGATTTGATTTTTATGAAACTGTGCATGTTTTGGTTCAATGTTTTTTTTCACAGAGTTATGGTCCTTTGATTTTGTTCATTGCCAAATCCTTGTCTGCGCTATTCGTATAAAACCTTTTGTTGAAACTCTGTAATTCTGTAAGATACATCACTACCAAGTGGAAATGTGTATATTGTCTATGTTTTTTGTTTCGATGAATTTTCATGAAGTTATGGCCCTTTGATTCTGTCCATTACTACAAATCCTTGTTTTAATCTTCAAAACTATGGAATGGAATCCAGTAAGACTTGGAACACCCTTTCCTCTACAAACAGTGCAGCTACTACTCGATCAAGCTCTTGTTCAGGACCCATCCATTGGTTCCATTGTCAAGTTATCATGTACTTTGTTTTACCTCATGCACATTGTTTCTGAGAGCTTGTTTGCATGTACAGAGAAGTCAGATATCCTCAATGCATACAAGTCAAGTTTAAGTTTTTGTTTACCCTCGCGCTTTCAACAGTTACTTGTCATTTTGGCGAGCAAGAAAAATTTATTATTTAAAAAAAAATTAATGATCATTGTAAATCTGTGTGAATACTGATGAATGATTGATGAGATGATTCATTTGCCTTATTAATTAGACTACAAGTTGACTATATCAATATATTGTGTTATTTACTAATTTACTTAATAGTTTCAGTGATTATATTTCTTTACTTCCGTATTAAATGACGATATGAATTTTAACTTGTTTGATTTAATTGTAGATTAATTATATTACTTATAGTTGATTAACCTTATGCAACCATGTAATATAAGCCAATCACTTACTATATGTGTTGACCTATCCTAATCAACCAATCAGGTCTGAGATACTGAAGGCATTATGCAACATCAAAACTTAAATTGAGTGCAACTATGGTTGTGTAAAACCAATAAATCGGGCCAAACGCCTCTGCTTATAGCGCAAATAGAATTGCTTATAGCATTGAAGGGATTCGACCCGAGTGTATAGACCTTCAATAAAATTTAATTCTGTTGATTGTATATCTGTACACACTAGTTGTGTCAAGTTACAGTAGTATAATTTTAATTATATAATAGACAATATTGTATGTAATCTTATATACCGCATACCATCAGTTATTGTCAATATATGAATATCAACAAACTAAAGTATGCTGTCAAACCTTCAACAATATTTTGTATTTGTTGATGGAACACAAAAGTTGACCTTAATTGATATTTAGCTGCACTGGTTACTCTTTTTTTTTAATTATGTTTTATTTTATTAATAGTCTTGCATAACTTTGTATTGAATGTCAGTGACACTAATAACGCCATATGACATTCCCTATCATCATTATTCAGCAGTGTTTACTGTTAATGGTAAACCCTATACAGGGCTCTTGCTTGCACTTTTGGGAATGAGATCGGGACACCTGATTAGCATTATTTTTAAAGAAACAGGAAAATTACAAAGCACAGATTTCTTCAATAAGCGTAACAATATATGTGTAATATATATTGAATGTTTAAAAAATGTGATGTTCTTGTAGAAAACTACATTTAAATCATAATATTTAAAAATACTTAAATTTTTCCCCAAAATACTTCTTTTGGTTTATTTGCATATTGAAATTAGGAATTCTGTTATTTTGGATTGGGAAAAAAAGATACTATTTACCATTGGGAATGGAGTAGAATAACGGCCCAAAAATTGGCAAACTAGAGCTTTGATATAGTCCTGTACATAAGTACATTGCTATTTATATACAATCAATGTATACAACTATTGTACACAAAATATGAAAAACTTAAAAAAAAAACACGCACATTCCAAGTGTACAAATATTTGTTAATTTATCGGCTGGTACTAGGTGAATTGTCCACTAGGTTGTTCTCTGCCAGAACTCATACGAAGGCCGAGTGAGGATTGGTTGGCCAAAATGAGATGAGCAATCAGATAGATTAAAAGCTCAATCTGACTGTGAGTTCTGGCAGGAAAACAAATCCTTTTCCCACAATCCAGTATATTAATGCATACAAATTTCAGAAAGTGTATATATATCAGAATAATGTAGTATGTATTTCAGACCAATGACATTCAGCAGATGCTCTGTTTTAATTTTTAGGTCCAATGCAGTCTGGTGGACAAATGGGTCATCAAGGTCAAATGAGTGGTGGTCCCATGCAACCATCACAGGGTCAGCAGTCTCAGATGCAGCCAGGTCAGATGCCACAAGGTCAAGGTCATATTGGCAACCAGATGCCAGGTCAAGGTTCAATGCCACAGGGTCAGCAAATGATGCCACCAGTTCAAGCTCCAGGCATGATGGGAAACCAGATGTCGGGTCAAGGACAAATGGGAAATATGGGCAGTCAAATTCCGAACCAGGGATCGATGGGAAATCAGATGCCAAACCAAGGGGTTATGGGTGGTCAGATACAAAGTTCAATGAGTGGTCAAATGCCAAGTCAAGGGTCAATGTAAATCGGATAGGGTCACATGTAGATCTGATATGAGTTTGTGGTTGTGATCAAGAAGTATCGTTTGACTGTAGATAAAAAATAAAAGTAAAAAAACACATTTCATTTTCTTTGCCAGTGACTTAAGATCTGGGTGTATTGTTTGGAATCATTTTGAAAATCAAAATTGGATGAATAAGGAATAAAAAAATCAGACAGATTCAGCAAAGCTTGTGAATATTGTATTATGTTGCATTCACACTTTCAGTTTAAGAATATGCTGTAAAACTATTGAAACTGTTATGGCTATCATTCATTTTATACATTAGTAACAATGACCAGAACGAAATTTACAAATAGATTGACCATATGAACAAATTATTCGTGAGATATAAATGCACTATTTAAAATCATTTCCGCTACATGGGCTTAAGTTTGAAATGGAAATTTCTGAGTAATTACATGCTGATAAATTTGTGTAAATATGTAATTTTAGATTTTCGCCAATGCGTTGACCTTTTGTCATGGGGTTCACCCTCCACTGAAGCTACTGACCAGTCAGTATGCTCGTATATCACTGCTTTGTTAACAATCCATAGCTAGAGAGCTAGGTCCTTTTTCTACAGTCCAAGATTGAATACTTACAGCTACCATTCTTATGTGAATGGTTGGAATACTTACAGCCACCATTTTTATGTGAATGGTTGCAATACTTACAGCCACCATTCTTATGTGAATGGTTGCAATATTAACAGCCTACAGTCTTATGTGAATGGTTGGAATACTTACAGCCACCAGTCTTATGTGAATGGTTGCAATTCTTACAACCACCAGTCTTATGTGAATGGTTGCAATACTTACAGCCTCAAGTCTTATAGTATGCAAGATGGTTGGAGCTACCAGTCTACTTGTAAATGGTTAAAATACCAATAGCTACCAGTCACATATTAATGGTTGGAATATCAGTGGCTACCAGTCTTATGTGAATGGTTTGAATACCAATAGCCAACAGTCACGTGAATGGTTTGAATACCAATAGCTACCAGTCACATGTGAATGGTTGGAATACCAATAGCTACCAGTCACATGTGAATGGTTTAAATACCAATAGCTACCAGTCACATGCGAATGGTTGGAATACCAATAGCTACCAGTCACATGTGAATGGTTTGAATACCAATAGCTACCAGTCACATGTGAATGGTTGGAATACCAATAGCTACCAGTCACATGTGAATGGTTGGAATACCAATAGCTACCAGTCACATGTGAATGGTTGGAATACCAATAGCTATTGTAGACTATTGACCTGATGCAAGTGCAACTGCTAGTCCGCCCACTTGCTGTGTTTTGTTGTTTGTATGAGTAAATACAATGTAGTGTCGGGGTCAATTGAAGGATATTGTTCATTTATGATGTGCACATACCTGCCATACCAACAAGTTACATGTGCCAGTCCTCATTATGTGTTATGTGACAGAAGTGTTATACAAATGGTTGCTCCCTAGATGTTATTTTGTTGTTGTTTATTTTGAAAAATTGGTTAACCATTATGTGTTGTTCTATTTTATTTTTGATTTTTATTGACCCTAAAAAGCGGAAAGCTGTACTTGAGATCTGAAAGTTGTATAAAATTGAGGTTATATTATGTATATTGTTCACTGAAATTCCTGATTATAGTACATAAATTGTTTTTTTTTTTTGTGTTTGTACATGTATTTTCTATTTGCTAGTATAGATATAAATAGTTAATTTAGCCGGGATAAAATGAATGTTGTGAATGTTTGCATGTAATTTGCTTTATTTCTAAAACAGCATTTTGGACACATTACAGTAGCTTTGTCGCTTTTCATTGGTCCAACAGCACTTCAAAGAATTTTTCATTGCATCTGTTTATTTTCTTTACCAAGTTTAGATATATTCTGATATGAATATTTCTCATCAATTTGTTACTGTCTCTATTAAATTCATATTGAGTATTTTCTTTTGTCATGGATTTTTGGATAGCAATGTGGAAGTAAACAGTCGTATAAAAGAAGCAATATGTTTAGTTTTGGAAGGTGAGAGATAATGAGTCCTTCTATAGTCATTGTGTGAGGCTCATATTATACAGTAAGATTTTTTGTTATGGTTTGTCCTCTTCCAAACCAAGTTGATGCAATACTGAAAGCATGCAATTTCCACTGACATGGAAACGATGACGATAACACCTATCTCACTGTGCATATGCAGGCTTTCATTGATTAAAACAATCATAAATACCTGATACCTGTTACTTCTGATAATCCAGACATAATGTAGACATAATTTCAGTTATAATCAGCTTGAACCCATAATGTGTTGAGCTCTTGTCACTTCACCGCTATCAAATACCTGTACACAAATTACATATACATATAACCTTGTATTGACTTTACAATTTACTTCCATTCATGAAATGTGTGTAACATTAGTAAATATGGATGACATCATTCTATCTAAAAATATCGACTTATCAACAAACAGATGTTCAAAAAGAAATGTGTTAAAATATTTACTTTCCCTGTTTCAATTTTGTAAACAGAAATGGCGACACAAAATGAAAATGATTAATATTGATTATGTTTTTGAAGCCTATTTTCCATGATACCTTTTTTCTGAGGATAGTGTTGCATTTGTTGGGGATGATAATGAATTGTGTCAAGTTCTGCAGAAGACATTATATTGCCCCGAAATCAGAATTGTCTGATGGCTTCTTTATGATTTGTATACAATCTTAAACACGTTGTTTCAAATCCTAATGTTAATGAATTTGCTCAAGTAGAGAGCCTTCCCTCCGGCCCTTCACACTGGTGACTTCTGTCACATGTTAAAATGATCTTATTTAAGATTAGGCTATTATATATTAATTGCCAGATTATCATCCAAATTTTTCTTAAAATTGTGGAGGGCAGGAGGATTTATTTTTTATTTTCATTTTTAAAATTTTTGACGTTTTTTTAATAAAAAAATAAAGAATATGAAAATAAAAAGGTTGAGGCAGCATAAAAATTAGGGGGCGGGCGGGGATGATAATCTAGCAATTAATTTATTATAGCCTTATTGTGGAACAACTGGTTTACCGTCAGATTATTAAGCAATGAACCTGTATATATAGCTATAGCTAGCTACTTGAGCACCAAATAGTCACCATCTTATCCATATTTGCAAGAATATCAACTCTACAAGGAAATTCAGCAAATCCCACTTGTTAAAGTTGTAAGAACATTTTATGTTTTTTTGTCATGTTCACTATTGTTGTTAAATTATCAACCCCTGTGTGGTTCCAGGGAGACATGAGTTACGGCAAGAATAGCATCACTGTAGCTTATGCATGTCGTAAGAAGCGACAAATTGAGTAATACGATAGAATTTGCTAAAACTCTGCAGTTCTGCAGGTATCAAGGTTATAGGTCCATTCTGCATATTCATTTGTTGATTTTTTTTTTTTAATCTGTATGTTAATTTGTTGTTTTTGTACATGTAGAGTGAACCTGGTATCTTCCTTCCAGTTGGCGTTGAATATCCTATAATTTGTTGGTACACCCGTAAAACCCTATTCATTCATTCATTGTTTCCCAATCAAGGTATAGCTAGCTTCTTAAGCACCAAATACTGTCCATCTTATCCATAAGTTCAAGGAGGAAATTCATCAAATATGATTTGTTCAAATGGTAAGAACTTGTTTAACCCTTTACTTCATATAGACACCTTTTGACACCTCTAATATAGACGCCTTTGGACACCTAATAGAGAAGGCTCTTGAATTATTGGGTGAATTATGTTTATATTAACAGACAGAGTGGATACTGTGTTGGAAGTGTTCAGATTGCTCGTCACATGGAGGAAAACTATATCTTCCATGTCACTTGATAGCTTTTTGACATGGCCCGACGGAAAATTGGCACTAGGTCGTTTTTTGTAATCTATTTCCTTAATATCAACAAATCGTAATTATATACATTTTCAATTTTCAAATCTACGAAAATATTTAAAATTTGATTTTATGATAGGAAACTGTAAAAAAGAGATGGACGTTACTTCAGAATTATGACGTTATTGTATAAATTAATTACGTATTGCTTACCTTACAGAAAAAAATCGGGAGTAAAAATTATATTTGAAGTTAAAAATGACCATTTCTTCATATATATGTGGATTTTGGACATTAAACATGTATTAAAAAGTAGAATATTTTTGTGGCAGAGGCCATTATCGAAGATCTATCATTTGACTGAGGTGAGTGGGTGAAAAAATCCATCATGAGTATGAAAAAATATTCCCTCTGGTGAGATATTTCCATTCCACAGGGATACTCATGATGGATACTTATAGTCTTAATTTTTGAGAATTCGAAACAAAACTGTTGTATCTTAGTCTGTGAATTTTATGTGAATAAAACAGTTTTCTATGAGCAGTTGATTTTTGTCCCGGCAGTTTTGTAGTGAAATATTATGTATGTTTATTAATATATTTACATTAAAAATTGTCATATATATATATATATGTATCACAGATCTGTTATGTATTTGTAATTGTACTGTAGTTGAGATAGTAATGTTATATACCGACTATATGAATAAAGTCATGATTATTTTCATTGTCTCTGTTTCGTTTATTCCATCTCACTTAAATGTATATATAATACTGCTTGCTGTCATTTTGTACATATATGTCCATGCAGCATTTGTGTCAATATTATTTCTTTAGTTAATATTAATTTATTTTCGCTCCATTGTGAAGAAAGCGAAGTTCTTGCACACAGGATAAGGTAGAACCAGTACTGAGTGTTGTTTTTAACTTGACTATTCAAAGAAATTTTAAAAGAGAGCTATTCTACTCACCCAGGCGTCTGCATTAGTCTTGGTTAAAGTTGTGCTTGCAAGTCCTTAACTCAGTAACAATTGCATGAATTGACTTAAAACTTTACTCAAGCCTTTCCAGTTATCAATTTCAAACCTACTACTATAACTAAGTTAGATAACTCTTGCATGAATATAATGCATTTATTGTCCTTAGTTGACTAAAAAATTTTGCAAGGTTTGCATGCAAGTACCATCAAGTCCATATCTCACTAACCACTGAATGTATTGAATTGAACCTTTCATCAAACCTATTACTTTAACTAAGTAAGATAACTCTTGCATGAATATAATGCAAATTATTTCCTGTGTTTGACTTAGAAAATCTGGTTAAAGTTTTGTGTGCAAAGTACCATCAAGTCCATATCTCACCAACCACTTAATGTATTGACTTGAAACTTTACGCAAGACTTCCCAGTCATAAAACCTACTACAATAACTAAATTTGATAACTCTTGCTTGAATATAATGCAAATTATTGCCCTTGCTTGACATAGGAAATCTGATTATAAAGTTTTGCATTCAAGTACCATCAAGTCTATATCTGACCAACAACTTAATGAATTGACTCGAAACTTAACACAAGACTTCTCAGTCATCAAACCTACTGCAATAATTAAGTAAGATAACTCTTGCATGAATATAATGCAAATTATTGCCCTTGTTTGACATAGAAAATCTAGTTAAAGTTTTGCGTGCAAAGTACCATCAAGTCCATATCTCACCAACAACTTAATGTATTGACTCGAAACTTTACACAAGACTTCCCAGTCATCAAACCTACTGCAATAAGTAAGTAAGATAGCTCTTGCATGAATATAATGCAAATTATTGCCCTTGTTTGACACAGAAAATCTGGTTAAAGTTTTGCTTGCAAAGTACCATCGAGTCCATATCTCACCGACCAATCAATGTATTTGATTGAAACTTCACACAAGACTTTATAGTTATTAAGTCTACTAAAATAACTTAGAGAGATAACTCTTGCATGAATATATTGAAAATTTTGGGCCTTTTTTATCTTAGAAGTTTTTTAAAGTTTTGCGTGCAAGTACCATCAAGTCCATATCTCAACAACCACAAGATGTATTTGATTTAAACTTTATGTATGGCTTTGTAGTCATGAAAACAACTTTATTAATCAAGTGGGATAACTCTTACTAGATATTTTTGCAAGTTATGGCCTTTGTTTGGCTTAGAAATTTGTAACTCAGTAACCACTGTGTGTTTTGGATTTAAAATTCATACAAGGTATCCAGTTATAAAACCTACTCAATTTAGTATGTTAGATAACTCTTGTTTGCTTAGATTTGTCACCAGTCTCGATCAAATTTGTAATTTTGTGACAAATATCTAAATAGTCGAGTGCACTGTTAATTGACAGCCTTTGTTTATGGGGGAATCGGGTCAACCTCTGGCGTGAGTGACCAACAATATTTTCTATGTTACAGCCCTTTTAATATGTGTATCCAAAATCAAGGTTCACAAACGAGATGTTAGGCTGGATTGATGATATATGCATGCAGATGAATCAATATCACGCCTTCAGTATAGGCAGGCTCTTTCTTTAGGCAGATTACAATTTTTTTGTATTTTAACCCAACAGTCATAAGTTGGAACCCCGCACAGTCACAATATCTGTGATTATTGATATATAACACTGTGTCTTATTTTCATTCGTCTCCCACCACTGATTAAAGTGTGAAAATTATAAGGTACTTGTGGTGATTTGTATGCTTGAGTACTCTTAACCTTCCAGGATCTAAGGAAAAAGAAGTTGGGTTAACTGATCATTTTTCAGGCTCTCATGCTGAAATAAAACTTGAAAAGACTTACTAAACATAAAATATTCATAAGTCTTATAGGAACTGCGATTTCTTTTCGCATATGAGTAAAGCAAAAATTTGCAAAGCATATACTGCAAAGACATCACTTGTGTTTAACAAAAAGTGGTTTTTAGCTCTACTGGCCAAAGGCCAGAAGTGCTTATGCGATGGCGCGTTGTCTGTCGTCCGTCGTCTGACGTCTGTCGTCTGTTGTCTGTTGTCTGTCGTCTGTTAGCAGCACTTTCTCTGAAACCACTGGGCCAATTAAACTGAAACTTCACACGGATGTTTCTATTGCATAGGAGACTATACAGAAGATTTTTTTTTAGATCTGAAATTCAAGATGGCCGCTGTTACTAAAAATAGTCCAAAACTTAAAAAATCATCTTCTCATGAACGGCCCAACAGATTTTCAAAATGTTTATGTAGTAATGATGACCAACTATAGTTTTGTTAGATTTGTTCAAATGGTGTCCCTAGGGTTTAACATGACCCCGCCCAGAGGGTTCAATAAGGGGACACATGTCATTATAATATTTTTTATTTCTTTTTTTTTTTTTTTTAGAAATGATTTTACCTATATGTTCACAGAAGCATTGTTTAGTGAAGGAGGTTCACATTTGTAAAAATGCCTGGGTTCAACTGTCTTAAGGGGTCAGGAGGGGCCCCAAAAGGGTAAAAATTGGGAAATACTAAATTCGTTTTCTTAAGAACCGATATGTCAGATTTGTTCGTATTTTGCATAAATTATCCCTATGTGTAGGGGTTTGATTGCAGATAAGAATTTAGGGGCTAAAATTTATAGGGGCCCTGTAAGGGGACTTAGAATTTTACATAGGGATACTATGGGAAAACAGAAAATTCTCTTTTTCTTTCATCTGTTCTTAAACCACTAGGCCAATTAGACTTAAACTTCACATGGTTATTTCTATTGCATAGGAGACTATACAGAATTTTTTTTTTTTCGATCTGAAATTCAAGATGGCCGCCATTACTTAAAATAATCCAAAACCTAAAAAATCTTCTTCTCATGAACGGCCCAACAGATTTTCAAAATGTTTATGTAGTAATGATGACCAACTATAGTTCTGTTAGATTTGTTCAAATAGTGTCCCTAGGGTAAAAAATGACCCTGCCCCGAGAGTTCAATAAGGGGACACATGTCAATATAATATTTTTTTTTTTTAAATGGAAATAATTTTGCCTATATCTTTACTAAAGCATTGTTACAATGTAGGTAAAGGCGGTTAAGATTTGTAAAAAAATGACTGGGTTCCTATGTCTTAAGGGGTCAGGAGGGGCCCCAAAAGGGTACAAATTGGGAATTAGTAAAATTGTTTTCTTAAGAACAGGTATGTCAGATTTGTATATATTTGATATAAATTATCCCTAAGTGTAGGGGTTTGATTGCAGATAAGAATTTAGGGGTTAAGATATATAGGGGCACTGTAAGGGGACTTAGAATTTTACATAGAGATACAATGGGAAAACAGAAAATTCTCTTTTTTTTCATTTATTCTGACACCACTAGGCCAATTAAACTGAAACTTCACATGGATGTTTCTATTGCATAGGAGACTGTACAAAAGATTTATTTTTTCTATCTAAAATTCAAGATGGCCACCGTTACTAAAAATAGTCCAAAACTTAAAAAGTCTTCTTCTCATGAACATTCCAACAGATTTTCAAAATGTTTATGTAGAAATGATGACCAACTATAGTTTTGTTAGATTTGTTGAAATAGTGTCCCTAGAGTTAAAAGTGACCCGCCCCGATGTTTCTATTGCATAGTAGAATTTCAAAAGGTGCTATGGCAACTATGAGTCAGTAGAGCGTCCTCAGGCCCTCTATGGCCTCTTGTTATTGAACGTTTTTTGCTGGGTTGTTCTTTTTTTTTTTGAAAGTCAGGCACTGCACTGTCATTAATAAATACAAGTCCAATTATTGTTCATTTGATGAGCAGATACAAGCCTTTTATAGAAAAACATACTTTAAAAATATTCTATGTGAAATATTTTACCGTGGAAATCTTAGACCTTTTTTATATAGAGCATGTGTAGTGAGATCTAAATATACGGACAGTTATAGTTTTACTTTTGGTTTAATTTTCATTCATTTCAATAAATTACGCGCACCAGTGACTTAATTTCATTGCTGCTGTTGTAACCGGATGTCTCGTGCGAGCATGTCGTAAGATGTGACTATACATCAACATGGAAAATGTACCGTTTCATTAAGACGATGTAGTCGCAACATAGAGCTAAGTCTTCAGTTATAGGAGTGTATTTTGCTTGTATACAGAGACTGCTGTATTGCGTCACGTGCGTACTCGCGGGCTTGCCCACGTATAATCTGAACGAGGCCGATGACAGAAATTTATGATGCAGATTCGTATAAAACATTTAAAAATGATGGCTAACCAGATAGCTAAACATGTATCAACGGGAATAATTTGTGTTGTGGTTTTGAAAAATATGACACATTGTAACAAAATAGTGAGGTTGTTGTGGCCAAATTTAGTAGTGTCAACTAGTACGTGGCCATTATATGGATATAGGCTATATTTAGGTCAGGTAGCGTGGAATTGTTAAAACGTATTAATATATCGATAAGAGCAACGTTTTTATGATATTTTTACATTTTCATTCTTTGATTAAAGAATAAATCATTTTGAAGTTAAGTTCATCAAATTCCATCAAGTAATAAAACGTAAGACGTAAGCTAGGTATGTGGCTGCTACGTTAACGACGTATAGACGTGACAGGAAATCAGCTGGTGGCAGTACAGTCATAGGACAGCAACCCACATATTCGTCATATGGATGATTTGACGTTACTGACGTCGGAATACGATTGATAGTCGGTACTGGGCGACGTAAAGCCATATACTCAGTATAGAGTTCTAGGGGAGACAACCCAGTTATATAGTCACAGCCGCAAGGGACGAGTGATGCTAAATCTACGATATCCGGACGCGGAAAGTATCTAGTGCATTTTTATAAACATTCGAATAATAGAAGCAGTTTAGATCGCGATGAAGGATACGTGCGTGTAGGAAATACAACTGTGTGAAAATAAGAGTGTTAATACCACCAAAATACTTTTTTTTAAACCAGCTGTGTTTTTTTGTGTTGAGTAATTATTTTTAATTTGTATATAGTGTATACTTGTATATTCGTAATTTTATTCATGTAAAATTAAAATTGTAAATTTTACTTTGTGTACGATTATATACACCCTTGTGAGTTGTTGGCCCTTGGTCATTTTGCTACACATATCAACTCAATTAAGCAAATTGTTTGCGCTAAATATTAACATATACTATGTCTTTTGAAGACTTTGTGTGATAACACTAACGGTCAATAATTTTAGACAAAGCGAATAACAATCACAACAATACTGTGGTGTTAACACGGTAAAAAATCGAACCCGAACCCAACGTATTGCGTCGTGTTTGGCCACGTTCGAATTTAAGACTTATCCGGACTATGTTATGTCCTGTAGAATCAGACACTTGGTTTAAACATTTTTATTCAATTCAATTTTACATAAATTATCGGACATTTCATCTCCATTTTTATACCAATTTTAACAATTTAAACAGCAGTATTTTAAAGTCTTTTTTTTGGACTTTAAAGTCAGGTGCTGGGGATCTCTATAAATAAAATGTCGAAAATTTTAATTTAGTATAAAGCATATAATTATTTTTCTACTTAAAATACGCATGATTCGGAATTTCAAAATAACCAAAAACGTGATAACCACCCACTACCCCCAAAACAACGGTATTTTAATCAGCGTGATGGATTCGAAACAAAATCCCATATTAAGCACGTACTGCCTGCTGACCTTCATCTAGCCATTCAGACACCTTTAATAATATGTGACCAACTGGAATTTTGAATCGCCTAATATTCAATGTATTGAAGAAGACATTTTTATTTGTTGTTATATGTGTAAGCCCACAATTGATGTTTATTTTTTATTTTAAAGTAAATAATACTAGTTTGAAGGCTAGTTATTCATAGAGAGACCCAAATGAAAGAAATGAAACTAGCTTATTACCGTTTATCAACCTCTGCACTACCAAAATATGATAAGAAAAGTAGGGGTCATGTCATATAAGAGCTAAGTGTGTACGATGTTGGCAAAGTGAAAGTAGACTTCCAAAATCATATATTCATACCCCAATTTCCAAAATCCTTTTTTCTAAATTCGCAATTCAAACATGACAATGCTTTCAAAATGTTCAAAAAACGTCAATAATGCCATTCAAATGATAAAATGAGCATTAGAATAAGGGGAATGCATTTTTAAAGAATAAGAAACAAGGATGATTTATAACCGCCATAAATCAACTACCACACAGCACCATTTCCTGTTTCCAACGGTGGTACTATGCCTATAAACTGTTTTGTTCTATAAAAAATAAGTCAGCGATTTATAAAAATACCAAATCTCCAACTGCCAACTGGTTGGCACTGGAAAATTTGAATCGCCTTTTGGTGAATATACTCAATATATTGAAGAAAGAACGCGGGAATGGTGTTTATGTATTGTTATAAACTGTTTTTCTACCGAGTTGTTTTGTTCTATAAAAAATAAATTATCAATTTAAAAAATCCGATTCCCAAACTGGAAGTTCGGATCACACTTTATCAAACTAAAGAAATCTATATAACTTTAAGAACAAATGTTGCTCAAAAGGGTTTTCTCTACACCATATATGTTCACGATGCCGATGCACGAGTTTTTTTATTTTCCGGCCCGTGTTACAACATGACGTGCACGAAAACTATTTTTTTCTTAAATTGCATTGAGCCAGTCATGTTTGAAGGATTATATCTTCTTATGGTAATACTTTCATAATGTATGCTTTATTTGATTCGCAAACACGATCAAAACTCGATACAACATTGCTGCGTGTACCTTTAGAACAACTGGTACCTGACATCACTGCTTTGGTCATATTGTAATGTTTTACGAGAAACACCACTATGATTTATCTTGAATCCGACAAAACACACTCATACTATGTGCACTGTAACACGTCTCTTTTTTGTTTTCCTTTTTGAAATTGTTTGGTAGGTAAATAAAAAATTGAGAACATCATATTTGTCTGTCTCTCTGTTTTATTTCAATGTGTTTGCGTCCTGTGCTTTAGTAGTTTTGTCAATGTAAAAAACAACGGCTACACTCATAATTGATTGCATATATGGCATGAGGTCATGGACGATGGATGAACGATAGGTACAATTCATCAACAACATTTATGCATTTTAAAAAAAAGATATGACATGTTGTTTGTGTCTGTTGGCGCGGCACAACAACTTCAACTATGGACAGAGTAACACTGTTCATCGTTCTCTTCGTTGTCGTTTTCTTCCTTGTATCTGATGGGCAGGCAGGGCCAGGTGGATTTACATATATCCCTACAAATCCTTTCTCTGCAGCATCAATCACATCGGGGTCGGTTGCAGCCCTTAAATTCGACGTTAACTTTCTGTACAACACCGTCGCTGCCGGAACGGTAAGCAGTTTGTGTATATTTTTTATATCAAAAGAATGATTTTATAGTTATATTTCCATATTATATATTGCATTTATTTGTAAATATTAATATTACTTCAAGCAGGCATACAGGCGAACTGGACCGTGTGTGTTTTATCAATTTGGACTATCAAGTTATTGGTTCCATTATTAAAACGTTGTATAAAATGTGAACAGGTTAATTTCTTAATATATTCAGTATTTTTCAATGCTATTTTCGTCATATATTTTCAGTGGTACAATGTAGTCGCAGCAAGATACAACATATACCGGGTATACTTCAGAGCTCGGAGGCAGACCAACGGTCAGGTAAATACAAAATTACGTAGCCGTCCTGAATATACGTGAGGTCGGGAACAGGACAACAAATAACTGTAGCACATGCATGAAGTAAGAGAAGATATTTGCCAATCCTCAGGTCCTAGTTTCATTCTGCATATAAATTTAGTCATTGATGGTTTGTTGTTTGTGTTCTGATTCAATCCGTATGATAATTTGTTGGGGGTTTCATTGAAAGTGAGTTTGAAACTATCTTAAATGTTGGGTAATATAAACTTTATGTGATGTGTCCCGTAAAACAGCATTTCATTAATTTGTTCATGTAGGTTGCCTTTTTTCTCTGTTTTAAAATCTCCGGAATCACCGCTCATATAGTAACTTTTATCAACCTGGTAAAATTCAAATGCTTTGTAAAGTAACTAAATTCTCAACAATTTAAAAAGAAATTTCAAATTGCCTTGTCAGAATCAGATCTAGGACTAAATTTACGGACCATCGTAATTTCGACTATTCACCATCATTGTTTCTTGTTTCGAGTTTTCTTACTTAAATATGCCGCGATGGCCCTCGGCTGGACACCGTTTTTATTATATATGGATTCGTAAGGTTACTCGATCTCGTTTCTTCACTGAATCTAACTGAATTTTATTTTTGAACATTCACGGGGTATGGACGTATATGTACCACGTGCAATGTAAATTAAACCTTAAGGGGCTCATGTACATTGTTTTCGTTGCATGCAAGTTTACATTTCATGAGTGTTCAAAAATACAAAAAAACTTAGTTCGTATTTAAGAGTGAGTTTGGAATCTTCGTTTCCATTTTGTTGCTGAACTGTCATGTTTAAAAGCATTTTATATTTGGCAAATAAATTGCTGTATTCGTCGGTTTAAGTCGGTCAATGTTAATTCAGTGAGATAACTTTAGGCCAGACCCTTTTATCTACAACCTTATATGATCTACATGCACGATCTGTAATTAAATGTATATGTTGATATTTTGATATGGTAATTCACTATGTTTAAACCAAGTTAGTGAACGGAACAGCAAGTGTCATTTATCCGTGTTGACATCATGTTAAGTTGGGATATTGATGACGTTATGACATATCTAATAATAGGTTCGACGCTACAAGTGGGCGTTCGTGTATATGCATCCACTGGGTATTATGCGGTAAAATTTTGTACAAGTCAATATTAGGATTCACGATTTAAAAATATAAAATCAATGTTGTCGTTCATATCGCGTGAATTCTTACCAGTGAACGGTCATTTTTATATACATGTATATAAAGATATTTTGCCCGAGATATTACGAAATATTTGACAGCAGAAATATGAAACGTATGCCGCTCCGGTCACCATTCTACCCTACGTTACAATGATTTAATTGTTGGTATATATGCAAGATAATTATTGGGATATGTTGTTGTATACAGATATTACGAAATATTTGACAGCAGAAATATGACATTTTTTGCCGCTCCGATAACCATTCTACCCTACGTAACAATGATTTAGTTGTTGGTATATATGCAAGATAATTATTGGGATATGGTCTGGTATAACATAATATAAACAAAGTAATGAAGTTTATTTGTTAAGAGTAATGAGATATGAACATGCATGCAACCAACATGGTTTCGGGGTTTACTTACTAACCACATGGTGAATTTATGTTAATGTTCAAGAAATAAAATGTATTCCTTTATTGATGCAATATTATATTTGATCGATATGCAGTTCAAGTCCTTATCATTTCAGCTTGTGGCATGTAGAGCATACGTTCATTGGTCAGGCAGAGAAATTCATCTTGATCCCGTTGACGGCATTGGTGGGTTTAACACTTGCTGGAATATTTAAAGATTGATTTACTGAACAAATTTCCAGCTCCGGTGTGAAATCACAATCCTCTGAATACAATAATGATTTCAATAATAAATAGTATAAACAGGACAATGTGCTGCAAATTACTTTGGCCTTGTTAATTTATTTTACAAATCATTTGAATTGTGTTTTACAGAATCAACATTTACCGAAATACATCGAATATCAGTTGTTGTCTTGTTTTGCATTATATGTGTTTTTTCTTTAACACATGTGTATCTATATATTTATACAAATAGTTTATCTCATTTGCAAATGTTTTTTGTTCAATGTGACGTCATCCGGCGTATGCAAACATATGTCTTATAATATTTGTTTAAATTTGAAATGCCATAATATTATTAGAAATGGAGAGATCCTGTTCCCTATATTTCTTCTGTTTAGTGTGCA
Source organism: Panopea generosa (assembly GCA_029582155.1). NCBI lineage: Eukaryota > Metazoa > Mollusca > Bivalvia > Adapedonta > Hiatellidae > Panopea > Panopea generosa. Next base: position 41,531,884 of record CM055900.1, read on the forward strand.
CATTATTGACATATTAAAGTGATAGGAAATGCATTCATTACTTAATTGCTGACCTAATTTTTTTTCTAAATAAGTACTTAAGCATGCAATACAGATATCTCCAGAAACTATGAATCATATGTTTGTAGCAATTACAGTCTTGGAAACATCTCAACATATTTAAGTTTTCTGGACATATCTTCATACAAAATATTATATCATCAGATTATCTTAAAGATTATCTTATTTCAGTACCAGTGACGTTAACTTTTAAGAATTAAATCTGTTATCGGATATGTACAAACTATACTCTCTTTCAAGTCTATCTCTCTACCAAGTTTTCTATGATCGCTATTTGCCCATCAGGATTTTTTTCTTCTGCTTTCAATATTTAATAAACTGTTCGTTCGGTATCTCTAAATTTACTTTAATATAAACATGTTAAATATATATATATTATTGTTAGGCCATGGCTTATGGAATTGTACTACTGTATTTAGGGAAGAGTCGTAAGAAGGAATGTTAGAAATGGTGCCTAACCCATTTAAATATTATGGTAGTAAACTATGTTTAAACTGAAAAGTTTAGTGTCTGAACAGTATACCAAGATAGCAAACAGTATTCAAAGATTGTAGTAGGAGATTGAACTATTGACTAAGTGTATTTTTATGCAATTTCTTTTATTTACATTTTTTCTTAACATTATCACGTATGTTTTAGTGACTCTCGTAAGAATGAACAATTTAAACAAGAATATATATATATATATATATATATATATATATATATATATATATCCTCTCTCTCTCTCTCTCTCTCTCTCTCTCTCTCTCTCTCTCTCTGAGAATATAATTGTGTTTATTTTGAGTGAATAATTAATAATTAATGGTGTACCAGGTACAATGTATTACAAAACATTAATTAAGCAGAGAGATGCATTACACATAGCCACATTAAATCAACCGACTTTGCCGTACTTTTGTTTAGATACAACATGCAATCAACAATAATACATCATTTATTTAACAAAAACTCATAATTAATGTATCTGAATTTACCTGTTACAAATTGTACGACTATCAATTTAGTATAACTAAATAGCTAACACGAGGCATTGTAAGCGCCAGATACTGGTTATCGGATGGTAAATCATTGTGCTCATTTCCGATATATTTTAGTTTCAATGACTTTTTGTAAACTACAAATATAGATTTGTATGCAACTCTTAAACTCTTAAAATAGCTATAATGTTTTGTGGCAAGTTAAATTGTGATAATTACTTACGAATACAGCAAAATCAAACTGACACGCCAGTAAATACACATATTTTATTACATCCACCGAAAATACATTTTATTAAATGTTTCAAAGCTTTATTTGGTTAAACTTATTTATATTATATCGACTGTGAAACAAGTTCTTACAACTTTGACAATTCGCACTCGAATTTTTCTTGTGCAGAACGAGTACTATGTACAGGCAGATAAAGTGTCCTGCTGAAGGACACCACCCATAGCCGTGGTGTAATGGCTGATGATTTTCACTTGACTACTTTTGTCTGTACTATTGGATCTGTTTAAACAGGAATCAGTTTTACTTGGCTGCGGTATGCGGGGAACTGTTAATGTTTCTACCTTTAAATGGACATAGGCAATTTTGATAACTTTGCTTCTGTAATTAGAATACGACATGGCGCACATACGTATTCCCGGTCATACTGGCAAAAAGTGTCACATAATTTATCTTCTGTTTTTATTGGTAGGGCACATGATAGAAGATATTCCAAGGGAAAATTTATTGTGTCTTTGAACGAATTTCAAAAACTGGCGTGATAACACGAGTTTTTAACCAGTGAAAATTGTTTATTTGTAAACTATGAAGTTTCAGACAGTTTTATTAAGAGCGTATTTTTTTCATATGAAAACATTCATTAATTCGTAAACATGATCAAAAGTCGACAAAACATCGCCGCGTAACACTGTATCGCTGCAATATGGAAGATACATGAGTTTATTTCACCAAGATAACATGTTAAGACAATGTTCGCATAGAACAAAGAGGAAACAAACATGTGTGATGCTTTTGCACTCACTAACCGTCTATAGATGCGGACTTGTCTTAATACAATGTTTTCCACCTTGACTTTGTGTATTTTCCGCTGATACGTGTGTGATGCGTGTGTTAATATACAGGTATCTGTAATATGTTCTTGTTTAGTATGACCTAGAGTAACAAAACGCACATGCACATGAATTCACCAACTAAGTTTAACTACTTATCTTGGTGTTTTTTTTAATTTATCACAACTAAATGGTGCAAATATAACCTCTCAAATGAACCTGGATAAGATTGAGTTGAGGACAGAAGAAGAAAATATATTATTTTACTCCACAAAAAACAGCCTTGTTTCTCCTAACAGAATTTCTGCTCAGCATTTAGAGGATAGTTCTGGTCATATCGTCTCGGTAAAACGTTATGTAACTTTTCTTCTTTTTATTTTGTTTCATTTGCTATCAAAATAAACGACATAAAGTTAAGTCAGATAAACTATAAAATAATTTCTAAATTGGACCGAACTCTAAAGGCGTCGTCTCAAGATCACTTACCTTTCGCCGCTAAGGCCATAGGTTCGAGTCTCGCTCACTCCAAAAACTTTATGTGAGAAACTTTCCAGTGACTTGCGGAAGGTCGGTGGTTCTACTCATTCTGATTCAGTATGGGTCTTCCTCCTAAAAAAAAAAGTAGATATGATATGCCGTATATAACCTGAAATCTGTTAAAAATGGCGTTAAACTCCATTCAAAAAAAAAGTAGAACATTCAGCAAACATTGTAGTGAGACCTTTAGAGTTCAGTCCAATTTAGAAATTATTTTATAGTTTATATGACTTAACTTTATGTCGTTTATTTTGATAGCAAATGAAACAAAATAAAAAGAAGAAAACTTACATATCGTTTTACCGAGACGATATGGCCGGGACAAACATTCCACGTTTAGTTTACGTGCTGTGTAATTACATGCTTTATTTGCGTGACATAAATAGTTAAATTTAGGCACAACACGAAATGATCCATTGCCTACAAGCAGTTCCATGGATAACAATATTAGCTGGTATGAAGTGAATATCAATCTACGATTCATGATAATAATTGCGTGCGCACAAATTATCCAATTAACGTCTGCTTGTTTGCATACTTATTGGACATAAAGCTAGTTTATTGGTTGTACTTCCTTTAAAATTGTCAACTGAAATACATAATGTCGCGTTCTTTATATTTCTTTAAATGAACGTTATTTCTGAAAGTTATATGTCCATATGATGCAGATATAAAATTAAAAACAACACCAGCATATATGCAGACTCTTCATTCTGTTCAACAACGCAGTGTGGTCTCGCATACGGAATGCCATGGGTTCGATCCCGGGCCGGGTCATACCAAAGACTTGAAAAATGGTACTAGAAGATTCCTCGCTTGGCGCTCAGCATTTAGAGGATAGTTCTTGGTCGGGTCGGCCCGGTGTCGGTATAATGTGATTGGGTGGGGTACCATACCATGTGCCTGCGTCTTGTTACTCCAGTGAGGCAGTGGTCGCAATACCGTTTCAAATAGAAAGTCTTGATATGGCTGAAAAATTCTTGAAAGCGACGCTAAACAACATAAAAACAACAACTATTAAAAAGCATACATCTTGTTATTGGTTGATACGTTGTGTTTGAAATCAAACTCTTAGTGTTTATAACCAGTACGGAGTGCCACCTTTTTCTCAACTTTCTCATTTTATCCCTCCCGTCATCTTATATTTCCAACACCAGAAAGGATTGAGAACGATTTTTTTTATATCATTGTGTTAAAAAATGTTCACAAAGTAGATATAACAAAATTTATGTTTAGATTTATTTTTTTTAATAATTAAGATTTATTTGAAGGAAATGTGAATTATGAAGAAACGTGTCAATAGCCTTAGCCTATTCAACTAAAGGTTCGCTCTAGATCTGCTAGTGAGGTATCATGGGATCTGGTCACGCCATCTTGCGGAATACATTAGTCTAGATCACCTGCGAGGTTTGTTGTTTAACGGGCTATTCAAAAAGACAAACTGTTAGAAAAGCAAGCGTCGCAGATTATCTAGACTAAGAATACACAGGGGTTAAACTATTGTTACACCATCTTGAGCAATCGTGAAACATCGGGTATTTCCGTATACTCCGTATAATAGCTTAAAGGCCAAGGTGATCAGATTTAGTTTTGAGTTTGGCGCAGTTAGATTTTTTTGACAGAAAGAGTTGCTCGCCTTGGATAAAAACACAGGCAGTAGTAACGGACCTTGGTTAGGTCCCCTACCCCATCTGACCTTTTTTTCTCCATTTTTTTAAAAAAAATCAAATAATTTATTTTCATTTTTTTTCAAATCCATCATATAAAAATTAAAAAAAGTGCCAAAGTTGAGTACAGATCTTTTACGGCCATATACCCCAACTGTTTTCAAACACCCGCTGTACAAAAACTATAACGGATATTCTTATACTGTATGCACAGCCAGCGGTGGGGAGGTATTTCTTGACAAAATAAGCCCAACAACAGAAATATTGAGCCAACCGTTCCTGAATAATACACTTTCAAATCGCCCATTTAGGTGTTAAAAAGTTTAGTTGTAAATAAAGTGGCACAAATTTTAACGGATTATTGCAAGACTAAACCGACTCAACACAATTGTAGTTTGGTATGACATGTTTCAAGGAATGTCAACATCAAATGAACTCTTTCATGCTCACTTACTGATTTTAATATCATCTAATCAACTCATAAGACCAATTTTTTAATACATTATTTATTTTTCGACGATACACTTCAATTTCATAGCCGATAAGTAAATTATGTATCAAGCGCGCTGAGTGGTCCTTCCTCGGGACTGAGTGATTGTATTTTAGGACCAATCAGCGCACTTCATGCATAAAATGGAAAATGGCAGACTTTGTTCAAAATATTTGTAACGGATTAGTCCGTTATCATGTATGTGGATAAAAAGGACTCAATTTGCACTAGAATTTGTGTGACGTTCAACAGATCACGTTTTATCTACGCAAGTGTAACTTACAGTGGAAATGTGCATATACGTGTGTACAGTAAATATTTATGATTAATTTGAAAAAAACAAGCACTTACATAGAGGAGGAAAATAACTCATTTGACATAGCTGTACATAGCAGATTTACTTGTTGTTACTCAGAGATAATCGATTCGAGTTATGATCCAATGCAAATGTCCTTACGTGCCTTGAGATAATAATAGGCCTACAAACATAACAAAATATATACCTTAGGAGATAAGTGATACGAGGACAATGTCTATGATGACGTACTCATCTGATATGAAAGAAAATCCTTTTAAAAAAATATTTAAGAATGAAAACAAATCACTCTGGAAACGTCCTCATAACATGTCGCAAGTTATCTCCATTGCAATAAAAGTGTTTTTGTATGTATCATATGAATAGGAGCAGTTTTAGACGACCGTTGAAATGAGGACAATCCACAATCCGTTGTCCTCTCTCTCTCTCTCTCTCTCTCTCTCTCTCTCTCTCTCTCTCTCTCTCTCTCTTGTGACGGTATTTCCATTATTTTTTAAGGATATATCTGAGATCGGATAGCAATGGTCAGAAACATGATCGAAACTACACAGAATATTACATTCCGCTAGCAATAATTGAGTGTAATAAATAGTCTGTCATTTTACGCCACATAATACGGAATGGCTTATTGCCTTTGTTAAAATGTAAATCTTTAAAAAGTCCGCTTGGTGATTGTATCGATTTATAAGTAAAACATCGTGCTGTAAAAGCAATTATACTCTTTAACAAATCTATATTTTAGACTTACCCTTTCTGATTGAAGAAGGATTGATTGAGAATTAAATTAGATGTCACGCATATATATGTGTTGTCAACTAAATGTTTACTTCTAGATATATATTTTTTTCAATATTTTAATGAAATGTTGGGAATTACATCTGGAACCAAGCAGATTGTCAACATGGACAGTTTCTTTTTGGCAAAGAATAGCTAGCATACCTAATCACATGTCATTTTTTATTGTTAATTAGCGATCCAGTACACAAATATGAAGTGTTTAATATTAAACACGTGTATTGGATCTAACCTACGTTTTTATACAAGTGTAGCCTACCATTTTGCAGTAAACATTGAGACAGATGATGGAGGTGCGATTCATGGCATACTGTGTCGCCAGTGCAAATTTAAAAGCAATCAAATTTGCAACTTCGTGTGCCACATCCATTGATATCTTGTTTATATGTTTCACTCTTGTTCTTGTTATTTTAATGGTGCTTGTATGATATCATTGAGTTTGACGTTTTCGAAATTCAAGTGAATGAAGTTTTGGAAAATGTTCATTGTCGTCTAATTGAAAGATTATAGTTTTGATTGCACCGAGAAAGGAAACGGCCAAAGAAAACACAAACTTGATACCATATCAACGCATAAACAACGCTTTTTCAGGCCTACACTATAAGATATATCACAAAACGTATAAAGGACAAGCCATGATTACTGCTAGGGGAATATCCTAGCTATGTTCGTGCATTGACGGCTCCACGGATTGTCCCACAATAATATACTACTATAAAACCAAACCAAACCAAACGTTAAGAGTATGCGTCATATAATATAATCATAAATCATCGTTTAAAAATATTGTAGAGAACATAAGTCTACTTCGTTTAGTTTATTATGCTAATACAGAAACTTTTGTTGCACATTTTTGTTCGTCCCAACTAAAAAATCTAACCCCACTTATCTTATCACCACTATTGTATTTCGTAATAATTTGTCGGCAGGCAATTGCTTGCTGTTGTAAACTATTGTTAAGATTGATAGTGATCGAGACTTCCTATAAAATTATTTTTGGTAAGATGGGATAGTTGACAATAAATAGGAAATAATTAATATATGTAATGAATATTTTATGTAATTTAAGAAAAGTAACATTCATGCGTCTAAAACAACCGATCGCTAGTCGTCTTGCGATAATGTATATTGAGCTTAATTACTGAAATCTAGAACGTCTTAAATAAAGAAGAGATTTTATTGCAACCTAACAGATATTGCTATAACTGTTTGGTTAAAATATGTTGTTCTTTGACCTTGTGTAGATCATTTATTACCTATCTAAATGTGTAAATGACTGCAGCTCTTTGTCCAATATGTGTTGATGGTCATTCAATATTTCATTTTCCATTTCTAAGTTGTATGTCCAGCACAAATATTAAGTTATAGTTTGTGCCCTGCAGTATACAACTCGTTAATACGACCTCCTACTATACCTTTCGAATAATTTGTATTGAATATGCATTAAAAACACCAATATGTGTTTATGTAAACTGTTTTATAACTAATAAAACAAATTAAATATCAAGTGATCAGATACTGATAACAAAGATATTGTATGGTCATTACAAAATTTATTTGCGGAATATTTACGTATATAGTACAAATGAGAGTTATACAATATGTCATTCATTTCAGAGTATTACTCCAATTGACTTTTTAATCATCGGGGTTTTAGAAGTATGTATATTTCTACATTAACATAACATTTAGAATCGTCTATTTGCATTAACTGATTTTTAACATATATCAATAAAGAAAAATAGACAAACACATTCATCGAAACAGATACTAGCAAACGTCAAATAACTAGGTTCGAGTTACTATTGTAAGAAATATAATATGTTGCTTTCAGGTAACCACATCTCTGAATATTGTGCATTCTTAATTGATTCTCACTTTTCGGAAATATAAATACCGTACAACGTGTATATAATCATGTAACATACAAAACAGAAAAAACAAACGTTCGAGTATATATCGTAAACATACCCAGCTTGGACTTTACAGGGAGATAAGAATGCGTAATCTCCCTTCTTTGCATATGTTTAAAATGAATAGATCACTGTTAATCGAAAAAATTACCAAAGTCTGGTGCTTTCCTAGATTCAAGATAGCCACCGCCATACAATTATATGTATCACCGTGTCTATCAAAATGTTGTTCTCATATGCAACAAAATTATTCCTTTAGTAAACTAACAAACATAGTATCATGACTATATTGGTAAAAGTATCATTAAACTTGAAAATGAAACATATCTTTTTGTAAATGTCATTGCCGCCATTTTAATTTTCTATAATGGAATACGGGAAAGTCATTCCGAATCACAAACACGACATTTTGTTTATGTACATGGTATAGCATTCCCGGACTTTCGATTATGTGTGCTATTTACAGATTACACGTAATATACTATGAAAAGAGAGATAACTCTATAATTTAAATATAATAATTATCATTCGAGTTATATCTGCTTGTTATTATTAGTTCTGTTAACCGCAATGGCTTATGGGTTGCTGAAAGAATATTCGCTATTTCAATTCGGTCTCATTGATTCAGTCATGAACTAACACAGCCCATAAAACAACTCTAGTGTATTGTAGTAGTTGACATCTCCTGATGTAGGTATTTTTAACCACACTGCAAAGCATTACATTCCCGGCCTGATCTACATTTCCAAGGTATAAAAATAACATCAAACAATTTCAAAAAAAAGTTCTATTTCTCTTGGTTGTATGAAAATAAACTTACAATCAATAGAGCGGTTAATGAACGCACAGAATAAATAAAACACATACATGTATCATAATAAGAATGCATGTAATTGTATATGTTTAAATGAAAATCTTCAAAAAGGCAAGAAAAACAAAAACTCATAATTATTTCAAAATGGTGTAGCTTTTTCGTATTGAATTCATTTATTCTAAAATTCATTTCAAAGTAAATACGATTCTATACAGAAGTATGTATTTATGTTCCGAAACAAATCATAAAATATTTATATCTGACTATACAAAGATAACAAGTCAAATGGATCTGACCTTTTAAAACGCTTAGAATAATTTCAACGAACATATTCCATTGTATTGGCTTTGATAATGTACTACATGAAGTATCAAACAATTTAAAACGAACTATTAGAAAACGAACGATTAGAAAAATAATTATAAGACACATTAAACGAATACAGAAAACAAAATAATCAGGAAAATGTTGTTTTTAATTGAAAATATTAAAATTAAAAAGATAAACAAATCGACGAAAAAAATGTTTTTGTTCAGAATGAATAAATTTTTAATTTATCTTTAAAGTCATTTCACAGCAAATCTGATTTACTTTAATTTACTTTGCTATCAATAATAATTAGAGCAGAATACAAATCTATCATAAAACAAATCAAACTTACTTAAAGCGATTTTCCGGTTTACACAAAGAAAACAAATAAGTAAGTTTAATCTTTGTTTATAGAGGGTGACCCAATTGATTGACAAACATTATCTCCGTTGAGGCCCGTTTAAACATGTTAACAAAAACATCATATTACAAAGAACATAATGTTTCATAAAATACATAAATAACATGTTTTCAAGTTAATATATAACTCAGCAAAGCAAACTGGAAAACAACAGCAAAAACAAATAAAAAGGCATATCAATAACACAATATATGACACTCCCGATATCATTTAACAGTTAACGCTATTGTCACTAATTATGATTATTGCTTCAAAGTTTCCTTGAGCATTGTAAACTATATCAAAAATCCCCCTTTAATCATTTCGGTGTTATGGCATTTCTGTTTGTCATTTACTTCAAGTGTATTTATTTGTTATATTCGTCATTTTTTCTCATTCTAAGCAATCAGCTTGAAAATACCAAGGACATTCCATTAACTCTTTTGTAGGTATATTATTTATTTTTATGAAAGAAAAAGACGAACAATTTGTTGAAAAGAGCGTCAATAAATGATACACATGCGCTTTTCGGACTAAGATATTTTTGTACAATTTTGCATGCTCTTCTCTGCAACTTTGTAATTCTATATGTATTAATAATACATGTACAACAATGATCCAAAATACTGCAGTAATAATTTAGGTGAGGTAATAATGTATGGATTGCAAAGATATAAATTGCAGTATCTAAGGTATGAACCAAAAACCAATACGATGTATTTTACAATCTGGAAACGTATTATATTGCATTGTGCCGTAAATTATTATACCCAATATTGTACCACCATGTGTTACGGATAGATCAATGTTACTGTATGCAACCATGCTGAATTTTAATCATATTTATACTTATCTGCCTTGTTTTATTTAACATACGTTTTTTTTCGGTGTTTAACAACAGTCCGTTCTCTGTACACCAGTTTAAAATATAATTTAATGATCGTTATACATTTTGTTGGTCTTGAAATCATCACAGTTAATGATTTCAAAATATCTTTTTACAGTATTTTGTCACAGATTGGACACGCTACAACCAGTTAAAACGTTTAAACACGTTTTAAAGCCCCACCCCCACCCCACCCCCCAAAAAAAAACAACAACAAAACAGTAACAAAATATAAAATTTAAGAGTCTATTTGAATGACAGTTCCTTGACATGTTTTAATGAAGATATTAAAAACAATTAAAGCTCTTTCAATATCTTATATCTATACTTAATTAACAAAATAAGCAAAATATACAACCGACCATCCATAGACTATAAAACGAGATACGGTTTGCACCAGAAGTTGTTTTTTCTGGAATGATTCCAATGCATCTACCTTCTTCTTCACTACATCTTAGGAACGGAGACTGGCCACAGTCAGGACAAGCTGGAGTATCTTCATACATGTACAGAGAATCTGTGAAAATGTTGGAATATCCCTCATAATTCTTCATCCAGAAGAAACAATCCATTGTTCTGTTTGTGACATGTAACTGCCTAAGTTGAACGCCTCATTAGCAACGTTAGGATAATCCTTTTCAGGATCGATGCCAAGTGACCTTTGTTTTTGACGAAACGTCTCCCATATATAATCTATATAGGCATGGTGTAAAAAGAAAGCAGGGTCCTGAGGTGAAGTAGCTAGTATGTTCATTGTTTTGCCGACCCAGTCGTGAACCAGGTTGTGTTGTCCTTCTAAGGTATGTTTGGTGTTCTGATTGAAGGTAGATCCGCCGTCAACAATTTGCTCTCCGTACTTCCAAGTTTCATTATACTTTATCATATTAATCACTTCCAGCGTTGGTATGGATGTGTTTTCAGATCCAAGATCTCGGTATATTGAACAACCAGCCTCATTTTTCCAGTCTTTGAAAGGTCCGGTGGTGACAGTACCGTGTCCGTTCCCGAGAAATGTGTCTGTAAATATGATCGTGTTGTTAGGAAGTGTAACTTTATTGTTGTCCATCAGCCAGTCCCAGTACGGTAAAGTAATACTAGCGTCTATTTCTGTGAGGGCTTCTTCTAATCTACATAGAAAATATAAATGAGATGAATAATTTATGTTGCCTGTTACACGTGGGCGTAGACACGGATGTGGCATAGTGCGGCACCAATACCGAATCCCTGTCTACGCTGCTGTTACATAAAATGTATATCATAATTCGTTCGGAATCTATATGGACACTAGTGGATTAACAGTGGGATGTCGACAGGGGATCTGGATACTTCCTGGGATCTGTGTGTTAAATAGTGTATTTACAGCGGGGTTGTGGACAGGGAATCTGGACCCCTCCTGCGATCTGTGTGTACATTTGTGGATTTACAGTGGAATGTGGACAGGGGATCTGGATATCTCCGGGGATCTGTGTGTACAATAGTGTATTTACAGTGAGATGTGGACAGGGGATCTTGATATCTCCTTGGATCTGTCTGTACAATAGTGGATTTACAGTGGGGTTGTGGACATGGAATCTGGACCCCTCCTGGGATCTGTGTGTACAATAGTGGACTTACAGTGGGATGTGGACAGGGGATCTGGTTACCTCCTGGGATCTGTGTGTACAATAGTGAATTAACAATGGGGCTGTGGACAGGGGAGCTGGATACCTCCTGGGATCTGTGTGTTCAATAGTGAATTTACAGTGTGGGTGTGGACAGCGGATCTGGAAACCTCCTGGGATCTGTTTGTACAATAGTGGATTTACAGTGGGGGTATGGACAGGGGATCTGGACCCTTCCTGGGATCCCGGAAATATTGATACATGACAGCGCTTTCTCAGCAAAATATCAGTTTAGCAACTTGTCCCCACCTGAAATTGTAGGACCCGCCCTTGGTATAGATAAACTCCACCTGACTAAAATGTCTGTATTCGTCTACGATATATGTAATGTTCTTTGTTATGATTATTCTATATATACCTGATGTTTACACTATTATAGTTTCTATGTCTTTTGAATACTCTTGGAATTGTGGGGGGGGGGGGGGGGGGGGGTTTGCAACAGCAAATATTGATAGTAAGAGTATACCACTCAAACAACATAATTTCTCGCTGACTGGCCAAACACAAGTCCAATTTAAAGTATGTCAGTTGTGTAAAGTTGTAAAAAATCGATGTTATATGTACCTTTATCCGTCAAAGGCCCGAAGATAGCACGAGTGTTTGAACTAAGTAGGACCAGCAATAATTTAATGCTTTAATCATTTTGTTATGGGGTAATACTTAAATGTTTTCGGATGCATTTTTCATATTTGGTCGAAGTTTAAAATTATTGTATTTCCGAATAAAATAATATTGTTTAGTATGTGATTTGAGCTAATTTTTATTTCATTTAGAAAATTTTGAAAATATTATGAATAATACGACGAATTTTGTTTTAAGTTTTTTTCGTGAAACGAGGTGTAACGGGGACTTTCTTATGCCCACTCTTCCCTTGCAGTAACATTATCATCTGAGGTGTAACTGGGACTTTCCCATGCCCACTCTTCCTTTGCGGTAACATTATCATCTGAGGTGTAACGGGGACTTTCCTATGCCCACTCTTCCCTTGCGGTAACATTATCATCTGAGGTGTAACGGGGACTTTCCCATGCCCACTCTTCCCTTTCGGTAACATTATCATCTGAGGTGGATCTGGGACTTTCCCATGCCCACTCGTCCCTTGCGGTAACATGCTCATCTGAGGTGTAACGGGGACTTTCCCACGCCCACTCTTCCCTTTCGGTTACATTATCATCTGAGGTGTAACGGGGACTTTCCCACGCCCACTCTTCCCTTGCGGTAACATTATCATCTGAGGTGTAACGGGGACTTTCCCACGCCCACTCTTCCCATGCGGTAATATTATCATCTGAGGTGTAACTGGGACTTTCCCACGCCCACTCTTCCCAAACGGTAACATGATCATCTGAAGTGTAACTGGGACTTTCCCACGCCCACTCTTCCCTTGCGGTAACATGATCATCTGAGATGTAACGGGGAGTTTCTCATGCCAACTCTTCCCTTGCGGTAACATGATCATCTGAGGTGTAACGGGGACTTTCCCATGCCCACTCTTCCCTTGCGGTAACATTATCATCTGAGGTGTAACGGGGACTTTCCCATGCCCACTCTTCCCTTGCGGTAACATTATCATCTGAGGTGTAACGGGGACTTTCCCATGCCCACTCTTCCCTTGCGGTAACATGATCATCTGAGGTGTAACTGGGACTTTCCCATTCCCACTCTTCCCTTGTGGTAACATTATCATCTGAGGTGTAACAGGGACTTTCCTATGCCGACTCTTCCCTTGCGGTAACATTATCATCTGAGGTGTAACTGGGACTTTCCCACGCCTACTCTTCCCTTGCGGTAACATTATCATCTGAGGTGTAACGGGGACTTTCCCAGGTCCACTCTTCCCTTGCGGTAACATTATCATCTGAGGTGTAACGGGGACTTTCCTATGTCCACTCTTCCTTTGCGGTAACATTATCATCTGAGGTGTAACGGGGACTTTCCCATGCCCACTCTTTCATTGCAGTAATATTATCATTTGAGGTGTAACGGCGACTTTCCCATGCACACTCTTCCCTTGCGGTAACATTATCATCTGAGGTGTAACGGGGACTTTCCTATGCCCACTCTTCCCTTGCGGTAACATTATCATCTGAGGTGTAACGGGGACTTTCTTATGCCCACTCTTCCCTTGCGGTAACATTATCATCTGAGGTGTAACGGGGACTTTCCTATGCCCACTCTTCCCTTGCGGTAACATTATCATCTGAGGTGTAACGTGGACTTTCCCATTCCCACTCTTCCCTTGCGGTAACATTATCATCTGAGGTGTAACTGGGACTTTCCCATGCCCACTCTTCTCTTGCGGTAACATTATCATCTGAGGTGTAACGGGGACTTTCTTATGCCCACTCTTCCCTTGCGGTAATATTATCATCTGGGGTGTAACTGGGACTTTCCCACGCCTACTCTTCCCTTGCGGTAACATTATCATCTGAGGTGTAACGGGGACTTTCCCAGGTCCACTCTTCCCTTGCGGTAACATTATCATCTGAGGTGTAACGGGGACTTTCCTATGTCCACTCTTCCTTTGCGGTAACATTATCATCTGAGGTGTAACGGGGACTTTCCCATGCCCACTCTTTCATTGCAGTAATATTATCATTTGAGGTGTAACGGCGACTTTCCCATGCACACTCTTCCCTTGCGGTAACATTATCATCTGAGGTGTAACGGGGACTTTCCTATGCCCACTCTTCCCTTGCGGTAACATTATCATCTGAGGTGTAACGGGGACTTTCTTATGCCCACTCTTCCCTTGCGGTAACATTATCATCTGAGGTGTAACGGGGACTTTCCTATGCCCACTCTTCCCTTGCGGTAACATTATCATCTGAGGTGTAACGGGGACTTTCCCATTCCCACTCTTCCCTTGCGGTAACTTTTCGTTCCAATCTAAAACAACAAGTTTCCAGAATTAAATAAGTGTGGATCCAATCAGTAGACATGGTACCAATATATTTACTATTGAGACATAATTGTGTATTTAACAGGTACCCTGTTATGTTGTTCAAGCGATGATATAATGCAACTGTAAACAACATATCTGGCCCTGTATTCACACAATATCTGGCTCTGTATTCACAACACATCTGGCTATGTATTCACAAAACATCTTGAGTAGGCACTCAAGGTCAAACGAAACAGTTTAACGTTGATATTATAATTAAGTTTTATCATTTGCAAATACTATTCGTATTCACAAGTTTTCTAATGACACAGTGGTAGCTTGAGTTCATACTAAAGTTGAGCTATTTTGTGAATACGGGATCGAACCTGTTGTAACAGCAATAGTAATCGTAGTTGACAAGGATGTACGTATTGTAAGTACCCTCTCCTATGACAGGCGAACCACTGCTAAGTCGGGGCCGTCGTTCTGCCTTTTTTTTAATATAAGCACAATTTATTCCCACCATTGCATCCACCTTCTACATCTTCTATATCATCAGTCATATCTGTGATGAAGGCTACATTGATATCGTGAATCACCTACAGTAATGTTATTTTTTATTTACGTTTTAAGATGTGTTTAACTTAAAGTAACGTTTCTTGATATATTCATCTTGTGAATTTATATATACTTACAAAAGCAGGTATACTCTGTGCCATCCCAGAAAGTTAGCGCCCCTGTGAACAGAACACAAGGTGCGGTCTTTGTGTATCATAGCCAATGCGTCGTACTTGTTTGGCTCCACTGACTGCAAAAATAAAACGATCTTTGATAAGTCAACAATATGTGTGATACAGGTTATTGACCCTGCTTTTATCACACCTACTATAAACTTATTTTGTGCTGAGATTGAAAATATTTGTTTTAATTTAATAATTATCTTCAATTAACTTTGATTTATCGTTTACTCAAACTAATATATGTAAAATGCATTAAAATAATCAACTGAAGATCTAGAGAGAAGTGATCGTGGTCTCGAAGTTTAGTTTTAGAACTTGAAAGTGATGATATTATAGCTTTCTTTATTGACTGATTGAATATTTAGCATTATTTTATGCCATCGATCAGTTAACCTAATCACTGTTTCCTGGTATACTGGAAGGTTGCACACCTCATCTGCGCAAAAAACTGATAACTTTCACACTTGAATCAGCGGCGGGTGAGAGACGAATAATAATGAAATACAATGTTATATATCAGCCATCACAGAGATTGTGATCGGGCGTGGATTCGAACTCGCGACCCCTAGATTGATTGTCAGACGTGCTTATGACTGAGCTAATTGGGCCAGGTAGCTTTTTTGTTGGGATATGTTCAGATTGGGACATGTTTTACCGAATTGCTTAATACATTCACAAAAGATTCAATATATTTATGTGCCACAGCAGAAAATTTCTAAACCATTTGTATATCAATTAAAATATATACTTGTTCATATCTACTAGTGTCAGTTGAAACATGTTGTTTTGGTGGTTTGTGTGTACTTTTATATTGTAATTTTTCAAATAAAATTAATGTTTTAGTTATTTATATTTTTCGATGTTTCAATGGTTAATTCATGAATAATTTATCACCAAAAGATCATTCCATAACAGGACCTTTCGCTTGCAAGTCGAACGCTCTACCGGCCGAGGTAATCGGACCGTTGTCATACATTTCTCTCCTTACAGTTAACGTTCACGCTATAACACATACCCCCATTTGATATACTTTTCCCAATTTTCATACAGACTTAAGAATCATATGAATGCTTCTCTGAATGTATATGTCACATACTAGTATTGTGCTATTTATAAAATAAGTGACAAATAAGCCTAGTTAGGGACCAACCTATTATGACAAATATAAAGTTTGAATGGGTATGTTTGTTTTATACTGTAAATATGTCACGTATATAAACAAATAAATATATATTAATATTGACCGTCACACTCAGCTGGCAGACTGTCTACACATGTCTGTCAACACATGTCTGTATAGTGTATACACTGCCATGATTATCCTACTGGCGCATATTTCCATGTGTCCGCATATATTACTCATGTATCTACTATATTACCTGATATTAAATACATTTTTATTGATTAAGACAAGCCTGTTTTGATGACGGTTCATATCATATATATTAAACACTGTGATAAGGCGAGGATAGTCGAGCTAATAACGCTGTTTTCCTGCAACTTTTGTTTATTTTGTAACAGTACTTTAGGACTGCGTTTGCTATGCTCAGTGTAAATATACGTCATTACTACATCTGATGTGGATAAAGACATTCATTTTATATTATTTTCCAAATTTTGTGATAATTTATAACAATCCCCGTTGTAAGAAATACTGTAGCATATGTTGCCGCTACCATCTCCATCAGCAGGTGGGTGCCATATTTATCGGATGTTTCGGCGCGTACTCACAACATCACCCTCCTGTGGTATGCCGATAGGAAGATCAGTTTCTAGCTTTGAGATGGTAAACTTCCGCTATCCTTTCTTCGTCTGCCAAATTCGTGACTTATGTGTATTATTGTGCTCCATAACATCCAATACACGGTACTTCTCTCTTGCGCAATATCCACAGTGAGGCGCCCCTGTCTCTCGGCCTATCGCCGTTAGAGACTGTTCTGTAATTCCGCTATCGCCAAATGGGCTCTTTTGTGTGATTGTCCTGCAATGTTGCTGAATATGTGCAATATGGAGTATGCAGGAATACATCTGCAGCCTTCTTCCAAAGGGAAGCATCATGGTATCCACCTCTCATTTTGCTGCTTTCGATGAGAGCTCAATACTTTGTAAGTTTCTTCTCGAAATTGTCTTCGATCCATTCTTCCCATCGCACAATCAGTTCCTACGGCATGTCGTACTTTAAAGCGTTGAACCACAGATCTCAGGGCTCAACTTGGTCTCTGTAATCTCATGTGGAATCTTAATCTGCTGCTTCAAGTCTGCTCTCGTATTCCAGTCATTTGCTGTGGCTATAATTCCTCTCTCATGTCTCTCTCCTATACCTCCCTGTATGGCTCTGGCAAAGATAATGCATGGCGGGTCCTTGTTGACTTCTTCTGTGCACGCATTGCACGGTCCACATGGACTGCTATTGATGACACGAGTGTGATGGTGTCATCTGTGCCCTGCAATCTCGTAGAGCCATCTTGCATGAACTCAGTACATGTTCCAGATTTGCTGGTGTTCGACAGAGCTTGCAATCTGGACTTCATGCGTGCTAGACCCTTGGCAGAACATCGTAGACTTGTCTGGGGCTCCGTTTGCACGTTCAGTGTTAAAATCAATATACGCCATTAGTACATTTAATACGGATTAAGACATTCATTTTTCATTATTTCCCACTTATTTCCCACTTTTGTAATGATTTGTTTATCTCTTACACATTGATATTTGTATATTCGTATGTATGTAAAGAATTTAATTTAAATGAAATACATGCTAAAATCTCGTGTGTGTGTGTGTGTGTTTTGTAAAACAACTCCTAGTAAAACACTGTTTCTTTAGTCAAACGAGTATCGACTTCCAAAAGAACCTTTTAAAATAACTATGTATTGTGATTATGCTTTAACAATAGTTCGTTTAAGCTATGTCAACCATGCAGTAATTGATATGGTGTCTAAATATATTGGATACCTTTACCTAATAAAGCAATTATATAAGTTTATAGGTAAAACAATCTATTTGCGCTTGGTGCATATAGTTAAACCGTATAGGAAACTGGGCTGTGTTTTTTTTAAGATTTCATAGGAATTTACCTTTTCTCGCTTATTTCCTAGAACTTGACTATTCTATGAGATATACTGATGAAGAGTAAAAACGATATTTTGTCAGTTTGGGATACCTGATTTCTATGAATGCCATTTTAAAATGTATCTATCAAAAATTTAATTTTTCAGATAACTCTTACCGTGTCTTTTTTCAGCGCATTCACAGCGTCAAAGAAACTTTCTTTTTCAGCATTGCTCAAAGTTCTTATTTCTCGTCGTTTTCTCAATGGGTACTTGTTTTTCCCGCTAGTAGCCTCCTTATATAGTGAATATAACCAGCATTGTTTGTCTGGTCTTAGAGTGCAGAAGTATTCCAGCGAAACATCTACGCAATTCGCTGTGAAATTATAATCAATATCAAAAGCACACTGAGTATCATTACCATTGCCGAAAGAATAAACAAATAAATTTGAAATAACACAGAACCAAACAATGCTTAAGCATATTCTCCATTCGGCCATTTTGCACCACTGCTTATTAATGCTTTAACCATTTTTTCTCAATTACCAAACCGAGAAACTTCGGTCACGTGGATAGTGCACCGAAGGTAACCAAATTATACTGTACGTTGTCACTATTAGTTATTCTGATGTTTATAGTATTGATGCGCTGTCACACATTTTTTAAGCTAATGCAAGTTATGTATATATGTCTATGTGCGTGCATATATAACCTTTATAATGATTAGAGAGATAGGGTTCAGCTTGTATGTATGCATGTTAACAAACATTATAAGCATTATATATGATTACGGCAGGTAGGGTTAAATTATGTATTAAATTCCCCCTAAACGTGATCGATGACTTGAGAGAGAGAGAGACAGAGAGAGAGAGAAAGAGAGAGAAAGAGAGAGAGAGAGAGAGAGAGAGTGTGTGTGTGTGTTTTAAATTGGTTGAGAATGATGTAGGCACAGTGTTATTACAGTGTAAGGGAGTGTAGTCGATTCCATAACTTCCACGTGAAAACTTGACACTCTCTCAGTACATCATATATAATCAAGTTCTTTATTGAAAGAGAACTCATTTGAACAAATCAATCTTTCAAACATACATCAATGTGCTCAATAACATGAAAAAAATACAATAACGATCGAATTAAGGTATAAGAACATCAATTATTAATGTAATTTTAACAATGCATGTAATACAAATCGGGATATATTTAGCAATTGATGATTTAATTATTATTTGCCTGGAACTATACATTAACCCATCGCAAATACAACGTTTTAAAATAGTTCACTGAATTGGCATTGTTTACATTTATTGGAATACTTTTAAAAATTTTTTATCCCGAATAATTATATAAAATATCTTCTTAATAATTCATAATTTGGTCGGGGAGTATATACATTTCGTTAGCCGAGAATCTTAAATTTCTTGAATGAATATCAGCACTTAGAATAAATGCATTCCTAAGATATGACGGGGCAAGGTTATGCAACGTTTTATACATAAGAACTGATTTTTGAAAGTTAACACTATCGGGGAAAGTAATCAAATCCAGTTCAGTAAAAAGTTCAACAGAAGATGGGTCGAATGTTTTATCAAGGGTGAGTCTTGCAGCCCTTTTTGGAACACAAAAGTTTAGTTTCTAAACATGAATTTTAATTTCCCCAAATAACATGGCAATTATTAAGATGGGGTAAATATAGGCATTGAAAAACAATTTTTGCATCCAGGAACTGAAAATAAAATATATAGTGATAAATAACATTTTTGAAGACTTAATTAACATGTTCATCCCAAGAAAGAGTTTTATCAATTGTTACGCCAAAGTCAATGTTCAATTTTACTGCAATGAAATTCTTCGCCACTAAGTTGGATAGACAATTACGATTCTTTTTCATAGAAACGATTGCTTTTGCTTTGATGAAATATAACATGCGATACAATAAGAATATAACAATATATTTCATATGTTAAGTTCGGGAAATCAAGGAGGTGTTCCGATAGCGTCCCGCAACACAGTTCCGATAGTCACGTCTTTATACGAAGAGCAATTTAGTTTTAATGTAAGTCCTTACGTTCCTTAAAATAATAACAGGCCAAACATTTCCTTATGATAGAGATAATTATAAAAACTTTATCTTTAGAAATACTTGATATGAGGACAAGGTCATATGAGGACGTTCTCATTTGTCATGAGAGAAAATCATTTAGTTTAGAATGAAAACAAATCACTGTAGAAACATACTCGTAACTGATGTCATGAAGTTGTCTCCTTTGCACGAGGTGTAGTTGAAATGAAGACAATCCACGATTTATGTCCTCATAACGCATGACCTGTCCTCATAATGCTAGTCATCGGGTATACGATTGTCCTAACAAAGGAAGGTTTGTCGTCCCTCTGGCTCTGTTTCTCTGTCTCTATCATGAAACGGTTCTTCCATTGTTTTAGAAGGATATGTCTGAAACCGGATAGCAATGCTCGGCCACTTAATTGAAACATCACAGAATGTTACTTTCTAACGATAGTTAGTTGTTTCAAGGTCAAAGTCACTGTTTTTTTAAATAGAAAAATGAAAAAGACGATTGAGTGTATGATTTTCAGTGAACTAGTCACGGTCACTAAAAACAGAAATATAGTTTCCTTTCAATTACTTCAGTTTTAATAACGAAATGGCGACCATGCTGATGGAACGCATATTTAAGATGTTTGCGATAAATGTGATTTGTATCATTATTCATTATCGGTTTGGTTTATACGTATTTTACCTGAGTCATGCCCCTTTTTTATATGCTCATATTTTGCTGAAGTTTTAGGTAGAAGTTCCTCACGCTAAATGTAAACTTAGTATATTTAGGTTAATTGAGTAGGGGTTCCTGTCACTACAAATTATAGAAAAAAAAGTTTCTGAGCTCAGTAACTTAAAACATTTTATGAAATTCTAAGCACAAAACTAAAGTTGTGGATTTTGAGGTTAGTTGTGTCAAAGTCATGGTCATTGTTAATGGAATTAAAAAAATGGTTTCCACTCGGTAACTTCCTCTAATATAACAGGATGTCATTTTGTGTAAAGGTTGTTTACATGAAAAAGAAGTTTGAGCATTGATTTACAGTTAACTAGTCAAAGTCACTATAAACAGAAGAATTGTTTTTGTTCAGTTACTTCCGTTTCCGTTGTGTATAGGTTCCCAGCGTGAAATGAAGCTTGGGATTGGTTTTGAAATAAATCTAGGCATGGTCTCTGTTACTAAAATAGAAAGATAATATCTGCTCAATAATTCTAAAGTTTTTTATTGAACTCTGAAGTGCTTTATTCCAGTTGTACTGGGATGCGTTCAGCACCGTTACACAGCAAACACGTTTAATACCAGTTCCCTAAAATTAACACGTACTGAGTGTTAATGTGAAGTGGAGCCAGTGAGCTAACGTTATCAAACGTTTGACCGAACTGACCTCAGCCCAGGTTAACACCTAAAGGAGTTCAGGAAAGATATTTAGGGTCACTGACCGCCGTTAAATAACTGAAATACGATTGAATAATGCCCAAAACATTATACAAACAAAGAAAACTGTAAAAAAAATATATGTATAATACAATATAGGTGATTTTGTAAATAATATGGCAAGTATCAGCATATATCTATTATTAATTACAATATTATAACTATTATTTACTAATCGGCAGCAAACATCAGTATAGATGACGAAGGTGCGACTCATGTCATATCAACACTACATATAAGGGGTGCAATCATCTTTGTTTCATCAAATATTTTAATTGCTTTAACACTGTTATTGTATCGCAATTATATTGACTGGTTCAAGTTCGCGTGTCACATTTATTGAAGTCTTGTTTATTTGTATGTTGTTGTTGTTGTTGTTGTTGTTGTTATTGTTGTTGTTGCTTTTAACGGTGCTTGTATAAATTCAGGGAATGAAATTTTATTATGGCCTAATGTTTAACATGGTCTTAATTGTAAATGGTTGCAGCTCTCTCATCCAACAGGTGTTAATGATTATACAATATTTCATTTCAATCACAAAGTTACATATCGAATACAAATAATGTTGTATGGTCTTTAGCGTCGCTTTCAACAATTTTTCAGTCATATCGTGACGGTGTCTACTTGAGACGATATTCTAAGCGCTGTCACACTGGAGTATCATGCCGTAGACACATGGTATAGTAACCTATTCAATCACATTATACTGACACTGGGCTAACCAGACCTAAAACTCTCCTCTAAATGCTGAGCGTCAAGCGGGGAAGCTTCTAGTATCATTTTTAAAGTCTTTGGTATGACCCGGCCGGGGATTGAACGCACGACCTTCCGCATGCGAGGCGGACGCTCTATCACTAGACCACGCATCGGCCGAATACAAGTAATAAATTACATTCTGTGTCACGAAGAATGCACCTCGTTAAAAGACGTCCTACTATACCTTTCAATTTGGTTGGCTGGTTAAATATTTAGCGTCATTTTTATGCCATCGAGGGCTAACAGACGATCAGTTAACCTAACCATTGTTTCCTGGGATTAACCAGTACTCAAGCACACCCCATCTCCGCAAGTAACTGATATCTTTCCCACTTGAATCAGTGGTGAGAGACGAATGATAATGAGACACAATGTCGTATATCAATCATCACGGAGACTGTTGCCGGGCGGGGGATTCGAACTCACGACCCCTGGATTGATAGTCAGACGCGTAACCGACTGAGTTAATCGGGCCCGGCGATATACCTTTCAAATATTTTATATTGAGTATTCATTAAAAACAACCAAATATGTTTTATGCAAATGTATCATCACTTAAAAATAACAACAAATATAATACCAAGTGATCAGACACGGATATAAAAGATAGTCTGTGATCATTGCAAAATTTATTCGCCGAATAATACAAAAACTATCAAAGCAAAAGCAAATGTAATCAATATGCGGCAATAAAATGATGTGGCCAAACAAATAGTATTACAGAGAAACCAAAATATAAACAATAATCAAATTAAAATATAAACATGAATTATTAGAGATAAACATTAATTTGGCGTCCTAATCAAGACATTCTCTATATATATATGTCAAAATATCTGCATTTTGGCCAGTACACCACCCAATTCATTTTTTTTTCATTTAAACTCATATTTATATATATGCAAGCGCTGATATCGCATTTTCCTTTGATGAAAAAATATTCTGTTGGCCTCAACGTGTTTTCTCGTTTTCATGGCAGTGATTTAGTGTCCATTCCGTAAAAAAGTAAACGGAATATACCATTTAAGTTCTCAAAGGATTTAGACACTGAACTATTTGTTTTAATTTCATTAAAGTTACTAGATTTATTTTGTACTTAAAGAATTGTTTACATCAACAACAACAAACTAGTTACAAATACTATAAACCCAATACGTTATTTTGAAAATAATGTTTGTAGTATGATTTATCTGTTATATAAACAAAAAATAAACTAGATCTATCAAGTTCGAGACGTATATACATTGAATTCGATTAGCAATTTAAATTTAATTTACCATAACAGTATCAAAGTGTTCTGTTTTGATTTACTTAAATATAGCCTGTGTTAAAAATATATTTGTCTATTTATTTGTTTTTGTCGTGAGATTTCTTATCTATATCAGTTATCTTTAAATAATAATATATCAATACAAATATCCTTTCAACAAAGTTCATCAGCAGTGTCTGTTTTCAAATATTCGTATACATTGGAAATTATACTCCTGACCTGACCGTCATATATATGGCGTGCTGAACTTTTGTTCTCTTTTGACATGGCTGTTCCGATAAAACCTACAAACTATGGCGTGTATATAGATTCTAGTCATTTAATACATGGTAAGTGCACGACCTACGCATGAATATTGTGCTTTCATTGTCCCAAATAAGTAGTGTAATATAATAATAATAATAATATATATATATATATATATATATATATATATATATAATACTATATATATATATATATGTTGCCATACTATAAAACACCCCAAGTAAGGAAGGTTTTAGGTTTATTGTCATGAATCAAAACAAATGGAAATGTCATATTACCAATGGAATTATTTATTTTTTTCCTACAAAGGGTAACAGTATTTTGACATCATACAGTGTATTAAATTGTAACAATTTAAAGATGTTTACTTGTACGCTGTAACTCCGTAGACAACGTTTTGACCTGGATTTGAGTATAAAAAAGGCTTTGTATAAAAATGTAACCCAGAGACTGTATGTAAGCTAGCGTACCATTGCCATGTTGTTTTTCTTTATAGTTCAAGTATGTGAACTATTTAGGATTTATGCAAGTAAAACTAAAAATGAAAGTTATAAAATATATCATTCCTTTCAGTATATTGCTCCCTCTGAATTTTGAATCCTCGGGGTTTTAGTAGAAGGTGTATTTCTACATAAACATAACATTTAGAATAGTCTATCTGCATTAAATGACATTTAATATGTGTCTATCAAACAAATAGACAAACACAATCTATCAAAGGCGCAATGAACTAAGTTAGAGCTACTTGCACTTAATTGCAAGAAATATAACATGTTGCTTTTAGGCAATTTATATATAACGTACACCGTGTATATACTGTGTATCAAACAAAATGGAAAATGCAATCATTCGAGTATTTATCGTAAACATACCCACCTTGGACTTTACATGGATATAGGTATGCATTGACCATCCATTTTATGCAGATGTTAATAATTAATAAATCACTGTAAACCGAAACATTAACCAAAGTGTGGTGCTTTCCTACATTAAAATATAGCCACCGCCACACAATTATGTTTATCACTGCTTTTGTATTTGATTAAGAGGAAACAAAAGTTGTTCTTATATGCAATCAAAATCATTGCCATTTTCCTTTATCATGACTTTATTGGTAAAAGTATAATTAAGTTGAAAATGAGACTTATCTTTTTGTGAATGTTATTGTCGCCATTTTAAAAGTCTATTCTGGAATACGGAAAAGCCATACCGTATTACAAACACGACAGTTTGTAAATGTATATGGTATATCATTCCCGGACTTTCGAATATATGTGTTATTTACAGATAGCACGTAATACACTGCGAAAAGAAAGACAACTCTATAATTTGAATATATTTGTTATCGTTCGAGTTATATCCGCTTGTTATTATTCGTTCTGTTAAAAGCAATGGCTGATGTGTTGATGAACGAATATTCCGCTCTATTCTTTCCGTCTTATAGATTATGTTTTGAACTTACATCGCCCTTAAGAACACCCCTATTCCATCCCAGTAGCTGACATCTCCTGAGATAGGTATGTTATATACTGCAAAGCATTACATTCCCTGCCTGTCCTTCAAGACAGGTATAACATAACATATTTCAAAAACAAAGAATAATTTCATCAAATATTTTCTATTTCTCTTGGTTGTATAAAAATAGTACATTTATAACCAATAAAGGGTTTCTTTAAAACAATATAGCGAATTAAACACATATCATAATTAGAAAACATGTTTATGCTTTAATGAAAGTCTTCAAAAGGGCAAGGAAAGCAAAAACTCATAAATAGTTTAAAATGATGTCGCTTTTTCGAATTAAATGAATTTATCGTAAAATTCATTTCAAAGCAAATCTGATAACACACATGTTTCGAAACAAATCATATTACATTTTCATCCGACTACACAAAGATAAAAATCAAAATGAACTTAAAATAATTAAAACACTTAGAATAATTTCAATGAACAGTTTCCATTTTATTGGTTGTGATAATGTATTAGTATCAAATAATTTAAAACGATTAATTATATTACAAAAACGGATGCATTGGACGCATTAAACAAATATAGAAAATATAAACAGGAGATGTTGTTTTTTTATCGAAAAGCTCAAATTAAGACGAAAAACAAATAAGACACAAAATGATTATTTTTCGGAATGAAAATATTTATCTTAAAAGTCAATTCACAGCTAATCAGATTTACTTTGATTTACTTTAACGTTATGAATACTAAGTATAGCAGAATACCAATTTATAATAAAACAAGTTAAACTTACTTGAAGCGATTTTCCTGTTTACACAAAGAAACCAAGTTTATTCTTTGTTTATAGAGGGTGACCCAATTGATTGACAAACATAATCTGTTTTGAGATCTGCTTAAACATGTTAACAAATGCCTCATATAACAAAGTGCACCATGTAACATAACATACATAAATAACGTGTTTTCAAGCTAATATACAACTCAGCCAAGAAAAACAACAGCGGCAACAAAAATGCAGAAAGTAACTATGCGTGTCAATTATACAATACTTGA
Organism: Panopea generosa; assembly: GCA_029582155.1. NCBI lineage: Eukaryota > Metazoa > Mollusca > Bivalvia > Adapedonta > Hiatellidae > Panopea > Panopea generosa. The sequence continues at coordinate 41,558,749 of CM055900.1, forward strand.
CTTTCCCGATATCATTTAACGGTCAGCGTTTTTCGTTATATTCACTTATTATGATTATTGTTGTCTTGTTGTTTTATTTTTATTTTTATTTTTTTTTTTTTTTTCTTTTGCAATTTAAAGATTTGGACTTTTCCATGTCAAGAATATGACACACGTCCCCTTTACTCGTTTTGGTGTTATGACATTTCTGTTTGTCATTCTCTTCAATTGAATTTAATTGTTATATTTGTCATTTGTTCATATTTGAAGCAATTAGCTTGAAAATACCGAGGACATTCCGTTAACTCTTTCGTAGATATATTATTTATTTATTATACAAAAGAAAAGAAAAAAAGACAAACAATTTGTTGAAAACACAGCCAATAAGTGCGCTTTCCGGACTAAGACGAGGACGATTTTGTATAATTTTACATGCTCTTCTCTGCAACTTTGTATTTTACAATCTTGAAATATATTATATTGCATTGTGTCGTAAAATATAATACCTAATATTGTATCACCATGTGTTACGAAGAGATAAATGTTATTGTATGTAAACATGCAAACACGACTTTTATTCAAATGTATACGTTTCTGCTTTGTTGTTTTCAACATAGGGATTTTTCGTTGTTTTATAACATTTCGTTCTCTTTACCATACTTTAAAATATAATTTAAAGAACACTGTCAATTTCGTTGGTTTTGAAACCATCAATTGTAGTATCGCCTGCATACAAATATGTTTATGATAAATCAATTCCGATGGAGGCGTCATAAAAATGAACTAATTACATACTTTTTTAAAGCCCCAAAATGTTTTCAGTAATAAAAAATAGAATTTAAGAGTCTATTTGAATGACTGTTCGTCGGCAAGCGTTCATAAAAAAATGAAAACAATTGAAATATTTTTTTATAACATATATGTTATTTTACTTAAATTACAATATTGCTGAAGCAAAATAGACAACCGATCATCCATAGAGTATAAAACGATATACGGTTTGTACCAGAAGTTGTTTTTCCTGGAATGATTCCAATGCATCTACCTTCTTCTTCACTACATCTTAGGAACGGAGACTGGCCACAGTCAGGACAAGCTGGAGTATCTTCATACGTGTACAGAGAATCTGTAAAAATGTTGGAATATCCCTCATAATTCTTCATCCAGAAGAAACAATCCATTGTTCTGTTTGCGACATGTAACCTGCCCAAGTTGAACTCCTCATTAGCAACGTTAGGATAATCTTTTTCAGGATCGATGCCAAGTGACTTTTGTTTTTGCCGAAACTTCTCCCATATATAATCTATATGCGCATGGTGTAAAAAGAAAGCAGGGTCCTTTGGTGCAGTAGCCAGTATTGCCATTGCTTTGCCGACCCAGTCGTGGACCATGTTGTGTTGTCCTTCTAAGGTGTGCTCGTGATTCTGTTGGAAGGTTGATCCGCCGTCAACAATTTGTTCTCCGTACTTCCAAGTTTCATTATACTTTATCATATTAATCACTTCTAGCGTTGGTATGGATGTGTTTTCAGATCCAAGATTTCGGTATATTGAGCAACCGACTTCATCTTTCCAATCTTTGAAAGGTCCGGAGGTGACAGCCCCGTATCCGTTCCCGAGAAATGTGTCAGTAAATATGATCGTGTTGTTAGGAAGTGTGACGTTATTGTTGTCTATCAGCCAGTCCCAGTACGGTAAAGTAATACTAGCGTCTACTTCTCTTAGGGCTTCTTCTATTCTATATAGAAAATACAAATGAGGTGAATAATTATGTTGCCTGTTACACATGGGCACAGACACGGATGCGGCATGGTGTGGCATTGCCGCAAAATCCTTTTCACATACATGATATAATGAAAGGACGTTCCAGTATGTGGTAGATGTTTCAATGCGGTAATATCTGTTATCACTTATTCTGTATGTACAATAGTGAATTTACAGTGTTGTGTGGACAGGGGATCTGACCCCTTCTTAGATCAGTCTGTTCAATTGTGAATTTATAGTGAAGGTAGGGACAGGGGATCTGCACCTCTCCTTGGATTCCCAAAATATTGCTTCATGACAGAGCTTTCGGAGCAAAAATTAGTTTATCATTTTGAGCCCCATCTGAAACTGTGGAACCCTTCTTTGGTATAGATGGACCCACATGACCAAAGTTTTTTGCATCAATCTATACTGTATGTAATGTTCTTGTAGTAATTATATAGTATTATTGCGGTATTATTATCATCTGAGGTGTAACGGGGACTTTCTCATGCCCACTCTTCCCTTGCGGTAACATGATCATCTGATGTGTAACTGGGATTTTCCCATGCCCACTCTCCCCTTGCGGTAACATTATCATCTGAGGTGTAACGGGGACTTTCCCATGCCCACTCTCCACTTGTGGTAACATTATCATCTGAGCTTTTGTATATAATAAGACGCTTGCGCTCGAATCTAAAACAATAATTTTCCGGCAATATACAACTATGGATTCAATCAGCTGGCATGATACTGATATCATGATTATTAAAGCACAATTGTGTTTGACAGGTACTGTGTTATGTTGTTCAAGCGACGATATAATGCAACTGTTAACAACACATCTGGCCCTGTATTCACAAAACATCTTACGTGGGCACTCAAGGTCAAACAAATCAGTTTGTCTTTCACTGCCGATTGAAACGTTGATATGATACTAAATTTAGTTTTATCTTTAAACATTTTGCAAATACACAAGTTAACTACTGACACAGTTTTAGCTTGAGTGCATATTAATGTTGATTTATTTGTGAATACGGGGTCAAATCTGTTGAAAGAGCAATAATAATCTTAGTTGACAAAGAGGTACGTTCTGTAAGTATCCTCTTCTATGACAGACAAACCGCTGCTAAGCAACGTTTCTGTATACATTTATATTGTGATTTTATATATACTTACAAAAGCATGTATACTCTGTGCCATCCCAAAAAGTTAGCGCCTCTGTGAACAGAGCACAAGGTGCGGTCTTTGTGTAGCATAGCCAACACGTCGTACTTGTTTGGCTCCACTGACTGAAAGAATATAACGATCTTTGTTAAGTCAGCAATATGTGTGTTACGGGTAATTTAATCAACTCTGCTTTTTTCACTCCTACTCGAAGCTTATTTTGTGTGGAGATGGAAAAAATATTTGATTTTGATTTAATTATAATATTCAATTAGCTCAGACGTATCTCCTTATCAAATTGATATATGTAAAATGCATTGAAGTAATCAACTGAAGATCGCGAGAGAGAAGTGATGGTGGCCGTTAAGTTTAGTTTTAGGACCTTATAGTGATAGATGTAATATAATAGCTGTCTTAAGTTTTGGAAACTTTTTATCGAAGTACCTACTAGTTTTTTATACATCAATACAAAGAGATGCAATGTACTTTATGTGCCACAGCAGAAATATAACTGAACCATTCATATATCAAATGAAATATATACTTGTTCATATCTACTAATGTTAGTTGTAACATGTTGTTTTTGTGTGCATTTTCATTGTAAATTTCAAATACAATTAATTATTATCGCATGTGTCTTGTAACTTTCAGTATTAGAGGTTAATAAAGATGATAAATTATGGGACATTTTAACGAAGTACCTACTAGTGTTATATACATCAATACACAAGAGGTTCAATGTATTTCATGTGACACAGACGATATTTAACTGAACCGCTCGTATATCACTTGAAATATATACTTGTTCATATCAACTTGTATTAGTTGAAACGTGTTGTTTTTGTGGTTTTTGTGTGCTTTTTCGTTGTAATATTTCAAATAAAATAAAATATATAGTTATTTATATTTTTCGATGTTTCAAGGGTAAATTCATGGATAATTGATCACACATAGATCTTTCTGTAACCGGCCAAGAAAAATATGCAGCCAATCCGGTGCTCGAACCCGGACCCTTTCGTTTGCAAGTCGAATGCTCTGCCTGCTGAGGAATCCGGACCGTTGACATATATTTCTCTCCTTAGAATTGAGAAACATACTGTAATAGATACCCCCACACATTTGAAATTCGTCCCCGAAATATTAGTAGGCCATCCAAACACAGGAAAAAAATTTTTGATGGCAAATTTGAGTAGAATTTGGCATCCATGCTTAATGTCTTCCTTGGTATGTATACAAACCTGTGAGGGTGGATGCCAATCATGAAATCGCCTCATAATCTCAAAATTAGGTCAAAGGTCAACTGGGTGCAGTAATTGATATATAGAATTAAGGAAACTGTCTTGTTAAAATATTTGTTTATTTATTGAACTGAAAACTATAGAAATATGTCTGTTGTAAGCAACTACAAGGAAAATGAAAAAAATATGTTAAAAATTGTGTTGTCAAATTGAGGTCAAAGGTCAAAAAGTGGGTAAAATTTATGAATTTTGAATTTCTTGTGAAATGCAAGCTTCCAATAATTAAGAACAGGCAAGTATTTTAAATCAAATGAAGTGAATACATAAACAAACCTTATGAGAAATTAAGCATATTAAAATAGAAGGAAAGAGCTTCATGAGGTCACAATAGAAGTCGGACAAAACTATTAGCGGTACATAGAAATAGCTAATATTCTCTGATATTGCTCAACAAAGAAAGCTAATGATCTATTGTCATTTTAATATACACTAGTATACTAGTAAAAACGTTGTTATATAATAAGGATATTTGTTAGAATGCAGAGAGTAACTATTCGGATAGCGTGTATTCCAAAAGCCTGATTCATAGTGTGCCTATCAATGACTATGTATCATTGCAGTGAAGAATTGGGAAAGTCATCAAGTTAAAATAATTTCATATTCAGAGACATTCAATAATTCATTATTTGTGGTAGAATTCCTAAATCATACAACCCTAGCAACTGGCAGAGGTACCAAGGACAACTTGTGTTTCAGCACAAAACCAATTTCTACATTTCAGTTAGCATTTACAGCTGACAAAGATGTTTAAACATTTAAATGTTTGATAGACTCTGAAGTAGTTTTCTGTCATCTTTAAAAAACCTGAACTTTCTGCATGTTTGAAACATCATATATCATTGCAAATGTTTTGTTTTTTTCTTCAAAGGATCATACTCAGAAAATGTCAAAAGTATGTTTGATCAAAACTTGAACATCAGACTCATAAAGATCAGTTCCTAAACGCAGACAATCATATCTGGTGTAGGTATGGTCTTCCTCTGCATCACTTTTCTCCTTATAGTGACTTCTCTAACACATCTGACTGAGTTGTCAAAGTGACACAGAATTTGTCTCTGGCTTGGTCGTTTTGTGTGATTCCTTTTTTCCTATTGTTCATGTTACAAATGTTTTCATCCAGCTTGTTGCTTGTTCAGTGTTCAGTGATTTTGCTCCTTTTAACTATAAAAATCCTATTTTTAAATTTCCCACACATATCTGGTGCTGTCTTTCGAGAGACTTCATATCATCTAAGTAAACAGGTCTCGATTGCCGCATACAAGTTGGTTTTTTTAGAATGGATGGCTGATCTGCTGTGATAAGGGTGTTGCTTTGACCATTATGATTTGATATTTCTTCAAATATATTTATAACAGTAGTAAATGTGTTCAGTTCATCTAAATAGGATTGTAGTATTGGAAGCATTCCTATAGTTGTCATTGGCAGTATATCTGGACTGCTTAATTCATTGTAAGCTCTCCAAGTCGGAACTGTTTGCATATCATTTTGACTATTTTGCTAAAAATCTATTCAAATATTCTGAATATATGCTATTAAACGTGTTTCATTATTGTGTGAATACCAACTACTTGTATTTATGTTGTCAGGTCCATGTATTGGATATAGCCTACCATCATTGCTTTATCCAATTGGATAGTTTTCATAGTATCAGCAGAAGCATGTTTACCCAATTATTAAGTTATGGTATTAGTACCCACATAATATTCTCTAGAGTTTGGCTGTATTTCCCAACCAACATATTGTGCTGTTTGTGCACCAATATTATCACAGGACATAAACAGATCATATCCACGTTCGATATACATCCCAAGACTGTCATTTGCAATTAAGTTGTCAATTCTACTGATAATATTATAACAGTGTGGCTCACAGCATGGAAAAGACTGACACTTATTTCAGAACGGGCTGTCTTGTGAAGAGCATGTCCAAGGCCAATATCTTGAGATTGTGTATGCCGTTAGATACGCCAAATACTACATCTCCTGCGCTAGTATACAAACGTAACAGTTCTTCGCATAGGTTCTGACTTCAGCGTTGCCATCTAGAATAATTGTCATACCACCAAATAGCAGGCGAGATAGAGAAAGAACCTTCCAGGAATTACCTTGTCTACATAATCAATGTCTATTCCTTCCCGAAGTGAATCATGCCTATCTCACCTCTTACTTGTTGAGCAGCAGTCAACACTTTCCTGTATAAGTATACTTTCATATGGTTCTAGAATACTTGAAACATTATCAGCTAAATCAGTATATGACCCAAAATCAGACGCATATATGATGGTCTTATAAACTGGCTTTGAGTCAGAAGCTTTTTTGACGTCTTCATAGAACGATCCTCATATTTGCTTGGAACAGTCTGATTTAATACCCGCTTCCTTGTAATATAGCTACTCCAGTCTCCACCAATAAACACCGGAGCTAAATCCTCATAATTCTGTCATTACTGTATCATCTTTGATAGTATCCTCATACTTCACAATTTGTTTTTTAAACTGAGACAGACATTTTAGAATTATTTTACTTCGGACGCAAGAAGTTCATTTACAGCCGCAATTCATATTCTTGAAAAATATCACTCTTATACAGTGTAACTGTTTTATATCTTCCGACTGAAATAAAATACAACAACTCGAATCAGTTGGTAATATTTTGCTAAAGTTGCTGAACGGACAGGAGCATCTTTCAACTCTTCTTCGACACTACTAGTAGAAGGGCCAGGATATCCCATTTTTCTTTTGAGTTTATTAATTTTGTTTTTGGAAGTGAATACACTATAACAAATTTTATGCCATGAAAAGTTTCAATCAAGTGTCACGATCAAAACTGTCATTTCTGTCAAGAACTTCTATACAGGAGGTAACAAGTAATTTTCTTCGAATCTCAGATTCTTTGTGTGGCATCTTTATATATGGTAGGACAAGTTTTACTAGTTTTACGTACAATTAAGGTAATTTGATTACATCATAACATAAACTCTCTTTCTTTTACATTTACTTTTAATCTAAGGTATATATATTCGTAATTGTTATTTCTCCTTAAATCGCATTTCAATTGGAAAAGAATACATGATAAAAATATGCACCAGTGTATTATCGCATTGTGAAGAACATACGGACGTCCGAGCGAACACTTAACTTTTAGAGTTAATTTTAGTATTTATCTTCAAAGATATGTCTAAAATTCAAGGTTAATAACAAATTGCAGATTTGCAATAAACAACAACTACTGAAATTGTCTACATTCTAAATGTACTTATTGAACTTTCGACTCGTATAAAAACAAGCAGAAAGCCAGACATGCTTCAATATCCTTTAAATAGATGCTCCATTGTCCTTTACACTGTTTCATTATTAACTATAACGATCACAACTATCATAATGTATATGAATTCTACAGTTTGATGAGCACAGCCAATTCTGACAAGATAATCAAGCTGGCAAAGTTTGTTTTTGAGATGTTTAATAAAAGAACTCTTTACCTTCAATCTTAAAACAAAATGTCTTAAAACATAATGACTTGAATTAAATCTCGAAATTGTGTATTACTTTTTTCTTTTTTTTCAATATTTGAAATAAGATAGACACTAACATTGACCACGAACAAAACAACAGAACAATCAATACGTTAAAAAAAAAAAATATATATATATATATATAAATAAACAAATTGCATTAATTTTATCAAAACTGTATGAAATTATGTTCATATTATGAATGTTTATTTGTTAGATTCCACGTTTACCATGTGTTTAAAAATATATTATGGGCCGGAGGCCTACATTACTCAAATAAAATATTGTTTATTTGTCTATATTGTCTAATAGTCTATTAACAACATGTCATTACAGAAAAAAATTATAAAACAACATAATTGTAACATTAGTGACAATAATTTATGTATATTACTGTTTTGTTAATTTTTTACATCTGACTGACCTTTGACCTCAACTGTGACCTTAAAACGCAATTTCATGAGTGGCATCCATCATCACATGATGCTATACATATTGGGGAATAATGTTATGGTACTTAAACAATTCTACTAAAAATTGCCATCAAAAGTTAAAATAAGGGTCATTTTGCTTTTTGGATGGCCTACTATATGGAGAAATAGTAAAACATTGAAACTTCACTTTCTGACATTTTCAATGGCAACCGTTAAGAAGCATATTTCAAATTTGAGTGTCGTGAGTAGAACATGGCAAACATACTTTTACACTAGATGCCACCTGTGATGATAATATAACTCGATTGTATTATTAAAAATAAAACAAACCCTGACATGAGTGCGATTTGCTGACCTACAAGCTTTAATAAACACTTGAATTATCTGACATTCCATATGCACCTTGGTTTAACACTCTTATCTAGCAGGCGTGCTTCATATTCTATGCAGTATATAGTGTATATGTACGATGTACCGATTGAATAGTATGAATTTGATAAATATATATTTGATAATATAATTTAATTATCATTTCCTATTACTGTATTGTTATTTTATCAAATAGTATTTTTTAAAGTATTCATTATTTTTTGTATATATTATTCAATGTATTGATTAAAATGAATACAGGATGCTTATGAGGCTAAATATTGATATCAATTATATATTTGTAATTATTCTTCTGTCTCTCTTTCTAATACTCATTGTCTGTATGTCTGTCTGTCTGTCTGTCTGTCTGTCTGTCTGTCTGTCTGTCTTTCTGTCTGTCTGTCTGTCTGTCTGTCTGTCTGTCTGTCTGTCTGTCTGTCTGTCTGTCTGTCTGTCTGTCTGTAATATCACTATATGGGTTTATTTATACAACATTTCTCTCTCTCTCTCTATGTATATATATATGGGTTCGTTTATGCAACTCTCTCTCTCTCTCTCTCTCTCTCTCTCTCTCTCTCTCTCTGTATATATATATATATATATATATATATATCACTATATGGGTTCATTTATGCAACATTTTCTCTCGAATTGGTTCTGGTTAACCTGCACGCCACTCTATAAATACTGAGGTTAGGACACTCGAAACACTCTGTATATTATAAAAGTATGTGTAAGTTACAGAAGTGACATAAAAGATAAAAATAAGTTAGAAAGCATTTATACTGATGAATAATGGCATAAAAGCCGCGACAAACTAGCTGACAGATGGTCGTCGCAAAAATGCAGATGGTCGGGCAGACTCAATGAGGTATATTCAAGAGACGACTCTTTCGGGAGGAGGGAAGCAAACTTTAAAGGGCTAAAGGGCCCTCTTATACTTCTTCATCAAGATTAAAAACTCGTTTATTCCTAACCTTGACAGCAAAAACAAAACCTATGAATGAACGCTACATTGCAAAGACATTAAAAAGAAAAATACAAAGGTTTATAACCGCGCAAGCGCGTTCTGCACATATTTGCAACTCACCATCCATTGTAATTGCATGTCACTAGCAACCAAAATCTGCAAGTTAGTTGGACTTGACAGCACATCATAGACGGATTGAGGGCTTCGTTTGTACGCTCAGTGTTAAGTTTACGCGATTATATATTTAATGTTGATTAAGACGTTCATTTTTCATTATGTTCATAATTTTGTGATGATTTGTTTATCTCTTTTATATAAGTATATAAGTATATATCAAGAAGATTTTATTTTAATGTGGAATACATGCTAAAATTTCGTGTGTTTTTATAAAAAAAATTCTCCCTACAAAATACTGTTTAAAAAAGTCATAATCAAACGACGACGAAACAATCAACATATAAGTGATTCTATTCATATATCTTAACCCAGGTGGCATCCCGATTATCACGACATGGTTTAATTCATGGGTATTGGCGACAAAAAACACTTATATAATTAATAATATGTATAAAATTATTACTTGAAGGTATACCTCGTGTATAAATAATGATATGCAACGGAACACCATATTAATTAGGCTGTAAGAAAGGGTGAATGGACCCAAAGTACTTTTTAAAATGATATGTATTGTGATTATGTTTGAAAATAAAAAAAAGTTTTAGTTATGTCAACTATGCAGTCATTAATATGGTGTCTACAAACATTGGTTCTTTCACCAAATAAAGCAATTTTTATGAGTTTATAAGTGAAGAACAGTTTGCACTCAGTACCTGTAGTTAAACCGCATGTTGCATTAATACAAGAGACTGGACCGTGTTTTTTTTTATCATTTCTTAGGAATTTACCTTTACTCGCCTTTACTCGCTAAGTTTTCAGAACTTGACTCTTCTATGAGGTGTATTGATGAAAAGAAAAAAAAATTCAGTTTGGGATGCAACATTTCTACAAAATGCCAATTTAAAATGTATCTTTCAAAAGTTTAATTTTCTAGATAAATCTTACCTTGTCTTCTTTCAATGTATTCACAGCGTCGAAAAATATTTTTCTTTCAGCTTCGCTCAAAGTTCTTATTTCTCGTCGTTTTCTCAATGGGTATGTGTTGTTCCTGCTAGTAGCCTCCTTATATAGTGAATATAACCAGCATTGTTTGTCTGGTCTTAGAGTGCAGAAGTATTCCAGCGAAACATCTACGCAATTCGCTGTGAAATTATAATTAATATCAAAAGCACACTGAATATCATTACCATTGCCGGAGGAATTAACAAACACATTTGAAATAACACAGAACCAAACAATGCTTAAGCATATTCTCCATTCGGCCATTTTTGGTGATTTTATTTTCAATACCGCAAATCTACAACGTTGTTTCGTGTTAATGCAGACCTAACAACCACTTATCAAATAGTTTCACCTGATAAGCTATCGAACTCACTATAAACAGTAGATTCGCCTATTTCAACGAAAATATTAATATTATAACATACAGCGACGATTTATACCTATAAACAATTACGTATCGTATAAATTCCAAGTTTATATTCTGTAGCATTAATCAGCACAAAGAATGAAAGCACATGAATAAAGACGCGCTGAACCAAAAGATTATTTTGTAAATCAAATTCCAGGTCACGAACTATATCGCCAACATGCACATTGAAAGAGTTGTATATTTCGGCAAGGACTTCAGATAATAAGTACTTGATTCGGGAGTTTTATTTCGCTTTTTTCTATCATTTTAAAAATGTGTACGGTAACGAAACTTTTATAGATATGTCCCTTATGCCAAGGAACTATACTCCTTGCTTATGTCAATAAACAATCAATACTCGTTCTAAAAATAGAGATATGCTAATGTCGATCATGTGACTTGCAGTTTCTCCCAAATGTGATCGAGTTATGAATGATGTCAGTGCTGTTTTTTTATTATTTAGTAAATATTTCACATATTTCCAATAATTGGAACGGTAGATAATTTCTACTTAAACAGATAAGAGTTAAAGCATTTGTGTTTCCGTAGCGAAAATACGCAAACATCCAGATGTGTCTAAAAATCGGCGCCATAACATTTTGGTTGGTGCGGTTCCGTTGACGAGGTGATATAGGGGCCTAGAAAATATAAATGCAAGAATCAATTATCAATGTCGACATACACATTTCTACTTTTCGTCTTTTAAACGAATTGTTTCACTGTTGCGCTAGAGAAATCAATGAAGACTCAAAGTGGAATTCGTCGTGCTAGATTCAGAGTACTTTGATTATTTATATATACTGTTTATGATAGAAAGCTTGACATCTCTGAAAATATCACGAGTTGAGTTGAAAATACAAATCTCATATCATTGAGTTGAACTAATATCTTGAAGTTGGACATTTGCCAAATTTAAAAGTTAATATTCTTACTATAGCAGAAATACACTTTCAAAGGCAAACCATTCAGTTACGTTTCTGATATATTCGAGAAAAGAGTCAACGTTACGCATATAACATGTAGATTCTGTACCATGTATAAGAATCAAAGGTAATCGGGATTATTCTACTTCAACGTATGTAAACTGACCTGTTTGTCTAAAACAATAGCGACATTTTACATCTTATATGCTCCGCCCCCATCAGCACTACAATGCTTTGATTGTATCACTATTTGATATTGCTTTAAAGACCGGGTTCACTGTATTGAAAACCCGACTGGTAAGCAATAAGAAAAATAAAGTAGTGAATGTGTGACTAAACAACTGTTCTGCTCGATCTTATCTTAACATTTGTAAACATGTCGTTTGCAGTGATAATGAACTTGACTTAAGTGGGTGCATTACTCTTCAGTGTTATCACCCGGGGACTGGTAAACAGGATACTGTTTTGTTCTATGTCGTGAAAAACAAGCAATCCCCTACAAATAAGACAGAACTTGAGACCATTTTAGGTATGGTAAATCACCTAGCACGATTTTCACCAAATCTCTCAGAAGTGACAGCTCCCATGAGACAATTATTAGCAAAGAATATCGAGTTTAGTTGGGAAAAACACCCAAAGTGATGCATTTGCCTTAATGAAGCAAATTCTCGCACAACCTGGTCAAGTATTAACATACTTTGATAAAGCAAAGCCATTTACTTTGCAAGTTGATGCTTCCAAATTTAGCCTAGGAGCCACAATCCTACGAGAGCGGAAACCGATAGCATACGCCGCTAAATCTCTTTCTCCCTCCGAAGTTAACTATGTACAAATTGAAAAAGAACTGTATGCTATTCTATTTAAGTGTCGGAAATTCCACCATTTTGTATATGGTCGGAAAGTTCATGTGCAAAGTGATCACTTGCCATTGATTTCGATTTTCAAAAAGTCAATCAACTCTGCCACTGCTCGTCTGCGAAGAATGCTTTTACAATTACAAAGGTATGACCTTGAGGTTAAACACTATCCATCAAAACAGGTCCCAGTTGCAGACACTTTAAGCAGAAACTTTGTCAGTGACACATTTCCCGATTTTTCAGCAGGAATGGACATGCAGCCTCATTTAGTCATGTCAAATTTACCTGTATCTGACAGAAAAGTGTAAGAACTCCAAGCTCTCACAGACAAAGATGAAACATTAATTTTACTAATAGAGACTATTATCAATGGTTGGCCTAATATCAGACACCATTGTCCGTCCCAGATCTTACCCTACTGGAACTATAGGGATGAATTGACCATTGTTAATGGGTTAATAATGAAGGGCAATAGAATAATCATTCCACATTCCTTGAGATCACAAATGCTTGAATCGGTGCATTCAGGTCATTTTGGTGTAGAAAAATGCTTTAGAAGATGCCATATTTTGGCCTTGAATTTCCAGCGAAATTAATGACATGGTATTTAGCTGCAACATATACTTAGGACATAGATCATCAAATCCCAAAGAGCCCTTAATTCCTACAGAGACTCCCGATTATCCATGGCAGATAACTGGTACTGATCTGTTCACATGGGATAATAAAAATTACTTGCTAGAAGAAGACTACTATAGTAGGTATTTTGAAGTTAAAGAAATCTCCAGCATGAAAAGCAGTATGATCATTAGGAAAATGAAAGGGATAATAGCCAGATGGGTGATTAGTGAGAAGGTTATATCTGAATGTAGGCCCTGCTATAAGTCACAGGAATTTGCTCACTTTGCTAGTGAATGGGATTTTAATCGCCAAATGATTAGTCCTTATAACAATGAGACAAATGAATTATCTGAGAAATATGTCTCCAATTGCAAGAAAATACTCATGAAGGCCAAAGAAAGTAAAAGGGACCCAATGATTGGTATTTTAGAATATCGGACCACACCGCTGGTTCAGGTTATTCCCCTGCAGACCTGTCAATGGGCAGACAGTTGCACTCAATCCTTCCAACATGAATAGAAAACCTACAACCCAAAACACTATTTCCAAATACAGTCAAGGAGAATATTAAAGCAAATAAGAAAAGGGGAAAAATATACTATGATAGGCAGGCAAAACAGTTAGATCCCTAAGAAATAGGTCAGCCTACACATATACAGCAGCAGGCCAAAACTTGGAAACCTGCTATTGTAATTGATAAACGAAATGAAAGGTGTTACACTGTACAGTGCCCTGATTGGTCAAGGTACATCAGAAACAGACGGAATTTGTTAAAATCAAAGGAACCAATTCAGAAAACTTCTGTCTTAGATCCTGAAATACCATCTTTGCAAAACAATAACCGGACAAATTCTGATTCTGAGATCAAGCAAACTATCTATTCATAACAGCCTGCAAATACCTCTTAGGAGCAAGATTCTAATGTGTATATTACGAGATCAGGAAGAGTCGTAAAACCGAAGGTAATTGAATCTTTATAACAGTAAATTAACTATTAGTCATGGACTTTTCCCATAGAAGTGGTTATAGTTTACTCTCAGTCATTGACCGATCTCACCGGTCAACAGAGAAAATAATCTGTAATTAGCAATTAGTAACTAATAAAATGTTCATGTTTACGAGAGTTAATAGCGGACCATGAAATACACCTGGTAATTAGCAATCTATAAAAGTCACTGATGAATCACGAAATCATTAGCAGACAGAGAAGGACTCGCTATTTAAGTGAAGGGATTTCCACATTTAGGAGAGACATTTAGACATTATTTGAGTCAGGTCGTACTATTGTCGAATAGAATAAAACTTAGCTAGGTAATGTTATTTGTGTTAAAGCTAAAATAACGAACTTATAATAAATTTAAGAAAACTCAGTTAATTGTGTTTTTCTAGTATCATTACTTTACAAGGCTTTAATTTGGTCGCCGTGACCAAGGACGCTGAACAACGGCGTCATACCACAACGGCAACAACGCGAGGTAAACGGCACAGCAGGTTAGTGGCTTTTCTTAACGCTGCTGTCAGTAGAAACCGAAACGATGGCCGACGCTATTCAAAATCTTTTTTAAAACATGGCAATCCATCAAATCCGTCAAATCTGTCCACCATATTAAGTGCTCAGGGAGTAGCGCAAATTATAACGCCCTTTGATGGTACGACCAAACATTTTAAAGAGTTCGTAAAACAGATCAAGAAAATGCGGTCCTGACGGTGTTAAACACAATTAGATAAGTAGCTTACCAAGCAAGTAAGGACCCTGTAAGAGATTTTGTCATGTTATATGGTATACCACACCAGGAAGACATGGCGACACCTACAAAATGAGCTATCGTCACGGTTTGGCGAAATCACTGACCCGCAGCACGCTTTCCTGCTATTGCGGAAAGTCATGCAGAAACCGGACGAAAGCGTCCGAATGTACGCCGAAAGGTTATTATATTTATGTGAACAAGTATTTGCCAGCCACAATGGGTATGTTCGACCTGTAGAACAACAGTTAGTTGGTTTCTTTATAGACAGGTTAGCGCAAGATTAAATTAAATTAAAAATAATGCGTGAGAACCCAATCACATTAAAAGCCGCTATCACGTGTGCCATGCGCGAACAGAACCTTAGGAAACGATTTGACCTTAGGTTAGGGCGACCGTCCGAAGTAAAACCACTCGACCACGTCAATACGGGCCTGGAACCCATGGATATGACACACATCAGGCCCAAGGCCCGTTGTTTTACTTGCTACAAAATGGGGCACATCGCGCACGAATCCAGGAAAGAATCACTGGAAAGAACGGACCTTCGCAAAGAAAACGGACAATTGCAATATCGGGCACTCCCTGTTCGTGTTGAATTAATATTGGGAAAATGAAAATTCGAACCTTGGTTGACACCGGGCCGAAATATCGTTAATACATAGGAGGTTAAATAAATTATTGAAATCAGCGCCGATATTGGTCAAAAGCAACGTAAAATTACAATTTGTGGACGGGGGTAGGCTAAACGGAAATGGAAATTTCAATCTTGACTTTTATATAGGGAAGGTTTCAATGACTCAAAGGTTTCATGTGGCCTCGAACATTAACGTGAGTATGATACTAGGAAGGGACTGGCTGACAGAAAATGGTGTTCGGCTGTATTACGATCTGGGTTGTTTAAGAGTAAAAAACACGTACATATCCTTAGATGAGGATATACATGTGATGTCAATTTTCAAACCTCGTAGCGTAACCGTGATAAACGGAAAGTTAAAATTCAGCGCCGACCTCAAGATTGGGGTAGAATATGAAGTTGTAGCCACAGATAAAAATTATGTGTACGACGAACACAACCTAGAAATCATAGACTCGGTGTTCAAATAACCAGATAGACGTAACCTGCCCGTGACTCTTATAAATAACACAGACAAAACCATATGATTCAGATGGGGTAATATAGTTGCCAAAGTCACGAGCCTGGCAAGCTGTCACATAAGTGAGGTTAACGTTGGCGAACACCGCCGGTCGAACACACACCAAATGCTTGGCGGTCCGAGCAACCATGACTCATTACCGTATGGTGACATTCAAGTCCCGTCAGAATACAGACAGATCATAACGCGCATGTTGTGCAGAAACACTGATGTTTTCGCACAAACAGACGCGGATCTGGGCGGACGGACACGGTTCAGTTTAAGGAAGACACGGGCACTCATCCTCCTATAAAATCCAGACTTTAACAATCCCGGTTAAACGATAGGAAAATAATCGATCAAGCGGTGGAAAACATGCTGTCTGCGGGAGGTATTCAATCATTATCATTCCCCGTGACCTCGGCGGTGGTTCTCGTACAGAAAGCGGACAAATTGCACAGATTCTGCGTGGATTTACGGAAGTTAAACAAGATCATTAAGCAGGACTCCCGGCCCATACCGTGCATAGACGACGTATTGGCAACTTTCGGGGGTCTAAATACTTCCCGTCTTTGGACCTTAGGGCTGGTTATTGGCAAATAAGATCGCACAAGACGTAACGTGAAAAGCTAGCATTTGGCAGTTTTCCTTCGAAGTAATGCCATTTGGAGTTTCAATTTGCTCGGGGTTTTTTATGGAACTAATGTTAATCGTCTTCAGTGGGTACCAAACCTTCTGTATAGCATATCTGGACGACATGCTCATATTAAGCAAAACACTACCTGAGAACCTAGACCACATTGATAAGGTTTTCGGCCGTCTCAGGCAACACAACCTGATGTTAAAATTGAAGAAATGTAGTTTCCTCCAGCCTGACACGTCATACTTAGGTTTCAATATCGGCGAGAACGGAATCAAACCCGATACCGCTAAGGTTGAAGCTGTCAGAACGCTACCCTTGCCGACATCGGTAAAAAAGTGCAGGTCATTTTGGGGGATGGTAGGGTACTATAGACGTTTCATCCCTCGGTTCTCCGAGAGAGCTCTACCCATTATAGAATTGACTAAGAAATATGCGAAGTTCGCTTTGGCGCCAAGTTGCCAAGCGGTTTTCGATTTTCTCAAGCAAGAACTGCTAAGACTGCCCACGTTAGCTTACCCGGATGTAAGTAAACCGTATTACTTATTCACGGATGCCTCCCAGAACTGCGTAGATGCGTGTCTCGTACAAAAGGGGTGACCAAGGTGAAACGGGTTTTAGTGGCGAAATACCTATTTACTACCTATCCCACAAATTAAGCCCCACTCAAACCCGCTTGTCGATTATAGACAAAAATTGTTACGGGCTGTTCTTCGCCATATTGAAGTTCGATATGTATTTGCACAACGCCAAAGTCATAGTATGGACAGACCACAAACAATTCAGATACTTACTTGAGAGTTAGATACAGAACAAAAAGATTCAGTTGTGGTGCACTGACCATCGGTGGTTATAACATATCCACTTTTCCGCCGATTTGTTATACCGGCGGCCGGTAGGAATTGCTTCG
The DNA here is from genome assembly GCA_029582155.1 of Panopea generosa. Lineage (NCBI taxonomy): Eukaryota > Metazoa > Mollusca > Bivalvia > Adapedonta > Hiatellidae > Panopea > Panopea generosa. The sequence goes on from CM055900.1 coordinate 41,576,581, forward strand.
GGCACCGAATTCAGAGGTCGGGAAATCCCGATTGACATAGACGACAGAACATATCGCGTGCTAGATCTGCGCTTGCAAGAAATGACAACCGATAACGCCGATACAGATAGCATACATCGAATTCCTGGATTTATACCCCGCAATACACTCAGGTTTAACTGTAACACCTGGGATGTCCCAAGATAAAGTACAGCCGAAACTGACGGGTTGTGACATGCGAATTGAGCAAAGGCGTGACACCGACCTGTCAAAAACAATATCTCAGCTACGCCGCAACGTGGCGCGGCCGGGGGTTTATAAACGTTTTGATAAGTAACTCTACTCTACTCCCGCTATTGGGATACGGGGAACCGCTCGGAAACTTGAATGTTTGATATCTTAAACACTTAACGACAGAATTCTACTCATTTCTTAGAAAGTATGGTTGTTATCTAAGTCGATTTTAATTTTAAGCGTTATTGTTTAAACACATGCGCGCACGCATGCACACACGTACACTTAAATGTATTCAAAAGCGAATCTTCAACGAGTAGCAAACCCCGTACACTGCGGGTCAAGACGTGAAGGATCAAATTATGCCATTCTAGTAAGTTTTACGGGGGAGGGGTATGATTATTATTTACTCCAATATATTTTACTTTAAAACGCTTGTATAAAGGACACACACACTCAGACACTTAAGACTAAACTATAACATGTATTAAAAGTGAATCTTAATCGAGTTTCACTTCTAGTACTACGAGCCAAGAAGTAGAGGAGAGTGTCCCTCTACACTACAGCAAATTTGGGTTAGTGGTATGTGTATGACAGTGACCTAGCTTGGTCAAAGTAAACCTGCTGGTCTACACATTTTGGTAGGGGCTGTGAGGTGCTCTGCCATATTTTTTTCTAAAATGTAAATGACCAATGGTGCATTATCATGTGCTTTGTGTGTATGTTTCTATGTAAAACATATATCAATTACTTAGGGACTTTTATTTTTCTGGGAAAGGTGCAGTGCCTTTGTGTAGCTACACTGGTGAGTGTGTGTGTGTTGGGGGCCATGTACAGTGCGCCATGTACAGTGTTTCATGTATCCCGCAGCTAAACAGTTAAGGATAAGCCCTACGATAGTGCAGGAACAAATCAAATTGCAAATAATCCGATGGATCCTAATGTTTTCAATCATCTCTGTGAAGAGGAAGACTTTGCTATCCCATTTTCTTAAACTACATCCCTTTATGCAGTAACTGTTTTGTCCTTTGATAACGTATTGAGTATATTGCCAGCTACAGTAACTTTTTGAATTAAAAACATAACATAGTATATGCATTAACGTAAAGTTATTTAACAAAAACATAATTGTATCTGACAATTCCTTGTAACCGGATTCTTAATAACCTAATTTTTATACAGAAGGGCAAATATTGGGGATTTGACTATGTTGACTATGTTTTTATTTGTTTGTAATAAACAAAAATGTGTCTGTGAAGTAACAGAAATACATATGTTTATATTAAACCAACTCTATCAGTAACTTGTGTTATTTTATCAAATCCATGTTTTCCGCCGGCAATTAAAAAAAGCTACAAATAAGTACATACGAGTTCACCATGACACAGTGAAGTACAAGTCGGAAATAGTTACAATGCTATTTCATTTCCCCCGACTGTATCACTGTGGAATTGTTTGGACTTCAGCAGCCAATTGTATAATCGTTGGTTTAATTTTTTTAACTCTTTTTTATCTTTATCCTTAATCTTAAATTAACTAGATTTAAATACCAGATATCATTTATATAAGTGTTTTAAACTTTGGTTAAAGATAACCAAGGCCTTATTGAAATGTAAATAACATTAATACAAGTTGTTGTATCGTCCTTAAACATTGTAGGATTGTAGGTTTTTAGGCCAGACAAAAAAAAGGGTTAAATTCAAATTCTATTCCCCATCCACACCTATCCAAAACCCTTCAGAAGTTAATATCACCTATTCATAAAACGGAAAACTTAAACCAGTCGAACAATGGCCACAATTTGCATTAAATTCAACCAAAAATTAATACTTGATTGTTTGTTAACTCTGAAGACTTGGTGAAGTTTCATGTCTAGCAAGTAGGTGACTACTGAGATAGTTGCATGGCAGTAACTTGCATGTAAAGTTTTAACCGAAAGTGTGACCAATGCCCGGGTAACAAAGAGAGTGAGAGAGAGAGTGTGTGTGAGAGAGAGAGAGAGAGAGAGAGAGAGAGAGAGAGAGAGGTCTTGTAATTCCGTAGATGTGAGGACATTTATCCGGTAAAAAACCAACATTGTGGGGACATGTCCATGTCCCCACTTTTACGGTCGCTTATTTTAATGTAGCGTGCGCATAACACATTTATTTTGGGTTTCCGCAAATGTCCCCATAGTGTTGTGAGAGACACCTTTCACTCTCTCTTTTGGTGTGTGTTTTCGAAAAAACAGGCATTGCTGCACCCGCTCTGCGCATGTTTCAATCCGAAGAGTGCTCAGCCTTTTCCGTAACTAAACTACACATTGCGCATGTCCATTTCTTACCATTTTCTACGAAAAAGACAGAAAATTCCGATTGCAATCTCGGTCAGCCAAGCGCTTTGAAAGCTAATTTTGGAAGGAGAACAACAGGGAAAATGCATTCAGGTAAATTGCCAACGAATATCGTGATATTTTGTATACAAATTTTAAGTCAGTTCGTAGCTTAACAGAAAATCATTTATAGTTGAAGAAAGACATGGGACATATGATTCTTTGTCGCAGGCTTAATTTATTTGTGGATAACCAAAGGGGTCCGGCCTGTGTAGCGTGAGATCCTTCAGCCCCATGAAAAATGTCAGTGCGCATGCGCATCATCATTAGCACTTTCGGTGTGATAATCGTCAGACAACAAAAAATATTGTTAAAATAAACTTTTAAAATAGTCTATCTCCGCCATTGGCACAGCTGCTCAGGTTGTACAATGTCTACATAATTATGATGTTATAAAGTATCAGCACAATGGAGCGTTAGTGCATATCAAAGCACGTCTTCGAATGATTTTTTTATTTTTTTATTTGATCGTCCTTTACGTGCATACTCCATCCGCTTTTTTATGGGTGGATTTTCCGCACCGATTTCAGTGCGGAGACCAAAACACTCGTATTTATTAAAATATATAATATCATTAGCAAAACTCTTACCGGTTGTTAAAAAATACTTTATATATGTCCATACCGTAAAACAATTCCACAAAACCGCACATTGAACACTTGAATAACTCAGTTTTTACATACAATCCCACTTTCAAATCGTGTTTGACAGTTATCACGTGACGCGCACCTTTCAAGTTGAATAGAAACACTGTGGATGGAAGCTCTACGCGGTAAATTGAAAGGCAATACTTATCAGGGTTGGCAAATACGCATTATGTTCCGAGAAAGTGACATTTCCTGTCACAGTGTGTATTTAAATTAGACAAACCAATACTTGTGTTTTGACAAAAAAATGACAATATTCATTGCTATTAAAGTTTAATAAATATTATGTCTGTAGCAGAAATGTTGCTTGTACTTTATAAGTAGAAAACGGATAATAAGATAGTTTACTGTGAACATAATAGTGTTTAAACTAAATGCTGCCTGTACACTAACATTTCCTTTGGCAAATAATGCAGCCACACTCATGACATTGTCTTTCTCCGCATTGCCTCGACTTTGGAATATCTGTTATTTTCATATTTTTTTAATCGTCTGCTACCGTTTTCATTAGTGATCTTTTGTAAGTGTATTATTAGATCGACATAATGTTGTCCAGTACGGCCACCCATTCCTACCTCCTGCCAATAAATCCTAAAACTCTTTTAGGAGCTCATCAGTTAATGATAATATCTATGTCGGGTTTATATACTTCCATGCCGAAAGTTAATCGTGTGTTCATAAATCTCTGGTAATCTTCTATCATAACCGTTGAACGTATAGTTAAAGAGTAAAACTTAATTTTCAAAAGATAACTACATGCGCCAATAGTACACAATGATAATTTTTTTACCATATTAACTTATGTACAACGTTAAGCCGATGTCAAAGAATTGACGCCAGTTCCTTGATGCATACGTGACTATTGAAAATAATCTTGTATAGTTCTAATGAATTATGGGCAACGATACACTTATTAGCTCTAAATTGGTATCAATCCATATCGCAACTGAAAAAAATATTGCTATAGCTTCGTCAGGGAGTAATGCAATGCTTCAAGCACGGTTCTATGGTTAGAAATTGAATGATACATACGTTATTCATTATTTAAAATCATCATTAGGCATTCACAATATAAGAAACTTGTTTTACTGTTAGCTTATGGCAATTCCCAGTTCAACAACAATTTGATATACTGCCAATAAGTAGTTAGAATCATTAAAAATTGTGTGGCCGATACATACGATATCAATTAGTTGAAAACTTAACAATAAATACCCAAACAGTTGTAGTTTGTCACCCAATGTTGCTCAGACGGACATTATTTAAAATAATGAAAGCTGCTGAATATTATTGTATTTGATCACAACCCACTATAAATGGCAGACAAATCTGGATATCCATGTACAGACTTTAGTATCAACACTAAATGTTGTATGCATTCACATGTCCTTTCCACCAATATACGCGGTTTTGCTAGATTTCTTGAATTTGCCCACCAATAAATGAAGATATTCTCAGTGTAGTGTCTAATATTTAACTATATGCCCTGTCTTACAGATCTCACGGCTAGATTTCTTGAATCTGCACACCAATAAATGAAGATATATTTATTTTTGCAGGCCCTACTATTGCATATTACACATAGCTGGTTTTTTTTATTTAGGCACCCAAAATAAACAACTTTGTCTAAAAGATATATTCTTTAATTCAAGTTTTTGCATTTATCCCTGATAATATACGCTACAAAACTACCAACAGCGCAAATCAATTTTCTAAAATTAGCTTTCTTTGAAAATCCGAGTTTGGTGTTACTTTTCGGGGCCAATAAATAACGTTTTCACAAGAATTACATTCATTTTTTCATTTTAGCCTACTTTCTCTTTTAAACATGTATGTACATAGACTGATTACTTATTTATTGTCATATCATGCTGCAAACTCAAGGTCTGATTGTTCAAATTGCACATACACGTGCACGTGAAATGTCTATGCTTGGCCTTAATTTCTATCATAATATGAATCACATTGTGGACTTTAGGGGATTTCCCGCTACTGTGTGCGAAAATGCCTCACGGATTATCGATTCTTCAACGTAGTTTAAATATATATAAAAAAAGTAATTGCAGGTAGCAATGTCTAGCTGTTAACAAAGACAGGGAAGTTTTAAAGCATCTGTAATTAGATCGATATTAGACTTATTTATAAAGCAACATGGCAAGGTCGTTGATAACCAAACGGGTTACAATCGAAGTAAAATAAATAAATTCAAACTAAACTTAAACTTTTAACTTTAAACTTTAAACTTAACCAAACGGGTTAAATATACACAACAGCAAAGTCGTGAAAAAATAAACAAGCTATGTAAAAACATTTAAAACATATAATAATATGACTACAGCTGACGATGGTATAACAATACATTGATATTATCAGACAAGGAACTAGGAAGAAATATATGTGGAAAGTTTCAGCATACAAATAAATACCATATAATAAACACCTTGTTTTTTTTATATTCCCACATATATATGGCTATAATCTAGAACCAGGAAGACTTCCCGGTATGTGTCTGTGCCGATTATATACACCACAATACAATCAGAACGATTAACCTATATACCCCAGGTAGTAAACAGTCGGATCGTCGTCGTAAGTTTTTCTTTACCCTCGCACTTTGATCTGTGTCATTTTGGCGAGCAGGATAAGTTGATTAAGTAGCCAGTAGACAGCAACGGCAGAGTCGCTACTTCTCCCGGTGCTGCACCACTGGCTGAATAAGACGATTATGTAAATAGGTCGATTCTGGTCGCAGTCGATTGTTGAAGCTGTCTTGTTGTTTAGTTGTTGAAGATGTTTTAGTCTTGAAGGCTGTTGATTAAGGTTCCCGTTGTGGAGATGAAGTCCCTGTGTAGGTGTTGCCATTATGCTGTATGTTGTACCGCTGGTTATTGTTGACATCAAAACGATCCTGTCTAGGGCCACGTTAAAAGCATAAAATCGATGATGTGTTAAAATAGATGTCTCCACCAATCATCTAATGCAGAGACATCCGCCGCTTACGCGGTTGTAAAAACCGTTACTTCTTTTTTGTACCCTACAAATATACGAAGTTGTCCTACTTTGAAGACTGGAGCGAAGTTTCATACGTCCTTTCAACTCGGCAGTCGCTTGTAGAGTCGATGAACAGTCGGATAGTGTTACGGAGAGTATTTATAGTTCAATAAAGCCACCCCAAACACAACACAGCCGGGTACGATTAACAAGGTCGGTATAGCGCGTCTCACTATCGTCTCACTATCGGATCCCCGCACGGCTACAGTCTCCGTTATTTTGATATACGACATTGAGTCTCATTACCATTCGTCCATCAACGCTGATTCAAGTGGTGGAAATTAACACTTACTTGTGGAGATGGATGTGCTCGAGTACTGGTTAGCCTTACAGGATCCGAAGAAAGAGTGGTTAGGTTAACTGATCGTCAGTTAGCCATTGATGGCATTAAATGACACTAAATATCCAATCAATCAATCAATCAATCACCAATTCAATCAAATAAAAGAGCCACATATGTTCACATCATTTACACACATAGCTTTGGGACATGTAGTACAGGGGTTAATATACGCCCGGACAAACAAAAATTTATCCAAGGTAATATTGCTAGGTATTTAAAATGCAACTGATTTTAATATACGCGACAGATCACCGGACATTATTATTAGTGGAGTCGAATCGCATAGATACTAATACAACACTGTTTCTGTGCGTTTTATATGTATTATTTAAACAATGTCAATGCATTTGTGAATAACACCAAATAATAAACGACACCACAGGTTGATATAACCACTCAAGTGCATATAGTTTTGTATGGCATTGCCATTAAGTAAGGCACGCCAAATTGTAGTAAACATAATAATTTAGTTCTGTATAATGTGCCATGGCCACATTCCGTGGTTTGTTTACAAGAGTGCACACCGCCACATGTGTGTCGTTGCTACCCGGGGTACGAGTGCACCTTGATAATAATTAGTAGCCGTTAAACCCAAGGAATAATATAGAGTTTATACAAGTCCTTGGTTAAACCCAATGAATGCTATGAGATTAGATTGATCAGCTGTCGAGCATGCAGCGCATGATAACGGTACGCACATATTGCTATTCACAATTTGTTTGACAAAAAATGAAAACAACTTGGAAGATAAACCAGGTGACAAACATATTAACAATTCGCTATTTATGGATTCATAGGATAGAGACCAATGCATTCTTAGTGAGGCGCAGTGTTGAAAGACAATACAATGCATTCACAAATATGTTTACGTTTACCACGGGAAACCAGTCTCAGTGGGGGTATGTTTGCAATGACTTGCATACACAATATCGGTGATACAAAACAACACCCATTGTTAGCGCCAAGGTTACTTACACCTTGTTATTATTGGAGTATGTTTATAAATGGCGTTTAGGTATGTCGGATACATGCGGCATTTTTGCTCTACCTTTTTACTGTATAAGTAACAAAATAGAACACAATCAAATAGCCAAATTGGCAATACATGTACATAATATAAGCGCATCACATGTGACAATAAAACATCCAATTCAACAACGACAACAAAGGTTTGTTTATTGTTTATATGTCGTGCCTACGTAAAGTAAAATTTATTTTTTATTTAATTTCATTCGTCAACTACAACAATAACAAACAACAACAACAGCGGTGACATCTACAACAACATCAGCAGTTACAACAACAGCAACAAAAGTAACAGCAGCAGTAACAGCTACAACAACATCAGCAGTTACAACAACAACAAAACAATAACAACAACAGCAACACCATCAACATAGAATATAGCAGCAGCAGCAACAGCTACAAAACGGCAACAGCTAAATATCCAAAAGGACACTGTTGAAGCTAAGATATTTAGAGCCCCGGTCACTCACCCTGCTATACTGGTTGCCGTGAGAGGGTATGGGCTTCACTGAGCTATGTATACGTTTTGTATACAACCGAGCTGGACGGGTGATTATTGTACTAGTTTTTTTTTTCAATGATCTTAATCTCCATTATTTTTATGTATCTTTCCTGTCAACTTAATGTTTTATCTTAGTAAAATATTAGACACTATACTGAGAATATCTTCATTTATTGGTTGACATATAGAAATCTAGCCATGAGATCTGTATTAGACAGGGCCTATAGTTAAATACTAGACACTATACTGAGAATATCTTCATTTATTGATTGACATATATATATAGAAATCTAGCCGTGAGATCTGTAAGACTGGGTCTATTGTTACATATTAGACACTATACTGATAATAACTTCATTTATTGGTTGACATATAAAAATCTAGCCATGAGATCTGTAAAACAAGGCCTATAGTTACATATTATACACTATACTGAGAATAACTTCATTTATTGGTTGGCAGATTCAAGAAATCTAGCCGTGACTTAGTCCAGAGGGTCCTCAAAAAGGTAAAAATTGGAAATTACAAAAATGTTTTCCGAAGAATCGGTGTCATATTTGTTCATATTTGGCTCAAAGATAAGTATTAAGTAGTTAATACGTATAGTTAGGGGACTTAGAATTTTACATAAGGATACTATGAGAAAAGAGAACATTCTCATTTCTATTATTATCAGATTCATTTTATTATCATTATTATCATCGTACTTTAATTTAAATGACTATATATTGTTATTAGTATCATCATCAGCAGTAGTAGTAGTAGAAGTAGTAGTAGTAGTAGTAGTAACTTATACCAATATGTTTGAAATGCACAGCTGCCAAAAAAGGAAAATAAGTGTGTCATTTTCATTATTTTATATCGATTATCATTTACTTTTATTATTATCATTTTATTATTATTTTCATTATTATTTGAATTAATTTAAATTATCATTTAATTTAATATTGAATGAAGGTCTCTCCAAAGAGTCCTTTTTTATTTTGCGTCTCCCAAGCACATCGGAAATTCAAATAAAACAAAAGCTAACAATCGTCTAACTGCCTTAAAATTCATTGTATATCTCCTATAAACGACAGAGTATAAAAAAGTAATAAACTAGATGCAATATTAACTGTAAATTTATTTAGATTAATATTATATAAATTTGTCTTACAATTCTCATTACTGACATTATTTACGACCAGCGCTGTGAGAATCGTAAGACAAAACCGGATGTCTAACGAATCTCACGGTCTGAAGGATATCACGCTACACCGGCATGTGTAGTCGGGTCATCGTAATAAATATGGCATAATAAATAGTCTTGAGACAATTTGAGCCAAAAAAAAACACATTCATACAGTCACTGACATGCATGTCACTCAGTAAGAAGTGATTGAATTGACAAGAAACATATAGGTCTTGAGGTATTCAATGAACCAGCCTTGGTAACTTTTGATTGAATTTTATTCAAGTTATGATCAAAGATTTATTAACTTTGAAATTTTGGTTAAAGTTTTGCATGCAGTCTGTAGCTATGCGATATATTGTACTGGACGTTTTTAAATACACTGTTACATAGATATTTTTAAAGAAGTGTCTAGGGGTACAGATATGATTGTATCCGATTCTAGAAGTACGGATGATCCGTACCCCTAGACAAGTCTGTAAAGGATCCAAATATTGTGGGTTAATTCTATCTTTAATTTCATTGCAAACAAATTTCATTGCAACAAATTTTAAGTGTCTACATGCTGACGGAGGTACTAATAAATTGTTACTGTTAAGGAAGCGATTTTCATAGAAGTAAAATACAGTAATGTTATTTTTTTTCCTGTCTCCAGAATTAATGTTCCTTTTTACAGAGTGTTTCATACAATACAAATAGAAGAAAACAATTTTGGATTGCCAAGAATATCTGATTTTTGAGAAGTCTATGTAGAGGGTCTGGTATACGGCGGTTCTGCTGTACTTTGTAATTATTATGGTTTCATTTAGATGCAATATGAAGGTGAATTTGTAGTCCAAAATTTGTTATTCTATCTGTCAGTCTGTCAGTCACACATTCGTCCAGAGCATAATTTAAAAACTAATGCTGAAACTTCACACAGTGATAGACGATATTGGGAGGAAGTACAGAGTTTAAGAACCTTAACTCAAGTTAATTTATTTGTGTTTTAGTGGGTCGGATTAGCAATCCCCTACAAGTCTTTTATTGAAAAAGTTTTATACTAACTTGTGTGCTGTTACTGGTAGTTTGTACAGTTTACTGATTGATAGAATAGCCATAATTGTGCTTCCCCCTTCCAATTTGATTAACACCTTAAACACCTAGTTCTAAAACTGTAGACCTGGACACATGAGACTTTATTAGGTAAATTAAACTGTATGTGAAGAGTGATGCATCTGTGCTATTTTTTTATGTCCCCACAATAGGGCCATAATTGTAGATGACACTTCAGTTATATTTTCCAAAATAAAATTTCTATTGTCTTTTTTATAGGTACATAAAAAAATGGACAATGGAAGAGAAAGATGCTCTTGCGGTCCTTGTGCCAAAATCTGCAATGGAGAAGAAGCCGTCTAGAATGAATGAAATATTATTACGTGAACAAATTAAAAATTCCGTGTTAAAATCACTGAATTGGCTGAAAATAAAATATCAAGTGTGGGCAATGGCTTAGCAAAAACAGTAAGAAGAACAGAAAGTGATACAAAATTAGGACTTCATTCTTAAACACAGTCTGTCTGTCTGCACACATACTGGATCCAAAAGTATACATGATTGGTTCATGTAATTCAGTTCTTTGTAGTGGGCAATCAGGAGATAGTGTAGAGCAAGAACCATACTCTGGCTTGCTTCCTTTTTGAATTACCACTCTTCGTTACTTTTTGAAATATAACTCTAAAAAACCTATGTGAATTAATTGAACTTAAAATAAGGAATGCGATCATTACCTGGAAGTGTATTTTGTAAGAACCATATCTCTGACTTATCTCTTTTTTGATATTACTTCACTTTATAATTTTTACCTTTTGAAATATAACTCTTAAACTAATATTGAAAATCAGTTGACACTTGAAATAAGAATGGGGACATTGCATAAAAGCATATTTTGTAATTATTTTAATTACCTCCCTTTTTACTTTTCCCCCTCCCCTTTTGAATAAGAGGGGGTATATTCTTCTGCAACTGTTGGTAGGTTGGTTTGTCAGTCGATAGACCAAGTGGTTTACAATCAATAACAAGAGAAAGGGCAAGTCACAGGTACATTTAACAGTAAAATGATTTCCAGGCAAAACGTAGATATGGCTTGGGTTTAGGTTATTCAAACTTAGTAGGCAGGTTGGTCATAACCAGTAGGTGACCCTTATTGATTTTAGTTTCATTAGGTAAAAGGTAAAGGTCACAGGACCTTGAACAGTTAAACAGTTTCTGACAAATATCTATTGAAAGCTTGGGCCAAGACTCCTCAAACTTGGTAGGCAGATTGATCATGACCAGCAGATGATTCCTGTAGCTTTTTTCAGTTGGTAGGTCAAGGTCATGGTGACCTTGATTTGAAATGCATTTTCAGTCAATAATAACTGAAGAATGCTTGAACATAAAACTGTCAAACTTCATAAATGAATGATTGTGGCCAGTAGATGACACAATTGTTTTAGGGTTAGTATGTCATGGTCACAATGACCTTTAGATGGAAAACCATTTCCAACAGGTCATTATTTGGGGGCATATGTGCTTTGCAAATAGCTCTCAAAAACTGTTGATTTGGAATTAGTTGAAACTTACATGAAAGAATGGAGTCATTTATAGGTGACTCATTTTTTAATTGCCTCCAAAGGGGCAAAGCAAAGGGGCATTTATTGTTACTTAAGTCCATCTGTCTTTGCAAATAGTTGTTTTTTTATTAAGAACTCTTGAAATGTATAATTAGTTTGATTCATATTTTGGTTGTAGGTTTATACTAAAGTAAAATTTTGGTCACACTCAACTAATTTTTGGTAAGTTTATGGTCCTATTTTGGCTTTATGGTTTGGTTTTTGATCAAAAACTCCTGATCAATTTGATTCATATTTAGCATGGATCAAAACAAAGTAAGGTAAATGACAAATAATGTTTTGTGCCTTATGTTTAAATTTGTCCATAACGTTATCAGCATTGTTCAAAATATTTCAAACGATACAAATCGGGGTATCTGCAATACTCTTTCATCTATACTGAGTTGTTCGAGACAAAACTATGTCATATTGTAAATGATATTATTTGTATTCTAAAAAGTTTGAATCCCTGCCCGGCAACAGTCTCCGTGATGATTGATATACGACATTGTGTCTCATTATCATTCGTCTCTCACCACTAATTCAAGTGGGAAAGTTATCAGTTACTTGCGACTTAATTTTTCAGGTAAAAGTTTTTTATCAGGTAAGATATTTATGCAACCTCTCATTGGATGTGAATGAAACTTCACATGTGTGTTTTCAACATCATCAATGGAACACACAGAGACAAGAATCATAACTCTGGATTGCATTTTGACACAGTTATGGCCCTTTTTCGACTTAATTTTTCAGGTTAAAGTTTTTTATCTGGTAAGATATTTATGCAACCACTAATTGGATATGAATGAAACTTTGCATGTGTGTTCACCATCGTTAATGAAACACACAGACAAGAACATGTGTGTTCACCACCACCATTAAAACACACAGAGATAAGAACCATAACTTTGGGTTGCATTTTGGCACAGTTATGGCCCTTTTTGGACTTAATTTTTCAGGTTAAAAAGTTTTTTATCATGTAAGATATCTATGCAACCACTCATTTTATATGAATGAAACTTTGCATGTGTGTTCACCATCGTTAATGAAACACACAGACAAGAACCATAACTCTGGGTTACATTTTGGCAGAGGTATGGCCCTTTAAGACCTATTTTTTTCCTCTGTAGACACCCAGGTTAAACTTTTGCGTTTAGACGCGTTTAAGTTTTGGTGTTTGCCTCCAATATCAATATTTTCATTGGTGGTGAGTTTTATCCCATCGGCGAGCTTTGTAGTCTTCTGACAACTCTTGTTACAAGGACTTCATAGTACTACTCTCTAGGTCAGCTAAATATATTTATGTGTGTACATTGACAACTACTTGTGCAACTGCTTGGTATTATATCCTTCTAGAATTCAACTAATGTAGTTAGGACATGTGATTTATAGTTTTTGAATAGTCAAAAGACATTATTAGTTAATTCCATCATTCTGTTTTTTATCATTATTTAAAATGCTTTAATAAGAGAATATACGGTACATTGTAAATTTAAAGCTTGTTGTACTTTAAAACTGTTGGCAAATTTGAAGCTTTTTCCATTTTGTAAACTGTTGCATTAACAACTTCTATACTCTGTAACCATTGCAACTTCTTTAAGAATGCTGAAAAATTCTTCATTTCTTTATTGACCTTTATAAGTAGACTGTTTTAAATGCAAAGTTTCATTTTTGCTGACAGTATGTATGAGGGGGGTGGGGGTTCAGAAAGTTTGTAGACTTGCCATATCTTTTTTTTATTTATCATTGTATTCTAATAATTCTCAGGGGGTATGTGCCACTATATATTTGCATAATTTTACGAAAAATTGATAATTTTTCATCATTAGTTTATATTCTATAGTAACTATGGAAACGTTGATTTACGTAGTCGGCGCAGTTTTTGCTTTTTTCCTACCGCTACTATTCAAACGAGCGTAGCGTTGCCAAAACGCGTTTTATTTTTAAATAAAAAATATCAATGTGTGCTGTATTGTATGCTTGTCTACACCAACTATGTGCATTGCAAAATTACTGCAATATTATGAAGTTACAGTATGCCATTTTGTTTGAAACAAAATGACGTTGGGGCACTTGAAAATGGATAAGCACGCGAAATACCGCAATTCCGTAAAGTTCTGCTCCATATCAGGTAATACACCTGCTCATAGAGAGAAACAAAAGTATATACGATATCTAATGTTTCAAGGTCTCTAGTGTTTAAATATCACAAAATCAATGTTTTTGAGATGGCTGGGAATTAGTCATTAAAGAAGAGCAAATGGGAAGTCGATTTGAAGGCATATTGGAATCAAAGCATGTTTTACAGAATTTAGTGTCCAGTATACCATCTTCTGATTTTGTTAACATGTTCACTGAATGGTGTAAATGGTGGCAAAAACGTATAGCCCATGGAGGAGAGTATTTTGAGAAAAGTGACTCAGTAAATTTGATGCAAAAGCACCTGTTAAAAATATTGACGTCGTTTTTTGTTGAATACGTTATCATTTTGCCCCGACATATCCAACTGCTATGCTTTGAATAGTGCCTTATTTTCTTAATAGTTGATGTATCATGCTAAAATTTTCAAAATATGTCCCATATACATTTATTTCAAATACATTAACACTATTGTGCATTGTATAATTGACATAAATAAGTTATAGCAAAAGTCTACAAACTTTCTGACCCCCCTCCCCTCTTATTTTGGATTTAAAAAGTGACAATTTTTATAGTATCAAGATAAATGTACATGAAACAATCTGTTTAACTGTCTTCTAATTTTTTAGCTCTCCTGAGCACGAAGTGTTCCGGGTGAGCTATTGTGATCACTCACTGTCCGTCTGTCCACACTTTTATTCAAATGACATCTCCTAAACCACTGGGCCAATTTCAACCAAACTTCACAGGGATGTTCCTTAAGCGGACCCCTTTCAGAATTGTTCAAAGAATTCCATATCATACAGAATAATTGTTGTTGAAAGGAAAAATCTTCTTGTCAGAAACTATTGGCTGGATTTCAAAATAATTTCACAGAAATGTTGCTTGGGTGACCTTCTCCCAAGAATGTTAAAATATTCTGATTTGTCAAAAAACATGGCCTCCAGAGGACATGGTCACTTTTCCCTGTATGTATGTAATTGAAACTTTAAAACAATCTTAAAAAAGAGATCCCTTTCAGATACTGAATCAGTAGAAAGAGGAACCCCTCAAGGGGTTATATTATCTCCTCTACTCTTTTCTATTTTGATAAATGATCTACCTGCTACACTAGAGGGGACATGCATGGTTACCAGTCAATTTGCTAATGATTCTGGCACATGGCTAAAGGGGTCAATTTAAACCTGTTACAAATTAGAGCTCAATCGGGACTTGACCTTATATTAGGTTGGGCCAAAGAATGGCGTTTAAAATTAGTCAGTCTAAAAAAGTGGGTATTATTTTTGGAAATTCAAATCAACAGTGTTGACGTACATTTAGGCGGCACAGCGATCATATTAAAAAAAAATCATCAAATTTTTAGGCATGCTTTTATTGATTGATTGATTGATTGAATATTAGTGGCATTTTTATGCCATCGAGGGCTAACATATGATCAGTTAACCTAACCACTGTTTCCTGTGATTAAACAGAACTCGAGCACACCCCATCTCCGCAAGTAACTGATAACTTTCCCATTGAATCAGTGGTGAGAGATGAATGATAATGAGACACAACGTCGTATATCATTCATCATGGAGACTGTTGCGGGACGGAGATTCAAACTCACGGCCCCTGAATTCATAGTCAGACGCCTAACCAACTGAGCGGGGCCTGGCGCATGCTTTCAGATAGAAAACTAAATTTTCACCGTCACATAAAAGACATCATGATCAGGTGTGAGAGAGACTTAAATTTGATGAGAATGCTAAGAAGTACAGATTTTGGCTCTGATAAACATAGCCTCTTATATATAAGTCTCTTACATGTAAAAAAATAGACTATGGAGCTCATATCTGTTCTCGTGCACCCCTTCAATACTAAAAAAATAGATAACATCCAAAATAAGACCTTCAAGTTAGCCCTCAGAGCGCTCCAGACCACACCTGGTCATATATTAGAAGTGGAGGCTGGAATTATTTAACTTAAATTAAAACGGGGAAGATCAGTCAGTTAAGAACTGGGCCAGGGCTCAAACTAGGAAAAATGGGAACGCTGTGAATAAGCTCATTGGGACCGGAAACTTCATCAAGTCAAAATATTTTATAAACAAAACGCGCACATTTTGCTTCCTTTCGGGGCTTATACCCAGGACTTGGTAGATGAGTACAGTCTCAGATTTAAAAACAGAAGGATCTAGTAAAATATAATAAATTCCATTGCAGCCAAACCATTATAGGTCAGTTTACCTATGCCACCAACATTATGTTTGGGGTTTTACAGCACATTGTAATTTGTTGATGGTTTACTATTGACAATTACTGATGGTACGTTGGATATATGGTTACATAAGATAACTATCAATTGTATTCTACCATTGTAACCACACACAATTAGTGTGTACAGACACCTCTTAAGATAGAATTAAATTTTATCGAAAGTTCATATTTAGGTCGAATCTTGCTGACAATATAAGCAAAGTAATTTGCGCTATGAGCAGTGTTATTTGGCTTAAAATATTGGTAAACAAGCATTAATGGTTTATAATCAGTGCATGTAATTACTTATGTTAAATGAGGTGCACCACCTCATTTAACATAAGTAATTACATGCACTGATTATAAACCATTAATAGGTTTATGTAATATATTGCTGCAATCGGTGAATACAAACTGAAATAAAAATAATTTCTTTGTATAAACTACAAATTTGAATGCAAACTCTTTCAATTTGTGGTTAAAACAAGAATCAACACATATTCCGCTAAAAAATGGTACAAAAATAACTTATACTTTTTTTGTATAGCTCGGGTCAAAAATTGGTAACACGTGTCAGAAAATGAGAAGCACGTGCATTGATTTTTTTTCATATATGTTGTAGAACACCTTATTCTGAGCAACTTTTGTTCTTAGAGTGATCAGCTATCTGTCTTCATTTAGTCCAAAACGGTCCGTGCCAACACGTGCCATTCGGTTTAAAATATGACGCCAATTGGGGTTCCATGTTTAAACCCCATTACTGACGTCATTCTTGTGACGTTTTTAACCCGGACACAGGGTTCGACAGGTATTGAGTAGCTCTTCAGGTTGATATCATTTTTTTTGAAAAAATGGCCGTCAGTGGTCGCCAGCAGGCCTCGAGCTTAGATTATAATGTAGCACGTGCCAGAAAATGAGAGCCACGTGCATTTTGGTAATGTTGATATATGATGTAGAAAATTTAATACTGACAAATTTTTGTGTTGAAACTATATGGCTATCTCAAACCGTTAAACCAACAGAACCTTAACCCCCAACTGACCTATGGTCAGCCGGAGGGCCAAAAAAGGATCGAACCTGAGCCGAGAGGCCATTTCCGGTCCGATTTTTTCAAGTTGGGTATCGTTGGAAAGGTCTTGACGAGCCTGACAAAGTAGCATCGAGTTTTGTTAATTAATTAGAAGCACGAGCAAGAGCACATGCAAAAATTGAATATTAGACTTGGAGTCGAATTTTATTTTTTAACTAGATCTCGTCAAATAAAGGCCAGTTTGTTCTTACCGTTTTAAAATCTTTTACTTTTCTATCTAACTGATTCCAAAAATCGATATTTGGCCGATTTTTCCATTTTTGGCTATGTTAGAGTCTCCATAGAGGCATATGCCGTTCCACAAGGCTATAAAACTATATATTTCTAGAAAGATCTATTCAAGCCCTTCAACATGGTATCAAACATATAAGACCCAATGACATAGAAATGTCTTTAAAGGTCATCTGAAAATGATCCCAAATTCATTGATTTTAGTGATTTTGTCCCTAAAAAAAGTCATAAACAAATCGGAAAATTGTTCATATCTTTGCCGTTTGTGAACACATTGCTCTGAAATGTTCCATAAATGTTCCTTTATTCATGTTCTATGGATTTCGATAGTTTGCGAGAGCGAGATCTGAAGTTTAAATCTACTTTTCTTTATCTAAACGCGTTTTTTTACCTTGGCTTTGAACGAAAATTAAAGATTGACTTTGACGGTTGGGTACAAGGTAGGATGCAATCCATTCATTGGTAAAGAGTTTATAAAGATCACGAATCGCAATGTTGAGATATAACATTTTGAACATATACACCCTAAAAAAAAAATAATTTCATAACATTGTTTTTGCTTGACGAATATTTTTATAGTGAAATATCCCCTACCTAACCCTACCTTAACCCCATGGGTTGCCCCTGATAAGCGATTTTGGACCCTCCTAATTATTGAGATAATTACCATAACTCCCTAATTAAGGGACACCATCATAAAAAAAAATGATTTTTTACCCCCAACTTTTAAGTACCATAACTCCGTTCGGAAAAATCACCTCCGTGGTCCTTATCCATGTATCTTTCTAATGATACATTCAAATTTAACCCAAGTCATATAGTAATATATATGACATCTAATTATGTGGTTAAATCGGTATTTAGGAACTTTACGTCGTGAGGTTTGGATTTCCCCATATGCCCATCTTTTTGCTTATTTTTTTTTTTTGCTGGGTTTAGGTTGCCCATCCCAGGGGACCTAAAAAAACTCCTAACTACCTGTAATTTGCACTATCCGGGTCTAGAAAGCTTTTAAAGACCTTAACTCAGGACCCAAGAACATCATTTTTTTCAAAGTCCCAACATTTTAGTTACATGTAACCCTGGGTTTAGGTATCCAAAAGACCCTATAGCCCTATATAGGACCCCCTGGTCAAACCCCTAAACCCAGCAACACATCAAGAATATTCCCCTGCTATAAAGTTAAAATGATGATAGTGTCCCTACGACACTTATAAGGGTAACTGTACGTCGTCCGTCAGACCACACTTTTCTTCAAATGACATCTCTGAATCCAGTTGGTGGAAGTTAATGAAACATAGCGTTGATGTTCTTTGAATGATCCTGTACTAAAGTTATTCAAAGAATTCTGTTCCATGCGGAACTTTTGTTACCATAGCAACGGAAAAGATAAACTTTAAAAAAAGTCTCAGACACTGCCAGTCCGAAATCAAAATAATTTCATAAACATATTCCTTGGGAAGATCCTCTACCAAGATAGTTCAAATTATTCCGATTTGTTGAAGAACATGGCTGCCAGAGAACGTGGTCACTTTCACCTAAATTTGTATAGTGAGAATTTTAACAATCTTCTTGTCAGAAACTGCTGGCCCGAGTTAAAAATAATTTAACAAAAATGTTCCTTGGATTCCTTTGAATATTGAAATATTATGATATGTCATACCAGGAGGCATGATCACTTTTTCTAAATATCATGACAAAACGCTTGTGTGTACAGGCGCTTGTTGTCCGTTTGACGTATTTTGTCCGCAGAAAAAATAGAAACACGTCAAATTTTATCAACATGTCGCCTTTTGTCTGCAGAAAATTAAGGACAATGAATATTGCTGTGCGCATCGAGACAAAAGTTGATGTATTTCTATATTTATGTAGATAAAGAGAGTTGCGAACAAAAAGCTCCAAGCAGACAAAAACGTCACAGGCGTGTAAATAGCCGACATCTATTTACACATTATTGCACACACAGGTTTTTCTTAACTGATTTTTACTTAATACTGGTGAAATTTCATAGAGAATATAAATATGAGTAAATCAAAACGTTGTTGGTTGAAGGAAAGGCGTAGTTTTTGGATCTAGAGCGACTTTTATGTGTGATAAAAAAACAAACAAACAAGGGATGTTAAGAACGTATAAACAATTGACGATAACCATGATAATGATGAAAACAATGATGATGATGATGAAAACAATGATTATGATGACTTATGGTCCCCCCCCCCCCCCCCTTTTTAGACCGTCACACAAATAGGGATCCTGCGATAACTTTAGAAGTACTAGTTATTTTTTCATGAAACTTGGAAATGGATAGATGGCAATATGGAGAATATGCACGTGCTTATATTTTGTTTTGTTGCTATGGCAACAAATAGTCTAAAAATATGACAAAATTCACAGAAAGAAGTGTGATCCTGCAATAACTTTAAAAGTACATGATATTTTTTGAAACTTGGAACATAGATAGATGGCAAAGGGAGAATACGCATTTACTTCATATTGTTGCTATGGCAACAAATGTGGTTGCTATGGCAACAAATGGTCCAAAAATATGACAAAATAGTGAATCCTGCGATACCTTAAAAAGGACAAGAGTTTTTTTTATGAACTTAAGAAATAGATAGAAGACAATATGGAAAACATGAACGTTATTTTATTTTCTTCATTCGTCTGTTTGCCTATCCGTCAGTCAAACATGGTGGATTCTGCCATAACTTTAAAAGTACAAGATATTTTTCATGATACCTGGAACATAGATAGAAAGCAATATGAAGAATATATTGCACATCATTTTATTTTGTCTGTTCGTCTGTCTGTTCGTCCATCTGTAATTCCATCCATCAGTCACAAAAGATAGATCCTGTGTTAACTTTAAAAGTACAAGAGATATTTTCATGTAATCTAGTTTATAGATGGTTAGTTATTTGGAGAATATACAGGTCCTTCAATTTAGTTTCACCATAAAAAAATTGGTTCCTATGGCAGCAAATATGACAAATGCCCCCTTCGTTAGGGGAATTTTATTGCTGGCAATAGTCTTGTTCAACAGTATTTCAGTCCTGGTAACCTAACCAGTATTCCTGGATTCTGTACCAGTACTAACCTGTTCTCCGCAAGTAACTGCTAACTTCTCCACTTGAATCAGCCGTGGTAGACGAGAGGCCTTAGACACAATGTCTTCAACCCAATTGTCGCGGAAAGCATGTGCCTTGAACTCACGATCCCGAAGTCCGTAGACATACACTCTCCCTATTTTGCTAATCAGACGGGCTTGTTTCTTTTTTTGCTCGGAGAACAGCCTGAGCTTATCTACATGACTACGTTTTCACACACCATATCTGCATGCTACAACCAACAGTTCAATGTAGCTGGGTTTAAATCCTTGACTTGCAATCGAGTGAAAGTTTTTGGTAAATTGAGGTACTTAACAAACACATTCCGCTTGGTCAAGTGAATCAACAGAGAGCAAGCCTAAGTATAGTTTACTCCTGTTTTCATTAGCAGAGCTCAAGGTCATCAATTGGTATCACCCTCAACAACTCATTCAAATGAAATTTCTGGGCAGAAAACCCACTATGCCAGCCTTTGATCACATTCTAAAAAGTCCTTCCTAACGCACCCCGCCCAATCTCAGTTGCAGTCTATTTCAAATTTAGGACCCACCTTTCATTGTGATATGCTACCGTATATATATCCACTATATTTACAGCCTGTAATCTTTTACCCCACCCCACACATTCACCATCATATATCCTATAATGTTCTAGAAACTATACAAATACAGTCAAACCTGTCTTAAGCAGCCAGTCAAGAGAAGGAGCAAAAGTGGCCTTTAAAGACAGGTTGTTGCTTAATACAGGTTAATTTACTCAAAAACATAGAAATGGGAAATAGAAAATATGGTTGCTTAAGACAGGTGGCTGCTTAATAGAGGTGACCACTTACACAGGTTTAACTGTACTTCCACTAAACCATTATGAGAGGTTTTCTGCGGACATGAGAGACTGACATTTTTATGACCCCACAAAATTTCTATGAATTCTGAGACATGTGTTCTTTCCTTGTGTGTTGTTGGACAAGTCCCAACCATGTTTGCTACTTGAATCCCCACAGGGCATTTTCCTCTTTTGCTAAACGACCCCGCAAAAGTGTCTGAAAACTGAGAGACACTGTCTCTCTTTCAGCGTTGTTGGACGAAGTCCCCATACAGTTTTTTGTATTTCTCCCTTTGTCGTTCATTTTTTATAATTATGAATAGAAAGAGTGACATTATTGGAACCTGAAGAACAAGAAAACAATCGATTCTCTTCTGTATGTATATTGGTTCACTGTGTCCCCAGAAAGTTGGTCTTAACCTGAACCGTAACTGTGGGACAGAATACCAGAGAGAGAGAGAGAGAGAGAGAGAGAGAGAGAGAGAGAGAAAGAGAGACACACTAACGAAAGGCAATTCCAACAAACACCATTCCAATACCACACGTGTTATCACCGATTTAAAATGAGTTAAATCCTAGAAGTAGTAGGAATGTGTAACAGGACTGGAATAGACCGTATGAAGTTTAAATAAAAATGTATGAACCGTAAAACTCTCTAATAAAAGTGCGTATACGGAAGCAAAACTGAGTAATAAGCTGTCATATTTAAACGGTCAACAGAGAAAATAATCTGTAATAAGCAATTCGAAACTAATAAAATGGTCAGGTTTACGAGAGTTAATAGCGGACCATGAAATACACCCGGCAATAAGCAATCGATAAAAGTCACTTATGAATCATGAAATCATTAGCAGACGGAGAAGGACTCGCTTTTTAAGCTAAGGGATTTCCACATTTAGAGAAGACATATTTAAGCACTAATTGACTCAGGTCGGACTATTGTCGAATAGAATAAACCTTAGCTAGATTATGTTATTTGTGTTTCAGTTAAAATAACGGACTTAAAATAATTTTAAGAAAACTCAGTTTAATTGTGTTTGTCTTATATCATTTCTTAATAGAGTCCATAAAAGTGATAACAAGGATATCTGGCATTAACTTTGCATTAATGATTTTAGAACAGGATACTATCTCTGTAATGAACGACCACCTCCTTAATCACGTGATTAATAATGACACTGTAAGATGGTCAGCATTTTTAGGAGTGAACATTGTTTATGCAACAATTCATTTTTATAAGAAGGGAGATGTAACATGATACCTCAGTATCTGAAACACTCTGAGTTACTTCCCTTCTACTACATATTACCTGTGCATGCTTTATCTCTGACAGTGTAGTCTATACCATTCATATAGTAATTACAGTTCTTAGGGCAATAATAGATTGTTAGAATACAATATATTATCATTCTGTATTACTCCCAGCAGTAAGAACAATAACATAACAGGAGATATCAGTGAATGGGGTAGCTTGATGTCCAACTGTATAACGGTCAAACACCTTATATCGAGTACGATGTAGAGCCAAAGGATATGTAGCTTGTGAATCACACCGCCAATAAAATAGTCAAATAAGAGTCAACCATATTGTAGAGTGTTTCAAAGTCGGTATTGTAATTGTGAGATGAAAATACCATCCTATCTTTCTTCTTCGTCCATCCATAGAGAATTGAATTTCGTCATTTTAGAAGAAGTATCCAGGAATATTATTCTAAATATACTATATATTATTGTACCAGGTGATAACTTGTTATTATATTTGATGTTTACAATTATTTACAAAAACAATAAGGAAGTCCTAATTCTTGTTCATATGAACCATTTTCTGAGTTAAAGACGTTTCTGCGGGTTGTTACTGCGCATTCTAGAATAGTTCCTTGATGTTACTTTCAGTTACGGTGTTTAATTTCGCCGTTTGGTTAATTAAAAGTCGAGTCGCATGAGGATATTTACAAAGCGAAGTATTTTCATTTAGAGATGTCAGAAATGTTAATTAGACAGGTTTGTGTTAAGGAAGCGATCGACAAGCATGGAAGGGTATATTGTTTTTCGTTCTAAACCACCAGAAGGGCTCGTACATAACAAAGTCGAAGAAACAACTACGAAAATATCATCAATACTCGTAGTGGTAATATTTCGGATAACGCATTTTTGGATATGAATCATTCGTGAATTTGTTCCAAAGTGCTGAATACATAATGAATTGACCTGAAACAATAATACCGTGATGGAGACAAGGAAGAGTAAGTTTTGAATTGTTGACAGTTTGGTATTGAAGGACATTATGGAAGACACTATAGGCAGGTTATGGGTCATTGTTATACATAAACTGTACATTTGGAAGTACTAGAACAGTGGAAACATACAAGACATATCGAGCAAACAGGAAAAGTCCAATATCATTTGACATCAACACAAAGCAATTGAGTATAAAGTAAATTTATGCATTATCATAACTCACTGATCAATATCTATGTATCTATAATCCTCACTCACCCCTCCATGTATTTCTACTATGTCTGTACATTGTATAACGTTATCGTGTTTACTGATGTTCCTCACTCACCTCTCCATGTGTTAACTACTAGGTCTGTACATTGTATAACAATGTCTGTACATTGTATAACGTAATCGTGTTTACTGATGTTCCTCACTCACCTCTCCATGTGTTAACTACTATGTCTGTACATTGTATAACAATGTCTGTACATTGTATAACGTTATCGTGTTTACTGATGTTCCTCACTCACCCTTCCATGTGGTGACTACTATGTCTGTACATTGTATAACAATGTCTGTACATTGTATAACGTTATCATGTTTACTGATGTTCCTCACTCACCTCTCCATGTGTTAACTACTAGGTCTGTACATTGTATAACAATGTCTGTACATTGTATAACGTTATCGTGTTTACTGATGTTCCTCACTCACCTCTCCATGTGTTAACTACTATGTCTGTACATTGTATAACGTTTTCGTGTTTACTGATGTTCCTCACTCACCTCTCCATGTGTTAACTACTAGGTCTGTACATTGTATAACGTTTTCGTGTTTACTGATGTTCCTCACTGACCTCTCCATGTGTTAACTACTATGTCTGTACATTGTATAACAATGTCTGTACATTGTATAACGTTATCGTGTTTACTGATGTTCCTCACTCACCTCTCCATGTGTTAACTACTATGTCTGTACATTGTATAACGTTATTGTGTTTACTGATGTTCCTCACTCACCCCTCCATGTGTTAACTACTAGGTCTGTACATTGTATAACAATGTCTGTACATTGTATAACGTTATCGTGTTTACTGATGTTCCTCACTCACCTCTCCATGTGTTAACTACTAGGTCTGTACATTGTATAACGTTTTCGTGTTTACTGATGTTCCTCACTGACCACTACATGCGTTAACTACTATGTCTGTACATTGTATAACGTTTTCGTGTTTACTGATGTTCCTCACTGACCACTACATGCGTTAACTACTATGTCTGTACATTGTATAACAATGTCTGTACATTGTATAACGTTATCGTGTTTACTGATGTTCCTCACTCACCTCTCCATGTGTTAACTACTATGTCTGTACATTGTATAACGTTATTGTGTTTACTGATGTTCCTCACTCACCCCTCCATGTGTTAACTACTATGTCTGTACATTGTATATCGTTATTCTGTTTACTGGTGTTACTTACTGACCCTTCCATGTGTTAACTACTATGTCTGTACATTGTATAACGTTTTCGTGTTTACTGATGTTCCTCACTCACCTCTCCATGTGTTAACTACTAGGTCTGTACATTGTATAACGTTTTCGTGTTTACTGATGTTCCTCACTGACCTCTCCATGTGTTAACTACTATGTCTGTACATTGTATAACAATGTCTGTACATTGTATAACGTTATCGTGTTTACTGATGTTCCTCACTCACCTCTCCATGTGTTAACTACTATGTCTGTACATTGTATAACGTTATTGTGTTTACTGATGTTCCTCACTCACCCCTCCATGTGTTAACTACTAGGTCTGTACATTGTATAACAATGTCTGTACATTGTATAACGTTATCGTGTTTACTGATGTTCCTCACTCACCTCTCCATGTGTTAACTACTAGGTCTGTACATTGTATAACGTTTTCGTGTTTACTGATGTTCCTCACTGACCACTACATGCGTTAACTACTATGTCTGTACATTGTATAACGTTTTCGTGTTTACTGATGTTCCTCACTGACCACTACATGCGTTAACTACTATGTCTGTACATTGTATAACAATGTCTGTACATTGTATAACGTTATCGTGTTTACTGATGTTCCTCACTCACCTCTCCATGTGTTAACTACTATGTCTGTACATTGTATAACGTTATTGTGTTTACTGATGTTCCTCACTCACCCCTCCATGTGTTAACTACTATGTCTGTACATTGTATATCGTTATTCTGTTTACTGGTGTTACTTACTGACCCTTCCATGTGTTAACTACTATGTCTGTACATTGTATAACGTTTTTGTGTTTACTGATGTTCCTTACTGACCCCTACATGTGTTAACTACTATGTCTGTACATTGTATAACGTTTTTGTGTTTACTGATGTTCCTTACTGACCTCTACATGTGTTAACTACTATGTCTGTACATTGTATAATGTTCTTGTGTTTACTGATGTTCCTCACTGACCCCTACATGTGTTAACTACTATGTCTGTACATTGTATAACGTTTTTGTGTTTACTGATGTTCCTCACTCACCTCTCCATGTGTTAACTACTATGTCTGTACATTGTATAACGTTATTGTGTTTACTGATGTTCCTCACTCACCCCTCCATGTGTTAACGACTATGTCTGTACATTGTATATCGTTATTCTGTTTACTGGTGTTACTTACTGACCCTTCCATGTGTTAACTACTATGTCTGTACATTGTATAACGTTTTTGTGTTTACTGATGTTCCTTACTGACCCCTACATGTGTTAACTACTATGTCTGTACATTGTATAACGTTTTTGTGTTTACTGATGTTCCTTACTGACCCCTACATGTGTTAACTACTATGTCTGTACATTGTATAACGTGATTGTGATTGCTGATGTTCCTCACTCACCTCTCCTGGTGTTATCTACTATGTCTGTACATTGTATAATGTTCTTGTGTTTACTGATGTTCCTCACTCACCCCTCCATGTGTTAACTACTATGTCTGTACATTGTATAACGTTTTTGTGTTTACTGATGTTCCTTACTGACCCTTCCATGTGTTAACTACTATGTCTGTACATTGTATAATGTTCTTGTGTTTACTGATGTTCCTTACTGACCCCTACATGTGTTAACGACTATGTCTGTACATTGTATAACGTTTTTGTGTTTACTGATGTTCCTTACTGACCCCTACATGTGTTAACGACTATGTCTGTACATTGTATAACGTTTTTGTGTTTACTGATGTTCCTTACTGACCCCTACATGTGTTAACTACTATGTCTGTACATTGTATAACGTTTTTGTGTTTACTGATGTTCCTTACTGACCCCTACATGTGTTAACTACTATGTCTGTACATTGTATAACGTTTTTGTGTTTACTGATGTTCCTTACTGACCCCTACATGCGTTAACTACTATGTCTGTACATTGTATAACGTGATTGTGATTGCTGATGTTCCTCACTCACCTCTCCTGGTGTTATCTACTATGTCTGTACAGTATATAGAGGCTATTACATGAATGAGGACGTATGTAAGATTCGTTTCATCACATAACTCAGGAAAAGTTTACATTAACCATTTATTTAACAGATTACCGTTATCAGGAACGAGAACAAAAATAACGTCATTTAATCATGAAAAATCGAATTCCTTTATATATACGGGCATGTCGGAAAGTGCGTTACGTACGAGAGTCGTGTTTTACGAACAATACCGAGCTATGCATCGGAAGAGATATTACACTATGTTAATAAAAAAAATATGACATGTGTTTATTACACTCCTGCACCGTAAATTATGTGATAAATATTCTTTAACGTATGTCGCAACTTTTCCATTCTGGCTTGATCACAATATTGACCCGCCTGTCTCTCAAAAACAAAAGTCAGTAGTGATTCTACTCTATTATATCGGCGTATCAAATTTCAAATACATACTCCATATACCTTAATGTTTGAATACTAATTGTTGATATTGTTGGAAATAGATAACATACATGTATATGCATATATAATTATACTATAAACAAACCAGACAGAGACTACGGCGAGGGCATCTGGCTACAATGCAAACAACAAAGTACACAACACAATAGAATCAACATACTTAATAGATTTTATTTCAACCATTGATTATATATCAAAGTTTAACACGTAGCATATCTGGACTGTAAGGACAATTTACATGGTAGGCATCCTTTGTTAATGTACAATATATTTCCAAGACAAATGAAGCGATTGTAACATTATGGGAGGTTTGAATTGTAGATACTTCATATGACACAAACAAATATATTGAATGTATGTATAATGTATGTATGTATGTATGTAATGAGAAACATTATATGTGTAAGTTACAAATAAAGAAACTTGAATCTTGAATCTATGACAGTTTAATAGATAGGATGACAAATTACTTGAGATAAATGATAGCCTAGGGTTATCTTGATGTATTGTTGACAAGTTATTTTTGTGGGCTGGATATTAAGATCTGTAATTAGAATACTGACCAATACAAATTAGAAATGAATTTACCAATGATAAATTAGTTGTTTATTCATTCAGAGAATGGTTTTAGCAGAGATAGGACAATCAGTTAGAATTTAGCCACGGACATAGTAACATGTCAGTTAGACTAGGGTTAGTTTAAACGAGCGGTAGCGAGTTTAAAAATGTTAGCTATTGACTTATGAACTTTATCATTATGTGAATAAAATTTACTTATTATACAAAGAGAGTTGTTTTACCACATTGGTATATAAAATGGTGCCGCATTTCTAGGACTGGAGTTTGGATTAACACAAAGCATAGTACAATAGGCTACGTATACGACATGGAGGCGAAGAATGAACCGGTGAGTGTGTTTATGTGATTTATTTTCTTACAATTACGAAAATGACAGACCAAAATGTTGCTTCTGTATTTAAAAACTTAGCAGATCAATTAACACAATTAAATGATCATGTTTTGGCTCAGGGAATTACAAAGTTCATATAACATTTTGATGGAAATTCGAAACAATTTAAAACTTTGGTCAACAATATTGAATAATATGCAATTTTTACAAAAACAGATGAAAGTCTAATCAAACTTATAGCATTCCAAGCCTGTAGGGGGGTAGTAAGCGATTTTATTCAAAGATGGATAATTAATAATCCTAGTAAAACTTGGTCACAGTTGAAAAATTGACTTGTAACGCAATACGCTTAGGTAAAAGATTCTTATCATTCGTTAATGCTTCTGGGTACATTTTTGCAAAAAACAAATGAAAATGTACAAAATTATGCAGAAAGATTGCTAGATTTGGGTCAAGATGCATTCAAAGAATATCAGAGAGATTTACAATTTATTGAAAAAATGTTGGTTGGATATTTCATAAATGGGTTGGTGTATGATTATATGAAAATGAGGTTAATGAGAGAATATCACATTACTCTCCAATCAGCAGTAAATTCGGTCATGATAGAACAAAATCTTAGGGGAAAAAAGGAATTAAAAACAGTTCAAAATTCAAGAAATAATTTTCAATAAAGAAATCAGATGAATTTTCTAAATGGCAATGAAAACCAGGTTACCAGTAAAAGATCCACAGGTTACAAACAAAGCAATGCTCAAGGTAAAAAGTTAACATCAAGTCAAAATTCAGGAAATGATTTTCATAATTGACCACAGATAAACCCTTAAAATGGCAAGGAAAATCAGGTTATCAGTAAAAGATCGAAAGGTTACAAAATAAGTCATGCTCAAGGCAAAGTCACATGTTAGAAATGTAGGAAGAAGGGTCATTTAAAGCGACAATGCAGATCAAAATCTGAGGTCACTCAGGGAAACTAGTATTATCTTCATATAGTCAGGCCGATATGAAGAAAAATAAGAAAATTCCTACGTACAATATTGAAACTGCGGGTAGTCCATGTTCATGCATTTCGAAAACTAATGGAATGAGAATAAGATCATTAGTTGATTCTGGAGCGGAAATTTTACTATTACATAGACGAATTTACCAATCTTTGAGCAATGTACCGAAACTAAGCAAAAAATCAAATTACAATCTGCCAATGGGGGAAAATTATCAGTGGATGGTGCGTTTGAATTAGATTTTGAGTAAGGAGGTAAAATTTTTAATTATACTTTTTATGTGGTACCAAACATGAATCGAATGATGATATTAGGTAGAGATATTTGACTGAGAAAAAGGTAAACGTTTATTTTGATCTAAATTTGTTAAGAATTGAAGGAATTTACGTAAAAATGGAAGAGGACCTTCATATCTCTTCTATAGTATGACTTAAATCTACCACCATTCAAAAACCACAAACAATATATGTTGTAAATGGAAAATTAAAATGTAATCCAGATTTGCCAACGCATTGTGATTACAAAATAAGACCGTTAGAAACAGGATTTGTTAGTTCAGAACCAGGTTAAGTAGGTTCAAATTCAGTACTTCAATTAAATCATGATCATACATTTCCGGTAATGTTAATTAATAATTCACAAAAAAACTCTTAGGCTAAGAAAGTGTTGTGTGATTGCAAAAGTTGAAAAACTAAAAGATGCTAAATTTACTTCAGTAAATGAGATAAAATGTCAGCCAGAGGTGTTAACTGAAAGGTTTAATCGTAATAATATTACTGCACCTAGCGAACATTTAGACATACATAGTTTGTTACAGGAAAATTCAGACTTATTTGCTAAAACAGATTTAGATTTAGGTAGAGCCATTGGAGCAAAATTGATATTAGATACAGTAAATAATCCTCCGATTAAATCAAGACCGTACCGCACCCAGATTAACAATAAAAAAATATATAGATAAAGCTATTAGTGGATGCTTGAAGCTAAGTTATACAAAGGTCAAACTCAGCGTGGAGTTCTCCGATAGTTCTAGTAGATAACAAAGATGGTATGATTATGTGTTGATTATAGAAAGATTAATCAAATATTAAAACTATAGCTTATCCAATCCCGTTAATGGATGACATATTGTCGTTGTTAGGGAACGCCAAATATTTTACTACGTTAGATTTAAATAGTGGCTTTTGGCAAATACCTGTAGATTTAAAAGACTGACATAAGACGGCGTTTGTATATCATAAAGGCGTGTATGAATTTAATGTCGTTTCGTTTGGGTTACATTCAAATCCGTCTGTGTTTATGAATAAAGTATTGGAGGGATGTGAAGGTTTTGCTTTTGCGTACCTAGACGACATTATCATATATAACCCAATTTAGAAACTCATTATAAACATATCATCAAGGTTTTCACCAAACTACGAAAGCATGATTTGAAACTCAAAATCAGTAAATGCAATTTTTTACATGCTGAAGTAAATAATCTAGGTTTTCTAATCAGTGAAAATGGTATTCGCCCAGATATAGGGAAGGTCAAAGCATTAAAAACACTAAAAGCGCCTACGTCTGTTAAAGAAGTATGAACCTTTATTGGAATGGCAGGTTATTACAGACGATTTATTCAAGGATTTTCAAAGATAGCAAATCCGCTAATAGAATTGAAGAAGAAGTTGGCAAGATTTAAGTTGGATCAAAACTGTCAAAATGCTTTAGAAATAATAAAAGAACGTCTTGGTTCATAACCTCTACTATCACATCCAAATCCAGCAAAAAGATATGTTTTACATACTGACACCAGTTATTATGCAGTTGGAAGTGTCTTATTCCAACCAGTAGGTGAAAGTATTTCAGATTTGGATAATTGTTATCTGTTGGCTATATTATTTGTCACACAAATTAAGTAAAACACAACAAAAATGGCCGACAATAGTTAGAGAATGTTCTGCAATTTACTTTTCACTGTCAAAATTAGATCATTATCTAAATGGCGCTACTTTCACAATATTTTACGACCATGAACCGTTGAAATATTATTAAGAATCACCAAATCAAAATAAACAAATACATTTGGTCATTAGCAATATCAGCATATAACGCGAAGATTGAATTTATCGAAGGTCGTAAAAATGTTTCAGCAGATTTATTGTCTAGAATACCAGAATCAGACGCGTTAGCAGTAGGTTCTAGTGAGAAGATAGCATTAGAAGATGTAAATGACCGTAGGTTTCAGATAAACACAGTAACCACAAATCAATTGTTAGAACAACGACGAAAAGCATTTGATTTCGTACATCAAGAATTAGACAAAATAGAGAAAACGCAACCAAAATATACGATGAAATCAATGAAGTAAGGTCAGAAGTTTTACTTAAAGTAGGAGACGGTATTTCATAAAAAACACAAAAATAATTCAAAGTTAGATAAAAAAAAAAAACTGGAACGCATTTTACAGAATTACTGAAGAAAGATCTCCTGTTACTTTCATAATACGTAATTAATTAAATGGGTCAACTACAAAAGCACATGCGTCTCAATTAATTAAAGCAAATGTTGACGAATGGGTAATTCAAGAGGCTCAAACAAGTCACCAGCCAGTCCGAAAACATTATTTTGTTGCACCTCCGGCTAGTTCTGACTCGGAACCAGATTCTGAACTCCCAATGGAATCCTCAGTCAAGCGTCTAACAAAAAGGTATAGAAACCAAAGATTAAATTCCAGTGATGAAAGTGATATACCATTATTAGAATTAGCTAAGAGATTAAGAAATCAAAATAAGGAAAATTCTGATATTAAATCTGAGGAGTCTGATTTGGCCGATATGGCTTCTGCAAGTAACACAAGCACCCAAGAGTATGCATCGGATAACTATCATGCTATGACTGATACGGTAAATGAAAGGAGCGATGAGGTTAATATGTCAATTAATAATATAAAACAAAGAAATATACCATCAAAATATATTAATCGGAGACAAGCTAGGCCTAGAAAATCGCTTACGGCTAAGACATTGTTTAAATCAATAGTAAGTATTTTGTAGGAAAAACAAGGCTTGTAAGTTTGTATATATATGTTGGAACAGAAAATTATATAAAGGATAATAATAGTAAAATTCTAGTACAGAAGTAAATTATATTTTGTTTTCTAAATACTAATTATTGATGTATACCAAAGTGGTATATATGGGACATTAGGTTATGATATAATTATCAGAAGCAATATGGAGT
Organism: Panopea generosa; assembly: GCA_029582155.1. Lineage (NCBI taxonomy): Eukaryota > Metazoa > Mollusca > Bivalvia > Adapedonta > Hiatellidae > Panopea > Panopea generosa. Next base: position 41,609,464 of record CM055900.1, read on the forward strand.
TTGACAAAATTAGTATTTGTAGAAATGGCATTACATTTTAAACACATTCGGTTCAAAACTTCGAAAGCACAGATTTTTGCAAGACAGTTTATTAAAAACTGCGCCTAACTTACAGTATTGTAAACAGTGTGCGTGTGTCCAGTTAATGACTGCATCATACAGTAATTAAATTAATATATCAACATGGCGATATATGCCATTAATGTGTAAATAACTTTTATATTATAAAGACACCAGCGGTCATAAGTTGATAAGCAGTCAACATGGCGCAGAAAGAACAATCGTTTGGTCAAACACAGTAATTACTGTCCAAAATGGACCTACGGGGAACATTATAAACAACATTAGCGTAATGATAAACTGTCAAAGGTACCCTGTACCAATAATTTTATGTCAACATGGCGACATTTTAGTGAGGTACTTCATAAAAATTTCATCGTCAGTCAATCAAGCGTAACAGTTAATCAGGTGTTATCTTTGACACATAGGTAAATAACCATTTTGGAACACATAAAGTTATCACGGCTGATAACTTCTACCAGAGCAAAGTTTTCCAACCTGTCAAAGATGACAACTTCAACCAGTTCGGGCCATATTATGGAGATCTATCTACGCTTAACAATGGACAATGGAACATCACATATATCCTCAGGCTACATGAAGTGTCAACCGTTTACCAGCAAAACCAATTTTCAACAAAAGAGAAGTCTTGTGTTAAGAAATCAATTAATGTATCCAGAAAGTTGTGTTATACCAATTAAGCAAATTTCAATTCCAAAGTTAAAAGGTAAAATTGTGTTATATATAAATAATAAATTTACGGTGTTACAAAATTAAATTCAAATAATGGCTCCCGGTAATTTTGATACTTTGATTAAAATATGGACGCTAAGCAGAAAACTTCAAATCGTGATATAGATATGAACGCTATACAGAAATTTCAAAGAATAACAAACAAAACAACGTGATTTAAATATGAACACTACGCAGAAAGAGAAATATGAACAATAATTATATTATCAGTTATACCATAAAGAACATTCACGATTTTGTGTCGACATTTTATTTTACTTATATTTGCATTTTGTTATTTAATTCTGTTATTTGGTTTAAACATATTTATTCATTCAAATTTACATACATACAATTCTGTCTTAAACAACTAAGTGTTTACGATAAGGTACAGAATTTTGGGAAACATATTATACTAACTAGATAGCAGGAAATGATTATGTCATATCTTGATTGAAATCAAACCAGGAAATACTAGAGTAATTAGAGATTTATCACTGATTGGCATATCAACTGTTTGAGACATATTCTATATTCTATGTTTGACACAGAAAAATGTGATTGTTGTTTTATTACTGCCAGTTACCATATTAAGGCCTGTGGCAGAACTGAGATAAGTGTAATCAAAAATAATCTGATTACAATAGAGAAAAATATATTTAATTTAGTTAATATATATTTTATCTTAAATATGGGAGATATGTAACATTATGGGAGGTTAGAATTGTAGATACTTTATATGACATAAATAAATATATTGAATGTATGTATTATATATGTATGTAATGAGAAAAATTATATGTATAAGATACAAATAAAGAAATCTTGAATCTATGACAGTTTAAAAGATAGGATGACAGATAACTGGAGATAAATGATAGCCTAGGGTTATCTTGATGTATTGTTGACAAGTTTTTTTTGTGGGCTGGATATTAAGATCTGTATTTAGAATACTGACCAAAAGAAAAGTAGAAATGAATTGACCAATGATAGAATAGTTGGTTTTTTTTCATACAGAGACTGGTTTTAGTAGAGATATGACAGTCAGTTATAATTTAGCCACGGACAAAGTAACATGTCAATTAGACTAGAGTTAGTTTAAACGAGCGGTATATATTACAAAAAGAGAGCAGTTGAGTCGATTATACCACACGATACACTAACAACTATCCAACCGGAGACGAAACCCAGTGCCGACGAAACAGGTGTATGGAAAATACATATTAAGGTAAACAAGACAATAAATTTAAAAGTATTTATTATACAAAAAGTCATTTACAAATACACAGAAACACGCATATATAAATACATAGCTAATTTGATCAAATAAAACTTATTAAAGAAATATTAGAAATATATTTTAAACCACATGTAAGTCATTTCAAAAATTAAATTGCAGACAGACATAATACAAATTACAAGACACAGACAATAGGTACACAGCTTGTATGATTAATAAAAACAGACGTTATTGTATATCCTGTGGAACCCGTAATGTATTCGCTGTAAATATCAAATCACGTGACCCTTTAGCAACACTGTTCTGTAATGGAAAAAGGTAACATAATTAGTTTAAAATGCAATATTCTTTATAAAACATGTTTGATGAAATGAAAGCTTACTATCGGTAAGCGTCTGTATCAAAAATCAATATTGCAGTATGAAGAATCTATATCAAATATCAATACTGCAGTATAAAGAATCTGTATCAAAAGTCAATACTGCAGTATAAAGCATTTGTATCAAAAGTTAATAATGCAGTATAAAGAATCTGTATTGTATCAAAAGTCAATACTGCAGTATAAAGAATCTGTATCGAAAGTCAATACTGCAGTATAAAGCATCTATATCAAAAGTCAATACTGCAGTATAAAGAATATGTATCAAAAGTCAATACTGCAGTATAAAGCATCTGTATCGAAAGTCAATACTGCAGTATAAAGAATCTGTATCGAAAGTCAGTACTGCAGTATAAAGCCC